>CABFWO010000822.1:84333-171509 GCA_902155825.1 Timema genevievae | reverse complement strand
AACATCCCTCATGTTCATGGCCTGGCTGCATTGGAACATTTTCTCAACAAGCGTCCGACCAATACCACACCGACAACATCATTTATCCTGGATCTCACTAAATTTATACTAGAAAAGAACAACTTTCAATTCATGGATCAGAATTTCATTCAAACGAAAGGCACGGCGATGGGTACAAGGATGGCACCTTCATATGCCAATCTGTTCATGGGTAAACTGGAAAAAACATTTCTTGACCGCCAAAACAACAAACCACTTTGCTGGCTTCGCTTCATCGATGATATATTCATGGTGTGGACAGCTGGCCAAGACAATCTAACCCTTTTTTTAAACAACTTAAACTCCTTTTCAGCTTTGAAGTTCACCTCAAATCAATCCCACGACCAGGCAACATTTCTTGATGTGGACATTAGGCTGTCGGATGGCCACTTCAAAACTTCGGTACATCTTAAACCCACTAATAGACAACAATATCTGCATTTTGATAGCTGCCACCCATTCAACACTAAAAGATCTATCCCATACAGTCTTGCCATACGAGCTCATCGCATCTCCTCCGATCCAGAAAGTCTTCAAAACCACCTTGAAAACCTTCAAGAAGCCTTCACAGAGAGAGGATACCCTAAACCTCTCATTAATAACCTACTTCGACTAGCTGAAACTCCACAATCACCCAAACCTGACAAACCAGATACTATACCTCTAGTGACTAAGTACTACCCAGGCCTACAAAAGATAAACAAAATATTAGCGTCGGGTTTTCACATATTGGAAGCATCCAGCCGTACCAACAATATTCTTAAAAAACCTCCATTCCTTGTGTATAAACAGCCTCCATCACTTAGAAATCTTCTGGTACACCCCAAACTCAAAACTGAAAAGGACACAACCTTCATTCAACCACAACAAGGCTCTCGACCTTGCAACAAAACAGCTTGCAAAACCTGCCAAATACATCATCCAGCAGTCACTTTCTCCAGCAACATCACCAACTCCACCTATACCATCAAAGGCAGTCACACATGTGAGTCCAGTAACCTAATTTACCAATTAGAATGCCAACAATGTACTGCACAATATGTTGGCCTCACCACTGAAACTCTCCGTAAGCGAATGAATGGACACCGCCATGACACTAAAATTAAGAATCCAGAAAAACCAGTTTCAGCACACGCCACCAATCATAACCTCAACTTTGAGAACTGCTACACTGTCAAGGTGTTAAAATCATTCCACAAGACACAATGTAATATGTCTCAGTTAAGAAGATGGGAACTGGCACATCAATGGATCACAAAATCTAGAAAACCACCTAACCTAAATATTCGCTAATCTCAACCCAGAAACTACACCAGCACCACCTACCATCCATAGAGCAATAGAGAATCATTCAGGGAATTTCAACTCCACCAGAGAAGTTTTCATCCTCACCAATCAAGTTGGCATCACTGAAGACAACATCCTGTCCAGTCTAATTACTACTTCCTGAGGAAGATGCTACAATAGCATCGAAATATTGAAGTGTGTGTAAATATGTGTCAGTTTTGTTACTTTTATTTGTGCTCTACCAATTTCCTAATATTCTATCATTTTATTTATCACTAAATGACCTATAATTAGCATTTCTGAAGATAAGAAGTAAAAATTAAATACGCAGCAAAAGGGTTAATATAAGTTTTAAATAACTCAAGCTCAAAAACAATCAATGTTTTTTCAATGTTAGATTTATTTAACAGAAATTATAATTTTAGAAAGGGGCAATGTAAAAATAGGGATTATTTAAGTATTTAGTGATCTATTTAGCTCTTTTTATGCTCATTGCCTTTACATGGCAATGCAACTTCAATTTGAGGATAAATAAAAATGTGCAAAAATACTTTATTAGCTTACCGGTCGAAAGTAGTTTTAGAGCTCTACAACATTATAGTGAAATTTGATATTAATTTTAACAATTTGTCTAGTTACCGAATTGTTTATAAGTAAAACTGCCAATAGCATCTAAAGTAAATGCTATTGTGTTTTAAAAATTGATTTTTATGTACATCAAGAGGAAGCTCAAAAGGGATGAGCCTAAAAAACTTTTGATCTCAATCCTGAACTTTAATGACAAACTCAGCTCGCTCAAAATCTGAGTACTTGCAGAGACCTAGTTATTA
The DNA here is from genome assembly GCA_902155825.1 of Timema genevievae. Classification (NCBI taxonomy): domain Eukaryota; kingdom Metazoa; phylum Arthropoda; class Insecta; order Phasmatodea; family Timematidae; genus Timema; species Timema genevievae. The sequence goes on along the minus strand of CABFWO010000822.1, from coordinate 169,353 downwards.
GTGGCACAGAACTAATTATAATCATATGATGAACTTAAACAACCATGCCCCAGACCAGTAATTTAACACTTATCTGAATGTATGACTGTTATAATGATTGGATTATAAGAACGAATGTTGACATTTAGTTACTATTTGTATTTTCTATTATTTTATCATATTTATATTTCCTATTATGTTCATAATTATTCCAAGATAAGAATTCTTAAAATAGTATATTTGACCCAACTATAATATTAAAACAATGTTCTGTTAATGTCATGATTGTGAGTCCAGGATCCAGAAAGTGCTACGACTACTGGTAGCATCTGCAGATGGCTATCTCTACGTATATAATCTTGACACTGCGGAGGGCGGGGACTGCACACTGCTTAAACAACACAGGTACTACTTCATTGCTCATCCACCTCATTGGGAGTTTTATCTGTCATATTGCTTAGAGATTATAGAAACATTTATTTGCCTAATCACTTAATCATTGTAGAAACATGGTAATATAAGTGACAGACAGGAAAAACAGGGAATTTAATCATAAATAAGGAAAAGGAAGGGAATTTAAATACTTGACTGATTATGCATCCAAACATTTAAACAAAAGTGCTAGTTTTTGTTTCTCAATGCTAACAAAATGCATTGCCTACATATGTTATTCTAATATAAAATTGTTGTACAGGGCTAAAAGAAATTTCCCTCACATATAACATATTTACACAGGGACACAACTAATGTCTAATTAAATATTAGAAAAAACAACAAGAACATTGATGTTTGGTAGCCTAGGATTTTTTGAAAAAATGTTATCAATGTAATAAACGAGAAAATTGCCATCAACCAAGAAAGCCCTAAAAAGGCCAGGCCTGGAATTTTTTTAAATATTGTCTGGAAAACCTGGAAAAGTCAGGGGTCTTATGATAAATGTTTTGTAGCCACCCTGAGACACTGAAATTCTGTGAGACTGTTTTTACAAACTTTAAACATTAAGATGGTTATTACAACATGTTTAAAGTTCACTGTGGAATTTTTTGAATTCATATTAATGCCTTCATGTGCAAAATAAAACTAAGGGTTTTCATGAAAATTAGCTAATCAACTTTTTAAATGCGAAGCATGGTCACTTTGAGTGAAAATTGCGTTCAACAATATCAACATTCCAATAACAAAACAAAGTTTCCTCAGCCTAGCTAATTTATTACCCCATACTGAAAGACATTGGTAAAATATTTGTTTGGACCGGCTAATATAACGGTCATATTGTGACCAAAGTTAAATATCTAAAAATGAAAATAAGACAAATAAACAAGCAAACTATATGATATAACTTTAACCTCCTATCTTTGGTCTCTTTGGTGCTTAAAAATTTCTGCCATAATTTTTATATTTGTTTCACTAATTAAGAGTTGATTTGTTACAGTTTTATTATCAAAAATAAACATTTTATACCAAAAGTCAACTTTTTATTTAACAAAATTCAATAATTTTGTTTACCCCAAATAATGGTTTCAAGTGATAGAGAAGGAAGCCAATGTGATAAGATAGTTGGGAGAAAAACAAAACAAAAACTTTGTTCTCCCATCTTCACCCATAGATCCTCACAAAATAATTTAAAGATGAAAGCGTCAAGAATTTACAAAGAAATGAAGAGGAAACTTTATTTTTATATATTTTTTCAGTTTAACCTAATTTTCTGTAATTATTCCTTACATTAGATTATTTCACAGTGTTTCCTATGGTTGAGAGGTTGATTATTATTGCTCTCAAGTCAATGTATTTTAAAAATACAATATTCATTGAGCATTCTGTGTGTGTTCCTTCTAATCTCTTGTTGAATTTTGCATAATTTTGTTGCCATAAAATAATTTCAACAATTATGTTATCTAGTCACTTTGCACCTTGCTCTGAGTAATAGCTGTGACATAATTTAACTCTGAAATGTTTATTATTATTTAATTCACAAGCTAAATATTACGCGGCTACCTCAGTCAGAGAGAAAGTTTGTATCACTCGGTCAGCGAGAAAGTATAATTTGCTGTCAGTCCATATAGCTTAAAATACAATGGTCTGTGAAGTTTTCTGGATATATTAGTCTATTGTATTTAAATGTATACTCTCTTTCACCCCTAACCTACACTCACCCTTTGACATGTTAATAATAAAGAGTGGGGGAAAAAACTATGAAACTTCCTATTTTAAGGTAATGAGGAAAGCTCACTGCTAGTTTTGTTCATGATAGGTTTTTACTTGAATGACAGTTCAAAAATCACATGTTTAGGTTTTGAGTTGCCGACACTTGTAAAAGATCATGGTTTTGTTTTGAATGTTAAGTTTTTTAATTACATCTTTTATTTTACATTTAAAATAACGTAAACTTAAGTTTTCTCACACTATTTCATTACTTTTAATTATTTATTTTTACTCAATCCGAAACAATATTTTAAACATGATTAAAAGTACTTATTCTCCGTTTTGGAATGTTATCTACTATGTGTAATATAGTGCATACATTAATACCTTTTAATACAGGCATCGTATTTACTTGGAAGAAAAAAATACTTGTAATTTTTTTTATATATAATACATTATTTTATCGTATTTCAAAATATTTAACTAAATAAAATATTTTCATCCACTGCATAGGTGCATCATTGTAAAGAAATGGTTTTTGTCATGTTCAATCACATGGATTAAATTTGTCGGTTGCCCTTTTAAAGTTATATTTGTTAGACCTTTTTTGAAAGTGCTGTGAATAATATTTTTTAAGTAGAATAAAATGACAAATAAGCTTTGTGTCTGACCTCAAATATATAATATAAATAATATTGGCCTAAATTACTGTGGTTAACTATCACATTCATACATTACCTTATATTTTAATTACAGCTATCCATCGTGATAGATGTCAGCTGTTGGCGTAGGGCTACTTTAGGGACTATTTCTAGTTACTTTTTGAGATGTCATCCAAGTAAACTAAGGTCGTGAATGAATTATAGTTCTCAAATTGCTTGAAATTTTCTTTTGCAATTCTATCAAAAAAATACTGAATTTGTTAAAATAAGGCTAAGTCTAGAGCCCTTTTTCTTCAAGCTTAGACTCATAGCGCCACAAAATATGCCTAAAAATATTTGAAAATGAGCTAATGTCACATTTTCACACATTTTTTATATGAATAATGAAACGTAGAATTAATTATTGCGCTAGAGCTGAATATCTTCGCAGAAGTTTCTTGCTTACTTAATTTAAATATATATTGTACACATTTTATTCATACAGCTTTTTATTGCCCTCATATTGTTTTGTTAGAGATGCATACAAATATCACTCATAACTATGCATCTTAAAGGGTAGTAGTTAATCACATCATGTTTAATGGCCTACACATTGACAATGTAATGCCATAAAAGGCTTAATTTCAAGGCTAAAAAATAAATAACTTTGTAGTTCTCTCAACAAAATCATGTTCTATAGATAATTTAACAATTTTTATTATTATTATTATTATTATTATTATTATTTAGCACTGCGTCTTACTACCCGTTCGGGTTATACGCTTAAGTACTAATTACACTAATGGATTAGGAATTGGGAAGGTTGAATTTAGAGGAAGTGAACCCGCATTTGCGTGGAGGGAGAGTGGAAAACCATTTAGGAAAAACCACCCCCAGTTCACCCGACCGAGATTTGAACCTCGATCTCCCCGTCCTCAGTGGTCTGGCTCAACACGACTGGCGCGTTAGCCAACTACGCCACGGAGGCGGGTAAATTTTTATTAATAAATAATAACCGACACCTTATCTCAGTCATTAGCGTGTCTGTCTACTGAGCTAAGGGTCTCGGGTTTGATTCCTGGCATGGCCAAAAAATTAATTATTGGTGAAATGTGGGTTTACTCATTCACAGTGATGAATTAACGACCTAGGACTGAATGTTGTGCCTATCCTAGTATTAAGTTGGATTATAAGGCATATGAAGCTACGACAAGCCTAGCAAGCTGATATTAGAAAATATATGGCTTGGAACTGAGCCAGGCTACAGGCTGGAAACATTAATGGATCTAAAATAAATTAATAAATAATGCAAACACAGTGATGCAGGACACTTTAAAAATAAAACTTATATCTATCAGTTTTGAGGTATGTGTACAGGTGGTTTATCAATTAAGAGGCGATACCAATAACATTGTGTAAGAATAGATGATAAACACTCTGATTGGTTCCAAACAGAAAGGGGAGTGAGACAGGGAAGCATCTTATCACCAATCCTATTTAATATTGTAATGGATGACAATATAGCCCAAGTCCAGGGTCACTGAAACTCGGGGGAACTGAAGGTGATTGCACACGCGGATGATGTCATGACCTGGGAGGAGTCAGAAGAGGACTTGGAGAGAGAACTAGTTAAATGGGCAAGATCAATAGAATGTTATGGATTGGACATGAAGAGTAAGATGATCATGGTGACTAGAAACACAAACTCAGCAAAGAAAATAATAATCAATGGAAAGGAACTCAAAAAGGTGGAAGAGTTCTGCTATCTAGAAAGTAAGATTACTGCAAACGGTAAGATCCAGGAGGAAATAGGACAAAGGATATGAAAGATTGGACAATTTCGCCATGTAGTTAAGGATATAATCTGGCGATGGAATATAAAAAAGAGGCCAAAACTTTGTTACATAAGGCATATTATCATCCAATATTGACATACGGCTCTGAAACCTGGACATGGACGAAGAGAGATTTAAGTAGATTGCAGGCAGCAGAGATGAGGTTCCTAAGATTCATTGAGAATGTAACAAGAAGAAACAGGATAAGGATTTAAGTGGCTGAGGGAGAATTTTGTAAAGATCGACAGGAATGGAAGATGATGTGCCTGACAACCCGCACAGGTGGAAACTTCAAATGATGATGTGCCAGACGACCCGCACAGGTGGAAACGTCGAATGATGATGTGCCAGACGACCCGCACAGGTGGAAACGTCGAATGATGATGTGCCAGACGACCCGCACAGCCAGAAACATTGAATGATGATGATGATGACCAACAAAAAAACAAAAAATATTTTATTTTTATCACTATACATAATAATTAATATTTCGGGAGGTCGATTATTCTGAGTAAAAAGTGATTATAACTTCTCATTGGATGCAAAAACAAAATTTTCTGAAACTGGTGTGAACATATTTTAATAAGATGACTAGTGCGCAGTCTCCTAATCAGCCGTGACTAAAGAAGTAGTTATAACCTGATGCTTATGGTGTTGTTAGGAATGCCACACATCTTTAAAAATCCTGAATATGCTTATATTGTGTTTGTTTGGTTTTTGTAATGGAAGTTCTGTTGCTGCTTGTAGAAACTATCATCGATGGTTTCATAACTGCATAGTACCGGATTCAAGAGTGTTTACTAGTGTTAGAACAAACTCTGTGAGACTGGTACAGTTCCCAGCATTCATATTACTTCTGAATGTACAATTGAATGAAGTGTGGATGAAGTAGAAGACATTCTTCGTTTGGTAGAAGTTAGTCCCACAATCACACAAATAATTTATACACGTGTTGGTATTCCACATACAAGAGTATGGCGAGCATTACGTCAGATTGGCTTGTATTCATGTCACATACAGTGGGTGCAACACCTTCAACCATGAGATGGAGCCATTCAATTGGAATTGTGTCTGTGAGTAAATGCTATCACCAATTAATTTCAATAATACTGTTCATGGTTTAAATTAGGAGGGATAACCAGCACTCTTAGCTTGGTGATACTGGAATAGAAATTGTTTAGATAGAACACTAAAAACACACACAAACACATTTTTCATATACAGCTTCATCAGATCAAGAGAGTTGACTGATGCTCTTGGTTGAACTGCAAGGTTGACTGTCCACAGCTGACTGTTTTTCAGCTGTGGACAGTCAACCTTGCGATTCAACAAAGAGCATCAGTCAACTCTCTTGATCTGATGAAGCTGTCTGTGACAGTGAAAGCTTGTCCTTAAAAATGTGTTTGTGGGTTTTTTAGTGTTATATCTAAACAATTTCTACTCCAGTATCACCAATGTAAGTGTGCTGACTATCCCTCTTAATTTAAACCATGATTTAGCCAAGTGCTCTATTCCAAATAGCCAAATGTGTGATGCTTTATGATCGACATTCAGGTGATTGGACTTGTTGTGTTATCAAATTGTATTACAAGGCCCATTTAGCTGGAGGAGGTTCCCTTGTCTTCAAGTATTTGTATGTTCTTTAAGCATGACGGAGCTCCTGCACATTACAGTTGTCAGGGGACACATTATTAAAACAGAATTTTTCCTGAACAATATATTGGGCCGGGGTGGTCCCGTTTATTGGCTACCAAGGTCTCCAGCCCTCACTCTCTCGATTATCATTTGTCTGAATGGATTAAAAGCGAAGTATACAAAGAAAAAGGAGGTACAATAGATGAATTGCTCTTTCTCATTATGGGTAGTGCTACCCTCATAAAAGAACACCAAGAAGGGCTCAGAAAAATATCACACACTATTATCACAAAATTTGCAAAGTGCATTGAGGTTGGTAGTGAGGTTTTTCAAACATTTATTGAGAACTGTAAACTATTTGTGTTTTGTATAATTCAAACAGTCTATACAAATAAGTTATTTATTGTTCTTTAATACCTTTCTTAATGGCTTTTTACATGCCAATTTCAAACAGCTATATATTTATAGTCAATGAAAACTGGTCACATATTTATATACACTTTTTTCTCAGAATAATCGACATCACAACCTCCCAAAGTATTTACTATTCCTCCTCAAACATCCTGTAGATACCAGCAGGCGCGGATTCAGGGGGTGTGTCAAAAGATCAGTTGACCCCCTTGTGAAGGTTAGAAAATTAATACAAAAAACGAAATGAAAGTTAAAATTTTAGAAATAAAATACAACACAGATAAATTATACCACTTTTTAAGCGCAGACACCTCTTAATCCGGGTCCACACGTGTGTTATTCGTCCAAGTTTATTCAATGTTCAATATGACTCACGTAAGTGTGGCAAAAATATTCGTTTTCATGTACGAATATTTGATGTGCATAGCGAGTGACGAACATTGTTCTGCATAGAGATGGTAGACTAACACACATCAAAGAAGACTAATAATCGCCTGAGAGTAGTTCATCCAAGAATACTGACTACTCATATCTAAAGTGAACTATTTAAAAAAAAAGTGTTAGAGGGCCACTTCATATAGTTTTTAAACTATCTGATTTTAAAAAATTAGAGAGGATGACCATGGTTTAAAACATACATAAGATTAAATATGAATGAGAAATCATTAAATGGCTTTAAGAAATTTAACATTGTAAGTATGTATTGTATTGTATTGTATTGTATTGTATTGTATGTTATTTATAATTTTGACCCCCCTATGAAAATGATCTGGATCTGCCCCTGGATACCAGTATATGTTTTTAAAATCTAGGCAACCCTGGTCAATTTACTGTAAAATGTAATTATGTTTTATTTATAAAGTGTAAACACACTAAGTATTGTCATGAAAGTGATAGGGGAGGTGTCGAACTATGAAAAATTGATGGTCCAGCCTTTGATATAAACCAGCAAGTAAACGTCTCTTTTCATCCTTCCATCTTCTCTCACTGTTCTTCCTCACAGATAATGCACGCACGTATGTGTGTGCGCGCACACACACACACACACTCACTCACACACACACACACACACACACACACTCTCACACACACACACACACACACACACACACACTCACTCACACTCACACTCACACTCACACTCACACTCACACTCACACTCACACTAGAATATTTATTTAAAAATTAGTTCTAAACACAGCTGTCACAATTCTTGGTTTTCTTGATTCTTTAGTCTTAAATCTTAACCTCCATTTTTTTAATTCTTAGCTCAAATTCTTAAAACATTTGTTAATGAGCTGCAGATGGTGGGTACTAGTGACTCATCATTAGTTTTGTTTCAACTGTTTGGATTAGTTGTATCATTACTTTCTTAATGTTTCACATTTGTTTCAATGAAGTAGGTTCACTCCCTGGCTGTTTGTTTCACTGGGACAGAAAAAAACTGGGCTTCTTGTTTCATCTCTTGAGTGAGTGTGAGTGGGGGACAATTAGGAACGGGATAAAAAATAATGCGCATATTTTGATTTTTAAAAGGGGAGAGTTGAAAAAATTGATTATATTTTTAGAAATACCTAATTTATAAGCCATATAAAATCTTTGTAATTTTTTTTTTTTTTTGGTAATCACTTCCTAACAAATATGCCACAAAAGGTTGGCTTACATTTATATAATATAAACTAATTCTCTTTTGAGCACAAATATTTATTTAGCACCGCGTCTTACTACCCGTTCGGGTTATACGCTTAAGTACTAATTACTCTAATGGATTAGGAATTAGTAGGGTTTAATTTAGAGGAAGTGAACCCGCATTTGCGTGGAGGGAGAGTGGAAAACCATTTAGGAAAAACCACCCCCAGTTCACCCGACCGAGATTCGAACCTCGATCTCCCCGTCCTCGGCGGTCGAGCTCAACACGAATAGCGCGTTAGCTAACTACGCAACCGAGGCGGGTTTTTGAGCACAAACAAGAACATTTATATTTGGAAATAAGAATAAACCTAAAATAATAATTAAAAATGTCTAACTTTGCTTAGAGGACCTAACCAAAATACTATTTTATAGGGGGATGGGAAAAGGAGGGGGAGGGGTTGTGTTGAGAATAGAAAGGTCATTAAGAGATAGAGAGAGAGAAGCTGTATTTCAGTGGTTGTGTTAGGGAGGGATTTTCTTTGCAAGGTCATTCACAAGGTCAACCAGCAAATCGACCTGAATCAAGGGTGGAAGATTAAAGGGAAGTTAAAAATAAAGAACTATCAGAAGTTACAGAACTACTCCATGGATTCAGGGCTTGTCTTTATTTCAAAACTTAATCATCAGTTTATACCTATAAAATAATTTTAAAATAAATAATGCTTATTTAAATCTAGACAACTTAATGAACAATTTTTTTTTTCTGTTTTGATTCTAAAGTTATTCTATGATAGTCTATGCATATATTTCAAAATAAAATTCCAACATAAAACTATCACAAACTTAACTATGAGGAAAGTGGAGTTCTTTTTTCCGAAACTAAACTTAAAATATGATAGCACCAATGATAAGGTGAATTATATTTAAATTTACTGAAAAGCTTTCATTTAAATTTGTACCAGCAAACCTACTCTACAGAACAAAATGAAAATGCCCAAATGAAAACATATACTTTTTTTAGTATATTATTTTCCTTTAAAGAGAACCTTTTTTTTGGGGTGGAGGGGAGGGGGATAGTTTTTTATATGTATTTGGAAGAAGGTAAAGGAAGGTGGTTATAAAACATATAAAAGGAAAGTGAGACATTTCCTAAAAACTCAATAAGATTTTGTGAAACAAAATAATAGGTCTCTTTATTGTTCTAGAAACACTACACCAAAGATCATAAATTAAATAATATACACTGTTACTTAATTACTCTATGATATTAGGAACTAAGAACACTGTTATAAAAAAAATTGAGCATAAGAGTATAAGAATAGGCGTGTTTTCTCGATTGACCTGGTATCGATGTTAACAAATTGTTTATGAACGAGATGATACCAGAGCTTGGTTTGGTAACGCTTTCCTTGACCAGACTAAACAGCATGATTACAACCAAAGAGCCGGGAATTTGTGCGGCAATTTCAAAACAGCGTCACTTCTTATGTTAGCTTTAAATGAGTATACCTTCATAGTCAATGGATTTTAAGATTTTGTAAATTAAAATGAACAACAATTTCTAGCTAAAAATACATGGCAGTAAGTAGGGTACTTAAAACTGTTTAGTTATGGATAAAATAGAGTAGTACTTATGATCTAGGCCTATTTAATATTACATAACATACTTCATGTTTTCTAAGCTTATTTATGTTTTATGGGAAGATATGTTTAGCTTGATATGTTGTGTAAATACTAGGACTAGTCAAAATAAGCACAAATCTAACCAAGAATAAAATTAAGTAGCTCACTTTCTGCCCATTTGCAGTACATATAGTAAGATTACATAAATACACCTACCAGCTGTTAGATCTACTCCACCCCAACCACTATTTTTGTTTAAGAAAAACATCTCAAAATCGTTTTCGCACTTCAATTGGGTCAAAACCACTTGGTTGATAACACTCGATACCAAGACGTAACCAAGTCAATTCACCTAATGAAATTCATTTTTGAAGATCTGAATTAAAAAGTAGATATATATGCTTATAGTTAAGAAATTAATGGTTTTATAAAATTATATTTAAAATAAAAGATTTTTTTATCTTTAATAATACTACAACTTTACAATGATAAGTTATTTCGTATCTCAAATAGTTGTGAAGAAACGATGAAAATTGGAAAATTTCCCTTACGTAAAGTCAGTCATTTTTATGAGAAAATGAGAATGCTCATCTTGTTTATTATAATAAACAGTGTCTAGATACAAAATTTAATCAAAATCATTAGATTCATAAAAAACATAATGAGTTGTAATAAGGAACAATATATATCAAATTGATAATAATATAGATCAAGTGAAGGAGATAGTTGTAAAATGAAAGACATTCTCTGCACTTTTTCTGTCTTTCATTTTACAACTATCTCCTTCACTTGATCTCTATTATTATCATCAATTTATTAAAATCATTAGAGCTAATTTTGAGAAAATCAATTTTTTCTTTTTTTGTCCTTCAGTAAACTACCCTTAAATTTAGGGCTGGATATCTAATTCCTAAAACCCCTCGGGGGACCCCCATAAAAACCCCAGATACCAAGTTTTAGTCCACCCAATCATAAAGTAAAAAACACAAATGATACACACAAAAACATAATCTTAAACAAGTTTATCTAATATAATTTTTTTTAATCAAACTAAACAATTGTGGTGTTATGCTCAGTTGTGGGCAATATGGATTTAGGTTTCAGTCTATTGGCTTTTTCCAAGTTTATGACTTTGAAAATACATTAAATAGTGGCGAGCACAGGTAAAAGTTTTGGCAGGCGCCATGGTGCCTGTTAGCGTAGGGTTAAGGACCCCTGTATTACACTAATATGGTTGATAGTAAAACAGTACTTTAACTAAATGGCCATATCTGGTTTGAGCTCAATAACTAGAATACAAAGATCATGTTGAGTACACTTAAAGTTCTAAAGCGAAGTGGTTAAAAGAAATAATATTGTTCATAGTGAAAAGTTACCCAATTATTAAATATACACTTATTAATTTCGTTTTCTTTATCTTTATCAATTTCCATTACTATACAAAATTTACTGGGATTTGAGAGATAAAAATCGAGGTATTGGAATTGGTTGGGAACGTTTACTTGCAGGTTGGATGGCAAACCTGAGCATGTGACAGAATCTCCTCCCATATCTGCACCGACCAATGAGGGCTTGGTACAGTCCCCTCCAACCTTGGCCAACTCTGCAGCAACGGCAGGTGATCAATATTCTCAATGTTTGTCTGACTGAAAAACACCCACGATTATGCTGGTAGCTGACATATATAGCTTAGTTTTTTCTAAATTCGATACTTAAATATAAATACTAGTGCTTATAATTATTTCCAATATGACTGATTTAACAACTGGATTTTTCTTAAACAACTAAATTAAGCATGTAATTAATTACCTTTGAAATTTATGTTTGGTTGTCATGTTGCAATTATACTTTATAACTTTAAATTGCTCATTTTGTATTTTCCTGTTTATGTGTCCTATCATTCTTCACCTAGATCCCATTTCTCGCTTTTGAGTTCTTGGTTTTTTGTTTCCTCTTTAAGGAAGTTGAGTTGAATGTTTAACACTCCCTTCTGATGATACATTTCCAATAGAATTAATGAAACCTAGGTCAAATGCCTGGGGGATAGTGATCAGTTTTATCCAAGAGGCAGCCGTTATCTCTATGCAGTAGTAGCAGCAGTGTAAAGTGTGAACTATGTTCCTCTTTTCATTGTAAGAGGTATATCATGTTCACAACCCATCAAAATTGTGTCTTCAACTTGCAAGTGGATTACGACCTATAGTTTGGGAACCACTGCACTTGAGTATTAATAAGAATAAATAATTCTACTACTAGTGCACCCAAGTTTTTTGGGCAGTTTAGAAATGTGAGGTGGGTTTTTATTAAATTTACATCTTCCATACCCAAAGTTTAATACTCGTATTATTGACATTTAAGTAGCTTGCTTCAACTTTTATAATACTATAGGACACTTAGATAGGAACATATTAAAGGAACGAATAAGATGTGTCCTAAAATTCTTTACAATTTTCCTCTTTCTCCCTTTTGTGGTTTTTGGTTTCCTCTTTTAGGAAGTTGTGTTGCTTGTCTCACACTCCCTCCTGATGAGTTCTGATAGAATGAAACCTAGGTCGGGGGATTGGGCTTTAGGTAGCGATTGATTTTCTTCAAGAGGCAGCCATTGCCTCATTTGTCCAGTGGCAGCAATGTAAAGTGTGAACCATGTTCCTTTTTTTCATTGTAAAATTCATATTGTGTCCATCTCGTTTTATATGTTTCTATTCACATCTCCTTTACTTTCTTCTAAATATCAAATATAACTTTATGTGTCTTGTAAAGTTTAATTTCATGTTCAGGATTTGTAAACAAAATAGTTAAGATTCGGGCAAAAAGTGATTTCGACTCATCTCTCGTTTATGTAAATATAACTTTCAACAAAAATGTAACAACCAAACATTTATTTTAAAGCCTATAAAGTGCTTATAATTTACATTTAGACTTAAATTTGATATTTAATGAAATAAAAAATGAAAGCTATAGGAAAAGCTGTGAACCGCACCCAAGTATATAAGATTAAAGAATATATAAATGTTTTGCTCAAATTCTTATTTTAATATGAAATTCTATTCTATAAATTATTATTGAGTAAAACTTAAATAAAATCTTTGAAAATGATCAAAATTTTACTATTCATATAGGTAGATGAATTTACTTCACTTTTTTGGAGTAGAACACTTGGATGGATCATAGTTTGAAGTAGGAGGGATAGCCAGCATATTTACCTGAGCTGTGCTGGAGAAGAACTTGTTGCATTAAAACATTAGTAAGAATATACACATGCACACACATGCATGCGCGTGCACACACACACACACACTTAAATAATTATATTTCACTGCTGCAGGCAGTTCTAGTTCCGGCTATGGTTGTAAACTAATGAATGACTGACACTTGTTCTTATTAGGACTTTAAGGTTTATTCTCATCAGCTATTTTTATGTTCTTATTGCAATCATAACAAGAAAATAAAAAAAAGCAACCTGTAAGGCAGCCTGTAAGTCTAGCAAGACCAGGCATTCATTCACTTGTTTATACTCAAAATTGAAAGAATTTGCCTGTGGCAATGAACGCTAGTTCCTAAAATGGGTTTTTATGTTTATTAGTGTTTAAACCATATTTCTACTCCACTGTTATTCATGTAAATATGGTGACTCCCTCTCCAACTTTAAACCATGATTAAACTTTTTTTTTTAATCTATTAAAATCGATATTTAAACATATTTATAGTTTCCATGTTCTGCTAGCAAATTTATGGTTATTTTTATTTCCCAGTAAATTGATATAAAACAAAAAATGATTGCATCTTTTCAATTAAGTTGCTAATGCCAAATGTAAATTTGTTCTCATATATGTTTGTGAATGTATTTATCTAGTAATTATTCAATAGAAATGTGTTTTCATGATATTTTTTTTCCTTTATTTACATTTAAACATATATATATTTATGCTTTTAACCTAGTGTACCTTAATAATAATAATTCTTGTTTCTTATTGTTTGCATTATGTTTTGAGTACCTTGATCTTGCCTAAAGTGAAGTGGCTCAGTTTGTATGTAGACTGAGTTGCTACAAGCTCATTCTGCCAAACTGTTGCCATACATGACTAACTACTATGGTAATATAGTTGCAGTTTCTTTGACTTCTGTAGCCTTTCTCTACACACACATACAATACAACTACTACTGCTACTAAACATGACTGAGTTGATCACTGACATTTCTCATTGTGTTGTCACATCATCATGTAAAAATTAACATAATTTTGGGTATTGAAACATTCTTTCCCAAATACTTTAGGCTTAAATGAGGCTTTTATTTTTGGAAGGGATGCTAATATAAATGTAAGGTTTTATGGATAAGCAATTCTCTTGATGTCTTCAATTCAGAGAGGAAAGAAATTAGAAAGCAGAAATTATTTTCAGGACAGTATTATTTTTTTAAATCCCTGCGTCTTATTTAATACCTGTTCAGGTTATACATATAGTTATATAATAACTCTAATGAAGTAGGAATGAGGAAGGAAGTATTTTTGAGGTAATTTATCCGCATTTGTGTGGACGGAGAGCTAGAAACCATTTAGAAAAAAAACTCTCAGTTGGCCTGACCGGGATTTGAACTCTGATCTCCCCAACAACAGCAGGCCAGTCTAACATAAGCCTTAGGGCTGAGACCATTCAACCACTGAAGTGGGTTCTTATGAATTACGTTATAATTAACTATTTTTAAAAATTACACTTCTCTTCTTAAAAGTATGAGACACAATAAACACCTAACTGTTTAATGCTGGAGTAAAATTAGTTTGGATTAAAAAACACACAGTTTCTCGAGCCACGGGTAGTTTTTAAGGAGACGAGAAGAAATCAATATGGCTCCTAAGATTTGTTTAATAAAAGAATAAATGTGTTTTTGTTGGTTTTAGTATGATTCTAGAGATTTTTATTTTTTGCAAAATTAATACTGTGGAACTTTTATGCATAAATGATGAGTCTTGACATTTTATGTGTTTCTGATTTTTAGAAAGCTGATCTCACAATTATCTCTTTCTATACCTGGGGTTATAGCCAAAATAATTTGATGAACTTTGTTCAATTTTATATCATTATTTAAATATTAGATTCCCTAGTATGGCCGATTGACCAACTGTGGCCAACGTTTCTATTTCATCTGCCTGTGATAATTGCTTCAGTTGGTTGCACATTTTGACAGATTAAAACAATTAGAAATATAAAAGTTAAATCTTTGTTGTAATTAGGGAATTTAAAGAGGGGTCGGTATCTTTCATATATGTGTATTAATTTAAATTGTACTTTTGAGTCACTTGTCACTATAGGGGCAAGTGCAAAGTAATATGCACCAGTGATACAGTGATGAAAATGTTTGTCATCTTTAAGTAGTAGAAGGGAGGCACCTGAACTGAAACTGAAGTATTCAATGTTTCGTCTGACAAAAGAGCAATGGAACTCCAGAGACTTTTTAAAGTTTATATAAGATCATTGATAACTTTATCATGCTGCGTCTACAACCCTACAAACAGCAACTGTTGAGGAACTGAATGAAGCTGCAGTGCAGCTGTACAATGGATATCATTCTGATTTACTCTCTTTCTTCAATTCTTAACTATCATTCAGAGCTAGTTTCAGACCACAACTATCTAAAATATATTCAATAAGAGAGGTAGATGAGTTGTTAATTATTAAAATTAGTCCCTAATTTCTCACCATCGGTAGCGTGTCTATCTACTGAGCTAAGGGTCCCGGGTTTGATTCCCGGCATGGCCGAAAATTTACCATTGGTGAAATGTGGGTTTACCCTTTCACATTGATAAATTAATAGCCGGGGACTGGATGTTGTACCTGTCCTAGTCTAAGTATGATTATAAGGTATATGAAGCTACGACAAGCCTAGCAAGCTAGTAGTGGAAAATAAATGTCTTGATTATAAAACCGACCTAAGCCACAGGCTGGAAAGACTAATGGATTTAGAATAAAGTCCCTAATTTCTGCTTTTCCAGATAAGCGTGCTTCACTTTTATTATTTTTAACCCTGCCAGTAAGTGTGACAATATCAGAATGTCCATTCTTGAAATTAAAATTAATTAAGAGCCATTTGCAAAAAAACAATGGCAATAGAAAGCTTGTCGTGACTTACCAACTATCACTCAAAAACTAATGAGCCTGTAAATTAAATAATAAACATCAAGGTTATTGTAAATTTTTTTCTAGAAATAAAAACCAGAAACGTGAATATTAAAAGCGTATCTAATCAGTGACTAATTTTCAAAACAAAAGGCTTTATAGTTGGTAACTTTTTTCTAATGATAAAGTGATGGGACCAACAGCTGAATTCAACATTTCAAGATGTAATAGTAAATTTAAGTCAAACTTTATAACTTTATTTGCCCCAGGCACATTTAATATTTTTATTTTTAAACATTTTTTTGAGAAATCTTATCCAAAAAATATGTACACTCTACATACAAACATTCTCATGCTTGTAATTTGTTACATTTTTAAGCCGAGTTGTCAAATGTGCTTTTTTTTAGTAAGTTCACCTTTGATAAAAACAATGTTACAGACCCTATTAACAAAGGTTGCATCAGGGCTCCCACTGTTGATATTACATCACTGACCAGGACAGGAATGTGTGTGATTTGGGTTACTCAAGGAGTGTCATTTATTTAATAACAGTTTAGAAAACATTCTTAAAATATGTAGTTTTACTTTAAATCCATTACTGCTTCCAGCCTATGGTCTGGGTCAGTTTTATATCCAAGCCATATATTTTCCACTACCGCCTTGCTAGGCCTGTCGTAGCTTCCCTTAAAATATATATTAATGACGAAGGAAGTTATTTCAATTAGTTTGTTACACACTGAGCTAGCTGTAAATGTCAGTGAAATTTTATACACTGTCTTAGTAGTAAATTTCCCTGCCTATTACAACCCATTGCTTAACAAACTAATTTAAATCATTTCCTTCATTATTAATTTCCTTAATAGATTACCTCCATTTTGATTGGGCTGATGGAAAAGGGATGCCTAATCATGCTTCTCATTCGCAGTAAGGGGTGTAGGGGGTGTAGTAATTATCTTGATATCCATTCTAGTAGTTTAAATACCCCTTATGTTTACACATATATCAATAAAATATGCCAATGTGTTAGGAATGAGGGAGTTTGAATTTAAAGTGTACACCTGCATTTATATGGACAGAGTGTGGAACAATTACCCTCAGAACACCCGACCAAGATTCGAACCTTGATCTCCCCATCATCCATAAACTAATCTACCGCAAGAGTAGCACGTTAGACCACAAGATCACCGAAGCGGGTAATTTGCTCTAGTTATTATTATTATTAGCACCGCGTCTTACTACCCGTTCGGGTTATACGCAAATTTGCTCTAGTTGATTGCTCACTAAGCTAAATGACCAAGTTGTATAGTACCTAAACATGAAAGTAGCATACATTAATATATACCAACTAATGTTGTAAACCAGTCTCTTGGAGCTGATAATGATTATTATTGATCACAGTTTTATTATGTCCTAAGAAGTATAAGGTAATTAAATGAAATGTAGCCATACTTGCACTCAGTGTCTCGAAGTCAAAACACCCATTGGTGATAAAGTACTGTAAATAATCTTAAATGCACGAACCTTATAATACAGTATATATTAAAAAAATTCTAAACCATTGATTCACACACCCACTCACACATTTTCTTCAGTGTAACAGAATAAACATAACTCAAGACATGACCTCACGAGCACAAATACTTGTTGCACAGTGTAGAAAAACCGCTAAGATTCCATTAATGATCTTACATGTTCACACAATTGTTAGAAGGAATTAAGCTTCCAATCATGACCTTGCAGACAGAGACATATATTAGGACAGTGGTAGTTAGTACTATAGACCAAAACTCAGTATGGGTAGGGACACTGGTTGAGGGACTCTAGACAGGAACACATCATGGCTAGGACACTGGTATAGTGATCTAGGATTATAGACAGGAACACATCAGAGGTAGAACAGTAGTAGAGTGGACTAGGACTCTAGACAGGAAGACAGCAGGGGTAGTACAGTAGAGCAGGGGTAGGGACACTGGTAGAGTGATCTAGCTAGGACTCTTAGACAGGAACACATCAGAGGTAAGACAGTAGTAGAGTGGACTAGGACTCTAGACAGGAACACATCAGAGGTAGGACAGTAGTAGAGTGGACTAGGACTCTAGACAGGAACACATCAGAGGTAAGACAGTTAGTAGAGTGGACTAGGACTCTAGACAGGAAGACAGCAGGGGTAGTACAGTAGAGCAGGGGTAGGGACACTGGTAGAGTGATCTAGGACTCTAGACAGGAACACAGCAGGGGTAGGGACACTGGTAGAGGGACTCTAGACAGGAACACAGCAGGGGTAGGACAGTAGTAGAGTGGACTAGGACTCTACTCTAGACAGGAACATCATGGGGCTTAGGGCAGTGTTAGAATGAACTAGGATTATAGACATTACTTCATAGATATACCTTATGGTTGGGAAAGTAGGGGGAAAACAAGACTCCAGACATAACCTCCTAAAAGTATTTTAATATTGGAGAAATGCGATGAAGAACAAGGACTACCCAATACACTAACCATATACTCACATTGCGTTTTTTGTTGCCTCCACTGCAGGCTCCATAAGTAGCTACGCTGGAATATTGAAAGGCTGCTCCCTCGGCGACATGTCAGGTACAGTTGGTATGTCTGGATCAGTTGGTGCAGCCAACCAAACTTTCCGCCATTACTTGCATGACCTAGCAAACAAGGGTTGGTAAGGCTTTGGCAGACTTGCTTCAGTTTTCCCCCCTCATGGACATTCTGAGCTAATCTGTGTTTGTGGAGTTAACGGGTTAAGTCATTTTTATTTATCCATAGTATGAATTAGATATAACTATTTCAAGAAATTTTATTATGATTATCTTTCTTACTTTCCTTGCACATATTTCTTCTCATTTATCATGGGTGAATATGTGTGGGACAAATGTATTCACAAGGAAGTCTTTTCAAACAAGGTATGTCTCATTGAGACACCAATACGGGTGTCCTAAACTTTGATTTGACATTTATTATAAAGCTTTGCCGATAAACATATTGCCATTATGAGCGTTTAAATACATTAAAAATAGATATTCACATTAAAATTCTTGAGTAATTGAATTTTAAGTTGTGACTTGATGTTTCAAAGTAAAATAAAATATTACAAACAATATTGTGCAATACAATTTTCTAATAGTTTTTAGTGCACAAAGTTATAAAAATAAGCACAATTTAATATTTTTTTAATCATAAAGAATTGACAAAAAATATTTGAACTTCGATTTAGCTTTTAGAATGTTTCATATATTCAATTTGCATTCGCTTTGAATTGAAAAAATGGACTTCTCTCACCTATAAATACTCCACATAGTTATATATGTGTTACATTTCCTCTAAAAAGTTAAATCAATATTACCAAGATTTATTGGTCTTGAAGATTAAATCAAAACAAAGAAAATCAAGTCTGCATGAGACATACTTTATTTGTTACTCATCATTGGCTTTTTGCAGTCACATACTCATTGCTCAGGAGCTAGAAACATACAGAGGAAACAATACACATGATAATATATGTGGTTATTTTTATACTCTGTTACATTCCAAACCAAATTGCCTAGTTGTTTGAATTACTGCTATTCATCAGCATTCTCACTACCAACAAATTTTAAATAGGTATTTATTGTCAGTCTAGTAAATAACTATTTTTTGAGGTTGATGCTTGTATTTTTTCTTCGTAAATCACTGTCACTTGCTTGTTAATATGTACATTTTGAATTATCCATGAACCATGACTTATTTGAGATTTTCTTCAGTGACTTATCTAATTACATGAAGTAGTGGTATTTCAATTTATCCTTATTCACTACACTAGTGGAATTTCCTAACACAAAATTTAAATGTTTAGTTAATCAATATAAATATATACAAATTAGGAATGAGCCCTTGAATCTTTAAGGATATTCAAGATTTGAGGTTTCAAGAAAATTTTGGATTTGAGACTCAAATCCTAAAAAAATAAAATAAAAAAAAATTGAATTTTTCAAAGATTCTTTTAGAGCTTTTGGTGGTGTCTCGCTCAACACACCTAAACTTGTATGAGTGAGTTAAATAAACCTCCTCTCTCTAAGGCCCAGGGTTCTGTTTAGCTACTGTTTTTATTTTGTCACCACATATCACTTTTTCGGGCTGTACCCATTTTGTGCCAACTTGGCGAAGCTATTAGAAATGAGGAAGGTTTAAATTAGAATAAATGCACTCTAATTTGCATAGAGTCAAAACCATTTAGGAAATACCAACACACCTGACCCGAATTAAACCCCAATATCTCTGTTATCGGCACTACAGTCTTTTGCGAGAGTGAAGCCTTGGGTCCTTGTTTCATTGGTTAGATTAGGAACACAGCACGCTATATAAACATGCCAAAGAGTAATTTTTGACATTACTAAAGTAACTAAAACAATTTTCAAATGCAGGATGGTAATAAAGTTTGTCACTAATTTTCTTTTACTATAAAACTTGCAAGTTAAAAATAACAATTCACAACGGGTGCCCTGGTGGTCTAGGGGTAAGGTGTCAAACTTTTGTGCTGGGGGGGTTCAAACCTCGGTCCTGGCACAGATTTATCTGATTGGCAAACCCTTCCTTCACCTCTGACAAGACGTGTATTAATCACAACTTGAGAATGTGAGGAATGCCAGGCCTCCACTGTGGTTCGGATCCCACGTTTAAACTGTAGGTCCTCCGTTTCATCTCACAATCACCCTACCATTACACATTAGCGTAAGTGCGTATAACCCGAATGGGTAGTAAGACACGGTGATAATGATGATAATAATAATAATAATAATAATAATTATTATTATTATTATAATAATAATTATTATTCATTACAATTTTTTTTACATGTTTTAGAAGTGTATATAGCGGTCCATAGCTAAACTTGAATGTTATTAATGACCATCTAAGACAATTAAAAAAAAGATAGTTAATAATAAAAAAGCTCTTTTTTATTAAAATAAGTAATAAAGTTTATTGACACCTTTGTATTTATGTGTCAATTCATGTTATCTCTAACTCACTTTTCATAGATAATACATTACCAATGAAATAATATGATATATTATTAACAATATAGTAAAATGTTATCAATGTGAACTGCAAAAATATATGTTTGTATTTTCTAAAATTGTTATTATACCAGAATCCCAGTATAGTTGGATTTGCCAACATAACATCTTAAAAGTATTAGAACTCGGTAGTTAGCTCTGAAAATTGTTCTAATCTGTTGTGCCTTTGAGTGTGTACACACAACCCTTGCCATTCATTTATTAACAAACATGAAGGAAAAAAACAAACAAATTTAGTATTTTTGTTGTCAAAATGTCAAGATTAAAATTATAAACGGTGGTGTGAAATTAACCTAAGCACTTTAAATATAAGTATATCCACTTCACAACCATTAATAACCCTGTATGTAAATGAAAACAAGTACTGCACTAATTAATAAATTTTGATTTACATATAAATCCACCGTTTTTATTGATATTAGGAAAATAAACTTCTACTTTGGTTAATAATTATTGCTATCTTTCCTCAACACTTATTTCTTTGCTATCTTACACTCTATTTGGGATACTTTTCATCATTTTCATATTTGTTTATATTCTTTAGTATTATCTTTTTGTGTTATGTTTGGTTTGAAAATTATATAAAGTTCATTCTAATACAAACGGCTTGTCTTTTGTTTTTAGGCTTACTAATTTTAGAAATACAACATTTACACTAAATAAATTTTGTTTTATAAATTTGATTTTATAAATTATAATTTGAAGAACTGCATCAACTATTTTATACCTCTATAAATAAATCCACGTATTTATATTTGCTTTGGCATGGATTCTGGTGCTTTGCGGGGGTTTTTTTCCTCAAAGAAATCGAACAACATATTCATCACATTGGGTGATTGCTACAGACTTATTAATATATGACTTATTATGGTTCCACAAATGCAGATGCTGGGGTGATCTGTGATCTCAGGAAGCTTAGTTGACAATATCACCCTCACTTTATATGGCTTACCTTGAAATGCTACTGTGATTAACTTATATACCTAATGGCAAACAAGATCACTAGACTAAGTTTTTGTGTGTTGAAATGTTGTGTATTGGAAATGGAATTATTGTCTCAAATATTGGTTTTGTTTTCAATATAACCCTGGAATTAAAATCTCATATTGGTTAAACTCTCTCCAAGAAAATATTTATCACTTTTAACTAGTATTACTTTATTTGGATTTTATCTACAACTATTATATAATACCTTAATTGTATACATCACAGTGTGTTTAACACAATATAGTCTATTATAATTAATATTTGATGGTTTGGCCATTTAGCAACACATTTTAAAATACGAATGGGATATTTTTATTTGGACAGGTTATCAAATTGTTAAACTATGTTTCTTATAATTTGATATTTAGGTTTATTTAAAACTATTCCTTTATTATTATAAACGTATAGACAAACACACGTTTTGTAACACATTTTTACAAATCCTGTATCCATAATTATGAAGCTACTTTCTAACTAAACTGTACCAATATCTCATAAAATTTATTTTCATTATATTTGGAAGTAGTTACAGGAAAGGTGGATAGAAACATGTTAAAGGAATAACATGACAAACATCGGAAATGGACAAATGTATAATATATTATCTCACTAAAAAAACTCTGGTCCTTGTCCTATCTTTCTTTTCAAATTTCCTTTCTCTCCCATTTGTGTTTTTTGGTTTCCTCCTTTAGGAAGTTGCATTGTGAGTTTCACACTCCTCCCTGATAAGTTCTGATAGAATGAAACCTAGGGTGGGGGATTGGGCAGTAACGTTTTATGTTTCTATCCGTCTGTCTTGTACCTTGTTCAAAATATAACAAAATACCTCAAAAAGAAAAAAGAGGTATCCTTAGAAAAATTTATTTTCAGTAATTAGTTCTTATTACTAATACAGATTCAGTCCTGGACTGATACTAATTAGGAGTGCTTCAAGTAATAATATCTGTGCCATGGAGTATAAATTGAAAAGTTTTGTTTATACTATAGGAAATCAATTATAAAAAAATGTAGACATGCATGTAACAACATTTATCCTGACACAATTTTCCTACATTCATTCTGGGTTGACAATTAATTAAGGTTCACTGAATTAGAATTACTCTAGTTGAAAGTTATACAATCCATAGTGTTAAACTATATTTATAACATTATGTTGTGTTTATAATAAAACCAAGCCCTGTTCTTTTCCATGATTTTTTTTTCTCTTCCCAGAGTCTGAGAAACTCCGCGAGATTGTGACGGCGACAGAGTCACCACCCAAAGGGGTATTCCGTTTTGATGATGACAGTGAGTTTCCTCCAGTCACACAAAAAACCGAATAAACTGTTGTCAAACGTGCATCATTCCTGTGCACTGCTATCATCACAATACTTGTCATTGACTTCACTAGACGATCCTCTCCGTGGGTCACATCCCGTCATGTCATCCACAAGGATGTCTTATACATTGATGACAAAAGTGAATGCTCATATCAATAAACTTTAAGGTTTGGTGGAATATTTTAACGAAAGCTAATTTTGATAATTTCTTTCAAAAACACTTAAAGCTTGAAAACTGTTGAAAATAACAAAAAAAAAAGTAAACATAATTGTGAACTTTTACTTGATTTATTGTATTTGTGATCCAACTTATTTAGCTTGAATTATTTATTGAAATTTTATTTGAGATGAGTAATAGTTTTTTAGCACTCAAGAATATGTGGTGTGTTGATGTTTTAAGAAGTCAAGAATATGTTGTGTTTTGCGTAATGTACTTGTGAGAAACGGTCAATGTAATGTTACACTAAGAAAGCTTATGCCAGCCAGTGTCATAGCTATTGTTTTACTGAAGATTGTATTATATAACAGTTTGCACTAATTTTGTTTTAATTACCTGGACATTTTTGCTATTTTAAAATCTTAATCGAATGTACAGTTTAATCTTAATAAAATAGTAAATGTATAGCCATCATATAATAAAACCTATAATATGAGTCAAAGATTTTAAGTAGCATATGAAGAAGATAATTAAAAAATTAGGACTTTAAAGGGGTTGCGATTTTCTCGGGAGACAAAATTGGGGTCAAAACCTGCAAAAGGGTGTAAACCTCTGAAGTAGATTAAGGCCCAATATTACAATGCCATGTTTAAAGTCCTTGTAACTTAAGCTTTTGTAAAGTCTAACTGTTGGTTAAACTTGGCATTGGGTTCTTATAATACTATTTTGATATTGTGCTCATCAATTTATGGATGGGAGCCTTTCATTAGTTCTTATTATTAAGCTTCTCAGAACACTAGACTTATGATTACGAATAAAATTATAATTCCTAGATATTCAGGTTTATGTTTTTGTTGATAAGACAGTTTATTCAATAATCACCTAAATAAAATGTTTAATTCTATAAAAAAAGTTGGCTATACCCTGTATATTTTAAACATGCTTGTATTTTAACGCTATTTTTGAAAGATTTTAAATCATATCCAAACTGAGTCAAAACCAGTTTTTAAAAATTTAAATATTTTAAAGTACAAAATGAAATGTATCAAACATTTTAAAATTTAGACTTAACTAAACAAAAAACTAATATTAAAAAAGGTAATCAAAGGATGAACAGTCTCCCTTATCAACCCTGGAAGGCGCTCTCTCTCTCTCTCTTTCTCTCTCGAGGCCATGTATAGATTAAACATACAATTTAAAATTCAAATAAAAATCGCCCTTATCAACCATTGGCATGTAATGGCGGAGGGAAAGTGAAGAAAAAACACTTCAAATATTGGCCATTCAGGCTTAAACTTAACTAGTAAGACTTTACAAACATATGTACATTATTATCATATAATAACTATTTACAAGAAGAAATGGCCCCTCCGATTCAGGAGTTGAAACAAGTTAAAAGCAATACATATATTGAAAACTAAGAAAGAGCCTGGAGGGCTAAATCAAAATAAAATAAAATAAAATAAAAGACAATGCCAGGGATTAGAAACCCCTAGACCCGCGTCATAAGGTGCCTTTGGCCTTGGCTTACAGCTTTCTAAACCAACCTATAACACTTGCTGAAAAGAAAGTTGGAATCACAGGTATCAAATAAATTAAACAGCCCTATCAAATAAAAGGAATAAAAGTGACATTACATCGTCTTTGAGAAAAACTAAAAGAAATAATAATAAAAAAAAAGAGGATTTGAGCTGGATCGAACCTGGAACATATGAGTGGTGGATTCATGTCGTAACTATTATGCCAAATAGTAATTTGCGATTCTGTGAAATTTAGAATTATAAAAGCTGTCCAAGTATTTATTAGTGGAACACCATTTTAATTACATGTGGACAAAATGAAAACTGAGTGGATCCATAAATAATCTTGCATTATTTCTAAAAGTAGAAAGATCTAACCTCACTTGAATAATAACTGTTGCCAAAAAACAATATGGCAGAATGTTTGGAATTAATGTGACTGTTAAATTCTAACCGGAAGGTAGACCTTGCGTTATACTTTTACCAGAATGTTAACTCTAGCCGAACATTGTAAAATCAAAAGTAGTGGTTATTATCACTTAACCTTAAGAATCGAATAGC
Source organism: Timema genevievae (assembly GCA_902155825.1). NCBI lineage: Eukaryota > Metazoa > Arthropoda > Insecta > Phasmatodea > Timematidae > Timema > Timema genevievae. The sequence goes on along the minus strand of CABFWO010000822.1, from coordinate 143,729 downwards.
CGAAGCTATTATTTATGCTTTTTAGTGAGGAATTCTCCATCTAGATATCATATTCTGAAAATTGAAAAATGACACCTGGACACGGGACGATTCCTGGATAGCTCAGTGGTTAGAGCATTGGCGTACTAAGCCAGAGGTCCCAGGTTCGATTCCTATGTCCAGGTGTCATTTTTCAATTTTCAGAATATGCTTAATCTTAAGTTAAGCCCTAACAAAATGATAACGTGTCATTGTGAGTTTTGGCCTAGGTATTAACAAAGAAAAGAATATCACAGGCCACACTTAACACCGCTGTCACTGGATAAAGATCAGTCAATACAGCCCAATCGCTGTGATTTAGTTTTTGTTCTGTCTCTTCTGAAGGAAATGTAAACTAAGCAATTTAACTTTCTAAAAGAGTAAGAAAGAAGAAAAAGGAAATATTTAATGAATGATAGTACAGATAAACACGAACATTAGGGTGGAATGAAAAAATGTTTTCTAAAATTCAAATGTATAATAGCGATATTAAACTTGCCTTTTACTAATGTAATGAACTGACTAAAACATCAAAGCAATCAGAAAAGTTTTTGAGGTGCCGCAAACGGGTTGAAGAATACATTTATGATTTTTTTCCATTTTTTTGGTACGTTTCTAAAGACAATAATTTTTTGAATAAAAATTTCTAATAAAGATAAAAATAAACATTTGACTATTGTTGTCAATTGACAAAAAAATCATAATCAAACAAATAATTTTTTGAGGTGCCACAAACAGGTTGAAATTTTTACTTTTTGTGGTTTTTGCACATCTTTTAAATTTTTGAATTTTTTTGTTATAAAAGTATCTTTACTCAAACATTTAACTGTGATATTCTTCGTTCCATCAATATTAGACAGAACGTGACAAGTAGTAGCATAGCTGAGGTAAAGTGTGACCTTGAACAAGCTGTGACAAGCGCAGCTTAGTAGTCAGGGAGGGGTAACTCCAAGCTTCCACTCTAGTCGGTGGCTTCCTGAGCTTCATGCTGTGATGTGGTACTACAATTCCAATGTGAAACAGTCTCATTTGAGTTGTTTTATCATCTAGTTTTTCTTTTTGTGTTATAGACTATAGTTTTTTATTATTAATTTAGCACTGCGTGTTACTAGCCGTTCGGGTTTTACGCTGTAGAGACAATAGTGTTATTTTCTTTTGTGTTTATCTTGTAACATTAGAGTAAAAATGGTAATGTCAAAAACAGTACAGACTCGGCCAATGCACTAGTGCTCCATTTTGGCTATCCAAAAGACCTTAGTTAAAATATTACTGCTGACCTATGAAGAAGTAATGAAATATTATCTTAATATAAGGCATGAGCTAAAACCAGGAAAAGGAATCTACCGGAAGTGAAATATCAGAAATATTGATAGAAAAAATTGAAAAGTTGTAGTCAAGAGCTTCCATTCCTGTAGTATCCCACACTCGTATCTTGCAAATGATTAGAAAACATCATGATAGGTAGAGAAATATTTTCAGATCAAAAAATAGAAAGGTAACTAAAGCTTTTGAAACAAATTTGATTTCGTTTAAGGATGAGAGTAAACTTCTTTTTGACATCGCTTCCTATAAATGTCTAAATTTTGCGCTTTGTAAATGTGAGAAAGAAAAGAAGGTTCCAAATTTAGAGCAAATAATTTTAAAAGACCAGTATCTAGAAATCTAGCATTAAAAAAACTCAAAGTATTGGAGAGATAAATAAATTATAAGGAACAAAAAATACTGAAAAAGAATGGAATAGATGGAAAATGTGTCGTAGATGAGAAAAATAAAGAATATGAAGAAAACATGAAATTAGAAGCAAATGATGCTGTGGCTTCAAAGTCTTATCAGATTGCACACTAAGTTCGCAAATGCGCATGAAATTTCCTTTTGTAAATTCAGTATGTGATCGAACTGGTGTTTCTAATAGAGCTGATGCAGCAATTGCAAGTGCAGTTCTTCAGGATAGTGGCTTCATTAGTGAAGATGACAAAAGTAAAGTAATTGTTAGAATGAAGATTAGAAGAGAAAGGTCAAAGAATCGAAAAAACTGTATAGAAGGCTATAATGAAAGCACTACAACAACTAACAAAGGACTTTATTTTGACGGAAGACGAGACAAAACTTTAGTACAGGAAAAGATAGGGAGCAAATATCACAGGAAAACCGTTGTAGAAGAACATGTGTCACTTATTGAAGAGCCTGGTTCGAAATATTTGGAATATGTGGCACGACGTTCTAGGATATCAAGGATAGAATTGTGTTGTATTATAATGTTTATAACCGACCCATAGACATAACTACTGTAGGATGTGATGGAATTGTGACTAACACTGGTAAAGCACAAGCTAATAAAGACCTTCCACCAGTAAACTTTCCCTTTTATCCGTGTCATACGCAAGCCGTTAAAAGGATGGTGAATTTAGTTACTGAATCATCATTGGCCGTATGTGGGGCCTCACAAGAGATGGATTTTTAAAAGCGAAAATAGAATCGCAGAAATTGATACCAATATTTGAAACTAAGAAATATTTCAATATAAAAGTAAAATGACAATATTATTCTTTAACAAAAAAACTTAATGACATTTTTTCTTATACTGTTGAATATTTTTAATATAATGTACTTATATACAGTGACAAATTTTATCATATAATGAATGTATGTTGCTTTTATAGCACATATATATCCAAAAGTAAAATATTTATATCTGTTTTGGATAGTAAAATTGTATTCATTGAAATTTCATAAAAAATCACCAAAATTTGATATATTAACAAATATATTGCACTTAAATAAATATCTTCTTGGAAAACTTTCAACGGTTTAAATGAAAAATATGCTTTTATATTTGTCATAAATATTATTTAAAGTGTTAAAAATAAAAATTATTGTCCAAAAACAATTTTTGAAAATTTGGGTTTTTTTACTTATAAGTTCATTTTTTAAGGACCGTGCGGCACCTCAAAACATTTTCATAGAGCTTCAAAATTTTTCAGTATTAAAACTGATCCTAAAAGGCAACTTTTGCACCCTATTAGAAAATTTAGTTTAAAAAAAAGTGTTTTAACCCCTGTTTTCATTCCACCCTAACGAACATGACACTTTAAGGAAAACCTTATTTCACTTTCTTGGGTACATATTATTCATGTGAGAAGGACAAGGAGGAGGGACAGAAGTAAATATCTTGTTAATTTTATTTCCAATAATTTTATCATATATTCACTCATCCCTCATCATAACTGCTTCTGTTTACGTCAACAATATAGTCTTGTCACTAAACATGATTTATAGATTTAATAAAAAGAGGAGTCCTAGTGGTCTAAGGGTAAGGTGTCAGAATTTCGTGTTAGAGGTCCGGGCTTCAAACGGGTCCCGGCACGGATTTATATGATTACCAAACCCTTCCTTTACCTCTGGCAAAGGGTGTGCTTTTTCACGCTTAGTGAATGTGGAATGCCAGGCCCCCACTGTGGTTCGGAACTAACGTTAAACTGTAGGTCCCCTCTGCTTTCCACCATTATCATTCTCACGTATCATCCTAAAATCTCGGGATAATGGAATACACCTTAATGGTGTAACCACCTCAGAAATGAATTCCTCCATACTCCAGGAGAGCAGAGGTAAGATAAGGTCAAATGGCCAAGATATAGACCATTAGACCCACCCTCCAGATTTGATAAAAATGCCTTTACTTAGAGTTTGGATACTAATTAAAATGAGTCAAATCCAGATTCTTTTTAAAAATCTATCTTAACTTATGAATCCCAAAATTTGAATCTGAATCGTGTTAAACATAGACACTAGCTTTATTACATTAATTCATATAGTGTTACATTAATGGTCTTAGGTTTGTCTCATTTTGCACTCTAATTATGCTGGTTTCAACCACCAATGAGCAGTATAAAATCTTTAAAACAAATTCAAATCTCAAATCTGAGATTTCATTAAATCTATGAGTCTCAGCAAATATATATGACAGGATTCAAAAGCAAGACTATATAATTCAGTGTTAAGACCAATACTCACATATACTGCATGGATGTGAAGTGAAATTAAATGTACCCAACAACAGCTGGAGGTTGCAGAAATGCGAGTCTTGAGAAAAATAACTAATAAATCGCTACTAGAAAAAAAAAAGTTTAGAACCTGAAGAGAATCTTGTCAATTTAACCCCATCACTGAATGGACAGCTTCATGTAGACGAGAATGAAACCAATATATCTACAGGATACCAGAAGACAGAATTGTCAAAATAGTCGTGTCCAGGTGTCATTTTTCAATTTTCAAAATTAAAATATCAAAAGACGAAAGACCACCATGGAGGAGAAGACATAGAAGATGGAGGCAAAGATGGAAGGACAGCCTTTAGACCCCTTGGAATGGAGCAGGCCAAAGGCCTATAAAGAAGAATCTATATTAATAAAAGAAGAATTTGTCTGTCATGATGATTGAGCATTGCACGTTATGTACTGCATGCAGAGGTCTGAAATTTAAAAATTAACAGCCCATATGCATGAACATGCGGAATTCGAAGCCGGGATTTTACAATTCTGACTAAACTTTTTTAATTAATTAAAAATTGGGTTGGCAGCAATAAAGTGAATAGATTTTTTTTTTCTGTCTGTTTGAAGCAAAACAGAGTGTTGCTCCAGGTAACAATGCAATGTATTGTGTGGTTACCCCGGGTACTTGTGCTAGTTAAAAACAAAACTAAGAAACTGCAGCACTAAGCATAGGCACAGTTAGCTTGACAACATCATACTCTTGAATTTTGAAAGATCAAAATAATGGGCAGGAACCGCGTATTTGGTTTTTACATCTTTCAAATGAATGCTGCTGGTGCATTTATTCTCAATTCTATCCGTTAGTCCATGTAAATATATTTTTATTAAAATAGAAAGTAATAACATTTTACTTTTATTATGTTTAATGCAGAGATTATCCTAGTAGTAGGAAACTTCATGCATTACTTATGCCTGAATCAAAGTGACGAGTGCATTATGGACTAAGTAGGTATGGAACCTTGACTCCTTAAGTATATTCGAGGATACGAGAACATTTCTGATTCAAGCATAAAAAGAAATTGTTGGTTCAGAACCAATTATAACAATAGGAATAACTTAACAACCAGACCCCAGACCAGTAATTTAACATCTAGATACTATTTTTTATTTTCTATCATCCTATTATATTTATATTTCTTTTTATGTCCATAATTTTTTCTAAGAATCAATTTCGGATTTCGGACCAAAATATACAGTGTCATTGAAGCTCACAAGTGAAAAGTTAAGTGACATGATGAACTTGTTGCCATGAGAATGAAGTTTGTGAGGACGATGTTAGTGGAAAACCATTTAAGGAAACCACCTTCAATATACCCGATCAGGATATGAACCTCTATCTCCGTGTCAGTGTTAGTCAAGTTTATTACGAGAGTGATGTTTTAGACCATGAAGCCACCGAAGAGGGTATAAGTCGAATTCAAAATGAGTATGGGCTATTGTTTTTCTTCTTTGTTTCCCTCTAATTTTTAATAAAAGCAACAGTGCCAAAATATAAAAGCTCTGTGTTATTTAGCTACCAGACCTCCTCACTGTCAAACTTTTTTACTATTATACAGCAAATCAAAATAATTTGTGTACAGAATCCTAATAGCTGTGTTGTACAGTTTAATATCAAGCTTGCCCTTATTTCTTGCATTACCCTAAAGCTTACTACGCACTTGGAAACATTGTTGGCAAACATTAAAGAAATGTTGTTTTGCATCCAGACTACAATGATGAAATATTTGTTTCCCGTAGAGTTCAGTTGAGTGAAAGATGTCTGTTGAGGAGGATGCTGCTATGGCTTGTGCTTTGTATGTAGTTATGAGCTGTTCAAGAAGACAGAGAAGAAGAAAATGGTGGTGGGTTCGTGTTCATTTACACTAACTGAAAACTGTACACTTATTTTATTAAAAACATCCTGCTTTTTACACGATTTTTACAGTCTTCAACTTTCACATCCCACAACAGTGTATTTGTATGAAATATTTCAATCAGTTCCAGAGTTTTTTCGGCTGACCACGACATGACAAAAGGAGATATCAGTAACTGATGTACTCGGGGCAGTATGCAATAATGCACACTATCGCTCCAACTTTTAACCTATGATGATGCAAGCAAACCCACGCTAGTGTCAACAAAGCATCCAAATAGCAGAGTCACTTTGCTTGCTGTTGGAAATGTTGGCCAACATTGTTTCTTGTAACCCATTTGAAATGGATCATGGGAAACATGTTTCCTAGCAGGGAAACACAAAGGTAAAATGTAAAAATGTTGCCCAACTGTTTTTGAAACAAGGACAACATGGTGGCAAACAATGTTTCCAGGGAAATATTTCCTAGTGCGTACTAGGCCTAAGACTGTATTAAAAAGTAACGAGGAAAGTGCATCCCCTTGTTTCAAACCAGTGCAAAGATAAATAGTCTTATGCAAAAAGCTTGAAATTCCTGAGCTCAAGAGCCCGAGTGTCTTAAAAACCTGGCTCAGGCTCAAAAATTCGAATAGTTGCAGATTCACAACAAACAAATACAGGAACCCCTCTCTTTTAGGTCATATGTCAGCAAAAATGATATTGTACTATTTTAACAGGTGTATAAATTATAAAAATAAATAGTGATTGATTTCAAATAACTACCATTCACAAGTTATAAAGGGTCACACTTGATATTTTACACTTTTAATTTGTTATTTTTAAGGAATAATGAATGTGTACATTAAAATACACAATATGCAATAATGTACACAGTTAAATATTTATATTATTTGATAATAAAAGTGTTTTTAATTCTTAGGCAGTTTAATGGTGTTTTTTTCATATCCTGAATTCCAGATAGTTTTTAATCCCACTTTGTATTAAATAATGAGATTATTTTGAATTTAGTTTTTTTTAGCTTAAATATATTCGTTAATTTTATTAATAAGCATTATTGATCATTTCAAATATTTACTTGAAATATCTGTTTTGACTATAGAGAGTATAGAGCCAACACCAACTCAAGAGATTAGCAGCCAGCCATGTGCTTGCTCCAATCAAATCATAGTTTTGTGATCAGTCAAAGAGCCCACTTGTTCTCACAATACTGGCTGTACAGAATTCATTAAAGTCTTATTGCTCGGTCATGCTATCTACCAAGAGGCAATATGGTTGTTTATTTACCATCAATATTATCTACATATTAATATTTTTCTTTTTCAAATATATTAATAAAATGAAGAGTTTGTCTGTCATGAGCGTTGTAAGATATCTACCGCATGTGGAGGGCTGAAATTTAAACATTAGTAGCCCCCGTTCATAAAAATATGCACTTTGAAGCTGTAATTTTAAAATGTTGATTAGATTCTTAAGAATTTATTAAAAACTGGGTCAGAAGAATTAAATGAAGAGATTTTGTTTCTGTTATTTTAGAGCAAAGAAAAACGTTGCCTGGTCAACGCCAGGCTGTTCTGATAGTAATAAATATAGCTACACAAATTTATCATTTTATATTATAATGAGAATAGATACAAAGTAAATAAAAAAAACAGGCTTGTATCTATTTAACTACACCGATTTAATAAAGATGATGGTACAGTTGAGGGAATTGTACCCATGTTTGCATAGAGGGAGAGTGATTAACCATTCAGAAAAATCCAATTTCTCCTTGCTAGAATTCAAAACTTATCACTGACGAACCAGACTAAATAATATTAAAAAAAAATTTGTTTAGCATCGCATCTTACTACCCATTCAGGTTACATGCTTAAGTACTAATTACTTTAATGGGCTAGGAATTGGGAAGGTTGAATTTAGAGGAAGTGACCCAGCACTTGTGTGGAAAACCATTTAAGGAAAACAACCCCCAGTTCACCTGACCAAGATTCAAACCTCGATCTGTCCATCCTCAGCAGTATAGCTCAACACGAAATAAGTGCGTTAGCTAACCACGCCACTGAGGCGGGTGTAGATGATCTTGATATTTAATCCGCAGTGAAGGTCATAATTTTTTTTTAAAGAATATAAGTCATTTAACATTATTGATAGTCATTTAACTAATTTTATTAATTAGTGTGACCACTCTCGCATACTAACTGAGCTGGGAGCTTTTCTACAGATCCAATAATATAAGCACCTAAAATAATAATAATAATTATTTATTAATAATAATAATAATAATTATTATATAATAATAATAATAATTATTATATAATAATAATAATAATAATTATTATTATTACCACATCTTACTAACCGTTTGGGTTATACACACGCTAATGTGCAATGTTAGGGTGATAGTGAGATGAAATGGAGGACCTACAGTTTAACGTGGGATCCGAACCACGGTGGAGGTTTGGCATTCCTCACATTCACAAGTTGTGATTAATACACGTCTTGTCAGAGGTGAAGGAAGGGTTTGGCAATCAGATAAATCTGTGACGGGACCCACCTAAGATAAAATTTTAATCTGGTTAAGACAGAAATTGAACAAACACATATTTTTAATTTTTAAAAGGAATTTTTTTCTTGCTAGTTGTGGTTAATACATTTGAAAATAATCAATTATTTTAATAACAAAGGTGTGTGTCAAGTCACTAACAAGTGATATTGACTACTGATGAATATTTGCATTCGACAAGCTTCTTTCGAGATATTTTGCTATCAAAATGATTTAACTTTACATTATTAATGAATTAGTTATACCTTGTCAAATTACACTGTTGAAGAAACATAAAAGAGGAACATCTGTGTCCACCAAAGAGCTTAACAACCAATTTCTGTCTTTAAAATCTCCATAAAAAACACATGTATTCACTTATAGCTCAGAAACTATCGGTTTTATGTAAATACATTCCTCAAATTATTACAATGATATGATCAAAATGCAATATTTCTGCTAATGTAAAGTACCCTTAAAGTTATTTTCATGGGAAAACGAGATTTTTTTGGTTATGTTAAACAATGCCTCAATAAATAATTTAATCAAAATTGTTAAGAGCTTATTTAGAGAAAATAAGTTTTTTCTCTTTTTCCTTTCAGTAAACAATCCCTAATTATAGGGTTGGATATCAAATTCCAAAAACTTCTTAGGGAAGCCTTATTATAACCCTAGATACCAAGTTTTAGCCCGATTCGTAAAATGGTTTCGACTCTGGGTCAGTATACTGCCAGGCGACATCACAAAAATAACTTTTTTGGTTTCAGGGAGTCATGAAATGTCGAAATTTATCAAAATCTCAAGTTAGATTTTGTTGTTGTTGACAATCACAATACGTCTCTCTGCAAGGGGTTGAGAGAAAGTAAAAATGTTTATACTACTATGTGTAAAAATATTAACTTCTATTTAAATAAGTTAAGAAACAAACTAGACTGCAAATGTGGCCAGTGTATTGGTAACATTTATATTATATTTATTTTATTTCAGAATAAAATGTGAAAATAATATAGTTTTATCATGAATTCATTTTGTAGTTGAGAAAAATATTTGTGCATTAGAAACATTATTCTTTGTCGGCAATGTGGATATTAGCTTCTTGAACTCTGGATGCGTTGTTGAAGTCGTTCTAAGTGATTCAGTCAAATGTTATCCTAGTAAGAACTATTTGGTGTTTCGACTTTACAAACTTAGAAAGGCATCTTGGAGTATATTGCTCAAAAATAGACACATTTCCAAATATCGATCATGGATACAGAATGATTATGTACGTGTCTTAATAATTAGTCTTAACCAAAAGGATATAAATAAAGTTTTATTGATTTTTCTTTATATTATGTGCATATTTTTTTTTTAAAAGAATAATTTAAGAAAGGCAATAAACCTAATGACCAGGGTTGAGATGCAAAGTGTGGAGGAGGTCTGCGGGAAGACAAGACGTGTTAAAAGAGGATGTGGATAGACAGACCATGATGAAACAACAGATAAAGGAAACAGTTAAGGAGAACACCAAGGAATTCACAATAGGAATGAGGGAACAGAGGAAGAGTTTATCAAGGATAAGAGAAGAGTGAAGCATGTGGTATAGGAAGCCAAAAAGGTTTGGGTCTAAGAATGGACAGAGATGCTGGAAGGAGATGTGAAAGTAAGCATGATGGGTGAAGAAGAAAGAATGATGAATACAGGAGAAGAGGAGAAGAAATTATGGAGGGTATATTTGGAAAATATGCTCAACCTGAAAGAAGAGGGGAATAAGAGTTTAGGTGAGGAGCATTAACAACTAATAGATGAGAGAATATGTCCCACATGAAAAGGAGAAGAGGAGCAGATAACAGCAAGTGTGTGAGCGAGAGAAGAATGGTGGAAGGACAGAGGGAGATGGAGGAGTTTTACTAAACTGACCCCACCACAGACTGCAAACAGTTGTTGATGATTAGTGAATGTTCCAATTATATAGTTGTATTCATTGATTTAGCGATTTTAATTGTAATTGGTGAATTATTTTATAGACTTTTTTACTAAATAGCAAGATTTTTATTACTAACACTACAGGACTATTGCATACTGTTTCGAGCCTTAAAAAGTATATGTTATATTTATGGAGAATAAATAGTAAAAGTAGTTCATTTGATGGGTAAAGTAGGATTTTTTTCCCTATAGGTATAGGCTACTTACTTTCCTTTTTATTACAGATAGGCCTGTTCGAACCTTAGACATTTTAAATCAGAATCTTGATAAGATTCAGATTAAATTGAATTTTGAATTTATATAAATCCTAGTTTTGGATTTAATAGGTTTAGCTCAAAATTTGTATCTATAATTCATACTTGCTCAACAAATCCATACAGAAAGCGGTAGCAGAAAGCAGTTGTGTAGTTGAGTGAGTAGAGAAATTACCTTTAATTCCAGAAAGTAAAGGAATTGCATGGATGACAGTTGTTTGTGACACAGAATATTTTTTATTTAAAAAAAAGTAGCTAGAACCACTTATTTGTAAATATTAATCAACCTTTGCACTATTATTGAAAACATATTCTTTATCCTAAAATGTTGTAGTGGATTTGGGAACTTTGTATGGTAAAATATTCAACAGAGATTTGATTTGAAACAATATCAGAGGAAACCTAAAATAAATTATTCAATTGGGATCTGAACATATTTTTAAAAGAATATATGTGATTCCGTTTTTTAAAGTATTATATTTGACTAGGATTAGATTTTATAGAATAAATTTCACATAAGAAACAATTTTCCCCAAAATTGAAAATCCATTAATTTATTCAAATAGGTAAGTATGCTATTCCTTACAAAATGGTTCATTTTTGCATTTCCTGCCATTTTAATAAAGGTGTTTATTTTTAGGCAGGTTTGTTGCCTTTATGAGCAAAATCGTCACTATAGAAGGCAGAAGTAAATGTAGAGAATTTTTATTTCCCTCAATGGAGTGGTACCTCTGTGTTAGATCTCATCATGTGACTACGAGCAAGACGTTCTAGCAAGGCACAGGTACACAGGATGATATGCTTAACTCCTCCTTCACTTTGCCTTCACTCCACCTCTGTATTCACCTGAGCATTGTTCTTGTATATTGCCCAAAATATCGATTAAAAGCTTAACTTGGAATTTTTTATTTTGTCCGTTAACGCTTTCGCTGCGGCCCTAGAATCTGTGTGTTAAATTTCAGAGAGTGAGTTCAAACTTGCCACCACTACAGGTATAATATTTTAGCGGAAATTGTCTATTAGTTAACTAAGGACATCTGTTGAACATGTGAAGAGTTTGATCTTATAGGATATATTTATTCCCATCAGATATCACTGTATACACCCTTGTTGTAGGGTCCTGACATATTTTGATAGCATTAAAAAGTTAAGGTATTTATAACAACAGTTTGCTTTTAAATCTTGACAAATGTTTGTTGCTTGTAAACATGGCTTCGTCTAGTAGACAAAACTTAACAAAAGCTGTAACAAAACTCTTCTTTGCTGATTCTTATATTGAGGGTGATTCTAGTGATAGTCCAAGTGATGATGAGAAAGAAGAACTAAATGTAATGTAATTTGTGACATTGCAGGATTTAACAGGCAATTTTCTTCCTTTTCAAAATATTTTCCTCAGTCAGCATTTATCCACAGTTCGACACCTTAGCTCAGTTGGTAGCGTGTCAGTCTATTGAGCTAAGAGTTCCAGGTTAGATTCTCAGCATGGGCGAAAATTTATCAATGAGGAAATTATGGGTTTACACTCTCACATTGATAAATTAACAGCTGGGGACTGGATGTTGTGCCTGTCCTAATCTTAAGATAGAGTATAAGGCATATGAAGTTATGATGGGCATAGCAAGCCAGTAGTGGAAAAATATATGGCTTGAATAAAAACTGCCACAGGCTGGAAACAGTAATGGATGTAAAGTAAGTATTTAAACAGCAGAACAAGCTGATGTATTCTCCAAACAGTTTCTTGAAAAAAATGCAAGACTTTTATCCTTGTTCTAGATTTAATACTTTAAACCGAATGGTTGTAGTGTAGAAGACATTCAGGCATTTGTTGCCCTTAAAAGTGGAATGGGATGTGGGGTAATAATACTTCTCTTGAAGAAAATTTCAATGTGTCACACTAGCTAATAACATACCAAACTATTCCGTTGTCATGCCAAGGATCACGTACTTCCTGTTAAATTTTTTTTCGCATTTCAATAATAATGAACAGCTTGTAAAAGGTAAACCTGGTTATGGCCCACTTCAAAGTTAGTCCTATCTTAGAACTTGTATTTATTTACTGTCTTTATTTTGAAACATTTTGGCGAAGTATTGAATACTTACTTAAAACACTTCTGCCCTGGCTCACAACAGTCAGTCAATCAATCCATGTTACATTTCAAGGTGAGACTCTGGTTCAAGCAATACAAGCTTTCAAAATCTTCTGCCAAGTGAGGTGTCAAAGTCTGGTCTTTTTGTGACAGGAAAACTGGGTTTCTTTGTAAATTTGATGTGTACACAAGTAAATATAAAGATCCAGGAGATATTATTAAGCCATTGGAGGAAAGGATTGTTTTGAACCTTACACAAGGGTTTGAAATAAAAGAACACATTATTATACAGGTTGTTTCAGTAAAAGTGTGCAAGAATTAAACAGGACATAGGGGATACTCTACCAAACATTTTGAGATAGGGAATGTGTGGTCTGCAAAGTCAGCTAATCATCACTTGTAATTTATTTACATTTTTTAGTTGTAACATTACGTACATACAGGTAGTGATGTACAGTATAACATCATATTGACAAACCAGAGGAAACCTACCAGTTTGTACTTCACAACAATGATTAAAAATGACAGCCACCAACCCCAATGCAAGCATGACNTTCTGCCGCACCCGTTCAAATATTTCATGTGTGTTGCGAATCACATCACAGGTGACGGCAATCCTGGCAACCAATTCCAAGTTTGTGTCCACTGGGGTCTCATACTCAAGTGATTTGAGATATCTCCATACGAAATAGCCTTTAGTCTCTCCCCCACATGTTTAATCCCATATCTCCCTTAGCTGGCTTTGCAGACCACACATTCCCTATCTCAAAATGTTCAGTAGAGCATCACCTATGTCTTGTTTAATTTTTGCACGCTTTCATTGAAACATCCTGTATTTTGTGATAACTTTTTCAAGTACATTATATATTGCTCTTTTTCATAAACTAAAACCAAAGGAAATAGGTGCATGTTGAACTGTGAAGTTAAAGAGACAAGGCCTTCCTATTGAAATGAGGCCACAATCATGCAAAGTTAAAAAGGGCAATGAGACGAAATTGCGGGAGAATGCAAAGCCAATAAAAGTATAATTACCTGTACTTGGCAAAATACACAGAGGGTGACCTTATCTCTACTGTGCATAATACTGCCATTGAATGAGTGCAAGTACTTTCTAAGAAAGAGGAAAATGAGTTCTGTACTTTGGTTAAGCCCAAATTGGTGGGCCATTTAATAAATTTATAAATGAAGTTGACAAATTTGACCATATTGGTTGACTAGCTCATGCATAGAAGGACAAAGTGATCTACATACGAATGGTTGACCAATTTGTCTACAAGCTACTGGTGTACCCACAAAAACATTAAGTATTACAGTACAATCTTCCTAGATTTTTTTAATCGAGACTGTCCTTGTCAATGGACGTATCATATTATTATGGCTACAGGTAAAAGCATCTCCGGAAATAATTATTGCCATGCAATGATTGAGGGGATGTTGCTAAATTACAACAGACTAGTGTCTGCTGAAAGAGGAAGAAAATTGGACCATTTACCACAAGCTCGATTCAGTAAACAGTCACTCAACATTTTGAAACAAAATCTCACAGACCTGAATGCTGTGTTTGCTCTTTGAGGCCATTACAATGCTAAAACAAGGGAAAAAAGACTAAGAGGAAGCAGACCTCATTCTACTGTTCAGCATGTCTAGGAAAGGTGGATAGAAACATATAAAAGAAACAAACAAAATATAGCTTTTATAGTGAAAAGAACATAGTTCACCCTTTAGAGATAATGGCTGCCTCTTGAAGAATACAATTTTACCTCATAAAGTGTAAAGTGAAGAGGTTTTACTTAGATATATATATTAAACTACTTTCTTTTAGTAGTTTGCAAAGCAAATTATTTCAGTTTGAAGTGAATATTTGAGAATATTCTCGAAGTCGAATCTAATAAAATTTAAACAACTTATAATAGCTCTGAAAACAAATTATTTTTCTAAAAAAGCTTGGATGTTTTTAGCCTTAATATATTTATATTAAGTTCAAATGCTATTAAATTGATACATTTTATCTAACTTTAATGAAACATTATAATTAACCCTAGTTATGTAATAATACATGTACCGTGGCTACAAACGAAATAGCCCCTGACCTCCACCACCTTACAAGATCTAACAGCACTTACCCCATTTTACCGGGAAGTCAGCGCCCTAACTATGGAAACTCCACACTCACCGGCACAAAGAACTGCACAATGATTGAGTTCAACAAGAAAACAATAACTAAGTTCCTGAGTGATATCTGAACATTGTGCGCCTATTCAATCCCCCAAGTTTTGGACGCTGTGCAGGAGCAAGCTTGGGGAAAAGAGCGACGAGTGTAATCATGTGTGTCTCCCTACCCCCCTGTGGTTAACCTCCCAACATTGTGCGCAGGCGTCGCCGAGAGAACCATGCTCTGACTTGCTGAAAATGACTTCATAGGTCTTGTAGTTTCTCCCCACCTATTTTCCCCGCTGTTCGAACTGAGATAAAAGCTAGTACTCAGAAAGGAACATCACTCTTTGATGCCAATAGGAATTAAGGACTAATTGCATTATCATGTAAGCCATTGTTAATTTTGGAGAAGTTTTTTTATGAGAAACTAGGCAGCTTATATCTCGCCAATATAACGCAGGGCTTAAACTTTGTTATTCTTTCCACTTATTTTTTTAAAAATATTTGATTTCTATTAGTCTTGTTTATAAAACCATCGTAATGTAGTATTTAACTGTTTTAGATCCAAGTTTGGATGACTAACTTTCAATTATATATTAATTAATCTTATCTTTGAATGAAATCTCATATTGTAAATGTTTGTCTTTAAATTAATTATGGTAGCGTGTTTAAGAGTAACATTGGATGTTTTTGGTTATATTCAGTAGGTATTTGTAAAATGTTAGGATTATACTGGTATCTTGGTCGATAGAACAGAATAATAATAATAATATTTAGCACCGCGTCTTACTACCCGTTCGGGTTATACGCTTAAGTACTAATTACTCTAATGGATTAGGAATTGGGAGGGTTGAATTTAGAGGAAGTGAACCCACATTTGCGTGGAGGGAGAGTGGAAAACCATTTAGGAAAAACCACCCTCAGTTCACCCGACCGAGATTCGAACTTCGATCTCCCCGTCCTCGGCGGTCGAGCTCAACACGACTAGCACGTTAGCCAACTACGCCACCGAGGCGGGTGATAGAACAGAAATAACTTAATTAGTTTCACTTCATAGTTTGATGATTGGATATAATTTTGATTATGATCAACTATAGATCTAGGAGTATTATTATGAGCAAAACCATACTAGGTTTCATTATTAAAGAATGTTTTACTATTTTGGTAATGTTAAATATTTACACTTTCAAGACGGGCTTATTATGATTCTCGTACTGTTTTTCATTTGAAAGGTTTAGTTTATAAATTTAGGTGATAGGTTGTATTCATTCTAGCTTATAATATTGCTTATTGTTCACTAAGATTAGCTATGTTTACATTGAGATTGAAAACGTTTGCTAACGGTTTAAATAGGCCCTATGTAGATAAATGTGATTCAATCACTTTTTATGAACGTTGTTTTGAATTGTTAAGAACTCATATTACTATTGCGCATGGTACGCAACTTCTTAAAATTGTATTGTAATTCCATATGAGACTTATCCTAGTCTCTGAAAATAAATAGGTTTGAAGGCCAATATAGATATCATGCGATTTGTTTGCATTCAATTTGAGCAAACCCCTATCTCCCTCTATGTCTGTTGCTGAGCTATCTGTTTTACTATTAGTCCAGATAGCTGGGTCTGAATACTTGGGCTGGGCTTTTGAGTGTAGGCCAATCAAAGATTCCTAGTGATCTGCCCTTATTTATTGTCTTGCAACCTTTTCCTTATAGCTGGTTTCTTGGCCATGCGTAGCGTGCTTAATCAAGTAATCTAAGAGTGTAGTGAGAGCCGATTTTATAAAACAATATAGGTATAAATTATATTAGGTTAAGTTATAGGCTAAGAAAATATTTACACAGACCTGTGACATTATGCAACGATATTATCCTACATTTGATTTGAAAACTTTAAAAAATATTCACTTCAGGGCAGTTTATGTCATAACTTATTTAAAAAACAAACATTGTAAGAAAATATTTACACATGCAGTTAGAAGTGTCACTTTTTCTTCGAGTTATTTTGGAGGACTATTAATTCCTCGACATGAATAGGAGTCAACGATTCTCGTCTGGCAGTTACAATGTTTCTTGAACTAGAAAATACCCTTTCTCTACACACACTTGTAGCAGGTATTCCCAGGTATTTGAGGGCTACCTTGGAGCCATTAGGGTATTTTTGAGAACCCTCTTTCCTCCACCAGATATAGGGGTTTGTTGATCTAGGCACTCATGGTTCATTTAGGTAATCTTTCACTTCACTATTGGTGTCTATTGTCGGTTGGGTGGTATTTGGTATGGATTCAAAACTTGACCATAATCCAGAACTAGACAAGGGTTGTTCATTTCTTACATTAGGCTCTAAAGATGACTTGTCAATCAACTTCTAACTTCAATTGCTAGCATGTTTACTGCCACCATATCATCAACCAAGACACCTCTAAATCTTGGGTCACATAGCATGGATGGGCAGAAAATCGGATCTGAATCGTAAAAACTGAAGCGAGATTTCAAAGCCTTATCTAAACTTCTTGTGAACACTACACCATCCTTCTTGCTGGTGATAAACATTTAGATGGGATATGAGGCAATGAAGGATGGATATAACCATTGAAGAGGTTGGATAACTGCCCCCATTGATCTCCTTGGTGGTCAGCTAGTGGCCCAAGAGCCTCTACAATGGGTGCCGCTTGCTTCCATTCAACTGCACTCAGGACCTCGATGTTATTTTCTGAATTGGCAAGTTCAGCTCCAACAGCTTTCTTAACAGCATGTAATCGAGAAAGCATGTTATACTCGCTGGATCACCTTGTATCCACAAACTGAATTAACTCGAGTACTGGCAGTCCCATTTCTTCCATTACAGTATGTAATCGTTTTCTTGCGGATGGACAACGACTGATGTCCCCCAATTGCTTTTACCTCTGTCAAAAGTCTACAAACCCCAGGACATTCTGCTTTTAAATCATGGCTAGCTAATTGTAGGGAATGGGCAAAGCATGGAATGGAAATAAACAGGGAATTAACTGCAGAGCGAAATTTTGAAGTATTATCGCTGACACAATATATTGGAAGTGTATCTTCATAGTGCGTACAGCCCGAACGGGTAGTAAAACGAGGTGCTAAGAATAATAATGTATCTTTATTTAAAGCAATGCCCCATTCAAAAACAGCCTCTTGCAATGTAGCTCTGATGTTCACAGGTGTGGGATTCATTAAGTAGTACGGTGTTCATTGTAAATGACTTGTACTCAAAGTTTGGTTTTAAATAATGACACGTCAGACTTATGTAACTGTCGTGTGCACGTGCATCTGAGGTAAGTGACAAAGCAAAAAGTTGGGGTAAATCATTAATAAGTTGACATTTTAAATCTTTTTTTGTCTCATCATATAGTGCTGGCACATAGTTTCGTGAAAATGTGGTGCGGCAATGAACTTTGTAGTTTGGCACTACATGTTTCATTAAGTTGATGAAGCCTTCTTCCCCCACTAACTCGTATGGCAAGAGACTCATTGCCAACATTTTTGCAATTTGCTTTGTAATTTTTTGTGCTACTGGGTTGGTAAGCTGCATGATCAAACCTTTCTGAAAGGCAGCTTGAATTGTTGACTGAACTAGTGGGTCTTTTTTAGGAGCTGAGGTAGTTTAAATTTTATTGCCACTTGCTCTTTTAAATTCATTGAATTGCTATGGATGCGTCTCTAGATGGTTTGAAACTGTTTTTGTTGTGTTGTGTTAAAAACTCGAAATAAAAAATATAAGTTATATTTTAATCCGAAAATAAAGATATTAGGCTTAAATGCATTAAAATGATTATATAGTCCTAGCATTTAAAATTGAAACAAAATTTTATCAGTAAAGGGTAAATATGTTTACTTTTATTCTGTCTCAAAATTAATTTTTTCGACTTTCTATCAAGTTTTTAATTTAATCTCTCGGCGCATGCGTCGTAACATTTTATGATGAGTTGAGCAAATACACGTGAAGTTCCTTTCTTTTCATTTCAAAATATTGAAAAAGATTTACTTGAAAAAAATTATGCAAAATTCAAAGAAAAAATATGTATTTGAAATTGTATATCGATTAAAAAATAAATAAAAATAAAATCTTTATCATGTGAATTTAGGCCACATGGCAGTGAAGATAGTTGAATGTATTTTATTTGTGAATCAAGAAGGCCATGTGGCAATGAATATAATCGATTAATGAACTTGTTTAACTGTTGATAGTTATTCAATATTTCATCAAAACGAACTATTTAAAATGTACAAGTTATTTATAAAGAGAGAATAAGAAAAAAAAAACTTACTGGAACATTAAGAAAAAAAACTTACTGGAACTTTTTTTTTAAAACAAAAATAGTGTGATCAACATTTATTTAAAATGGTCACTAATCTCAGTAGAAACATTGAGGAGTAATAATTATGTCAGTCATAATAAACTGGTTGTTTTATAACCGTATCCTTTTGTGTCAATACATAGATGTTCAAAAATATCGAGCTAATCGATCGTTAACCTATAAATCAATAGGGCACATCTTTTGTAAGGTAAACAAATGAAAATAATTATTTGTATAAGAAGCTTGCACCTCATACATATTAATAATCATAATTTTATAATTTAAAGTTTTATTTGTTTTAAATTGTGAATTGTGTGTGGTAAACATGAATATAATATATTACAACAGCTCAGAATGGTTAAAATTGAAAATGCTTATTTTTTTGCTAAAGCTTCTAGTGATAAATAAAATGATAGAATATTAGGAAAATGGTAGAGCACAAATAAAAGTAACAACACTGACACATATTTACACACACTTCAATATTTCGATGCTATTGTAGCATCTTCCTCAGGAAGTAGTAATTAGACTGGACAGGATGTTGTCTTCAGTGATGCCAACTTGATTGGTGAGGATGAAAACTTCTCTGGTGGAGTTGAAATTCCCTGAATGATTCTCTATTGCTCTATGGATGGTAGGTGGTGCTGGTGTAGTTTCTGGGTTGAGATTAGCGAATATTTAGGTTAGGTGGTTTTCTAGATTTTGTGATCCATTGATGTGCCAGTTCCCATCTTCTTAACTGAGACATATTACATTGTGTCTTGTGGAATGATTTTAACACCTTGACAGTGTAGCAGTTCTCAAAGTTGAGGTTATGATTGGTGGCGTGTGCTGAAACTGGTTTTTCTGGATTCTTAATTTTAGTGTCATAGTGTCATTGCTAAAGCTTCGAATTTTTCGAAGTAATTTTTTTTTGGTTGAAGTTGAAGATAATTAATATTCGCTTCGACTTCTAAATTCTCGAAGCTTCGCACACCCCTACTTGTTTTGAGGTATTTCAAAACAAAAGGGACTACAAAATGGTCTGTGATGCTAGAATTGATTAGAGCAGCGTTTCTCAAATGGGGTTCTGTGAGGCAAAATTAAGGGTTCCATGAAAAGATTAAAACAATTTTACACCTCAAAAGTTAAGAACATTTATATCTAACAGACGATACTATATTTGGGTTAGGTTGCTTTTACTGTATTCTGGATTCTCATTATACTTTGTAACCAGAATGAGGTGTCAAAACCAACTTGATGCGGCTCCAGACATGCGAATACAAGTGTCAACAATTGATCCAATAGAAGAATTTGCCAAAAAAATAAATAATTACTACACTCTTCTCATTAAAATATATTTTGACTTTTTTCTTTTGTATTTTTATAGTAACAATAGTAAGAAAAGAATCTGATATTATAATTATCATTTATTTAAGGGACATAAAAAAGGACAAAACGGTAAGTTGCTTTCCCCCTGGGAAAATGTAACTTTCAATTTAAAGGTATTTGATCTTGAAAAAAAATACATTTTTCACCTGCGGCTTTTTTTTTTATGTGCTAAGCTTAACATATTTTAGGGGTTCCATTATGTTGTTCGAAATATTAAAATGTTCTGTGAATAGATTTAATTGGGAAACACTGGATTAGAGTAAGTTCCTAGTAATATGCAATTTTTTAAAATGTTTTGTTAAGTTTTTAAAAATAAAATAAAAATATTTCAATATTTATTATGCAGCCAGGGATGTTATGTTCGATGAAATTACAAAACAAAAGAGTTAAATAGATACCAAACACATTTTAAATGCTAGCGTTGCCGACCAAAGGTAGCTTCTTCAGGTTCAGAGTATAAACTAGCTTTCACTGCCATAAGTAGCTTCTTCAGGTTCATGAGTATAAACTAGCTTTCACTGCCACAAGTAGCTTCTTCAGGTTCAGAGTATAAACTAGCTTTCACTGCCACAAGTAGCTTCTTCAAGTTCAGAGTATAAACTAGCTTTACCTACCACATGTAGCTTCTTTAGATTCAAAGTATAGAAATGGCCGATTTGTTGTTCATGGTAACATACAATCAGCTATTAGCTTATACTCCAAACCTGAAGAAGCTAATTGTGGTAGTGAAAGCTAGTTTTAAATGTGTGTTTTTGTGTCAGATTTATATTTCAATAATTTATACTTAAGTATCACTTGGTTAGGTGTGCTGGTTATACCTACTACATTGAACCAGGATCATTATTTGATGATGATTATGATAGTAAATAATATTAATAATAGATCTTTTTAATCTGAAAGAGGTTTATATTTGCTTGACAAATCCATTAAAATATAATTATTAGGTAAATAAAAGTCTTATGCTAATCCAAATTTTTATCAAAACACACACATACAAAACACACAACAGATAAAATTAAATCCAAGTTACATCCTAACATAAGAAGGGGCACAATAATTTCTACTTGAACTGTATTTTAAGAAAATTGAATTATTTTTAATAAAAAATCTCCAAAAAGTAGGTTTCAAAAAACAAACCCAAAATTCATAAAATATTTAAAACAAAATTAGGGTATAAAATGTTAATTGGAAAAATAACATCACAGTAAATTTTAGAGTAAGAATTTTATAGATGAATAGTCTCTGTTGATTGGATGTTATTCTAAAATAATTACTAGGACGTTAATAAAGTGTTGTGTTGTAAGAAGAACAATATATTTATTATTTTGTTGTACTCGGTTGAGAAGCATGGTTTGATTTAAATCTATTTGTTAACTAGAATTATAATAGTTTAAACAATTACTACCATGTATATTTGTGTTCAAAACATTGACCAATTTTTTGATAACTTTAAAAAGAATAAATCCCTGAATTATGAAGTGCTGGTGCTTTACACCAAGCATTGAAAACAATGGAATAATTTATTAATCTACTACTAATTCTTGTTAAAGATAAATAATGAAACATTTCCCAGTCACTTTCAGTGATGCCACACACATCAACTGAGGAAATAAGTGAATGTGAGAGTGTTATCAGGCTGGATATGCGCGAGATTACCGCGGCAAGCTGCACATCTCGCAAGTGGCTAGTTCTGGTGGGTTTAAGAAAGTACAGTGGGGACAGGTCCACAAGATTCCGTTGGGAGCTGCAGCTTCATCTTGGTCACCGATATTTGGGCCTGTAAAAACAAACACTCATACTAGAAAATATCTCACACCAATATTTCGTGAACCACAAAATGTTACATATTACTTATACAAAACAACTTTTCATGTTTGTGATACGTTCAGTTAGTTTGGTTTGCTCTTTAAGGAAGTTGCATTTATGATAGAATGAAACCTAAGTTTGGGTAATGTGAAGTAATAATTGATTTTATTCAATAATTATTAACTATTGCCTCTTTGTCCAGTTGCAGCAATGTTTGAACTGAGCTGCACAGTGCACAGGACAAGGTCATTTCAGTTTTAACAATGACATTTCTGTGAGGTATTGTGTTTAGTACTTTTCAAATGTTTACTATTTTAATTTCTTTTTTTTATATAGATTTTATATATATATAAATTTCAATTTATTGTAAGTCATTGAAACAATTATAACAATAGTCTAATTTTAAAATAGAATTGTGGACATGCGCTATCTTAAATATAGAAGTTAAGAACTTAATTTCTGACCTCAAAATTTTCTACCTCAGCCAGTATCATGTAAAATATATAAAATTAGGGTCTGCGAGTGCTTGAACGATCACAAGAGCTTTGTCGGTTTAGAAATTTTAATCGTGTTGGATTTTACCCAACTCTAAACATTTTAAAAATAAAATTCCTATGAATACACTAAGGACAACAACGTGGCTAACTAATGCACCATAGCCTTTAATTTAAAAGCCACAGTTGTAAGTCTACAATCAGGCGCATCAGCATGTTGGCTGCGCTTTTGTGCTATTTTAGATAGAGTATATTGTGAGTTTGCAGCCAACATGCGTGTGCACCTGATTGCAGACTAGCCGTTAGCAGGATTCACTGGAGTAAGTTGAGAGATATTTGTCTCAGTATTAATGGTTAAGTTTTTACCTGTGGCGTTGTTGAGAGCGACATGACGAGAGAGGGTCGGCAATGAAGAGGAACTGGCTGTTATGAGTTGCTCCACAGTGGCCCAGTGTTCAGATCTGGACCAGTTCTCAGCCAGGTCTGAGTTCTTGGTTCTCACCGCCTCCAAGATGGGGCTCATGTACTCCTGTTTACAATAAAGAATGAAACATAACAAATATTTAAATTCAATTATGTGAAATATGACAACCTGGACACGAGAATCAAAAGTGCGACTTTTAGCTTTGAATACAAATGCTATACCACTGAGCCACTTTCAACTAGTTGTTGAGTGGCCCTGGAAGAGAGATAAATCAGGATACCTCAATGGTAGAGAATTGGTAAAGTCAAAAGTCCCAGGTTCGATTCCTGTGACCAGGTTGTAATTTTTCACTTCATTGAATTTTAATTTGTTAGTGGGACTGATCTGTTGACAATCACCATGTAGAGTTGTGTTGAAGAGAATAAATCATCAAATGTTATTAATGTTGTTTAGTAATGAAACCTTCAACACCTTAACTCAGTCGGTAGTGTATCTGCCTACTGAACTAAGGGTCCCGGGTTCGATTCCCAGCATGGCCGAAAAATTTATGACTGGTGAAATGTGGGTTATCCTTTAAAATTGATAAATGAACAGCTGGCAATGGGATGTTGTGCCTGTCATAGCCTTAAGTTAGATTATAAGGCACAAATAAAAAACTGACCTCGACCATATGATGGAAACAGCAATGGATGTAAAAAGTAATGAAACCTAACATACCTTCATTGGAAGCATATCCATGGCAGAAATGTATAGGAGGAAATGAAAGTCTGAAACAGCCTCTAGGAAATGTCCTGGTCTAAACTGCTGGCAGTAGTTGCTGAGTGCATTAAAATCCTGGATATGACCATCCACCATTCTGAAACAAAATACACATCTAAGCTTTCACAAACAATTTACATAATAAAGACAAGGATACAAATATTTCTTGATTTACGCAACTAGCTTAGCCATTTTGGAGTAATATATATTAAAATAAAGTAGTTGGAATTTAATGTGACTTGGATGGATTTATTTGATATAATAGTTACAATATGTGATTCATAAAATCTATCTATCATTCAAATTGGTCATCAGTGGCGTATTCTGAGAAAATTTGTAGGTATGCTGTACTCTAAAAGTTGCAGGGAAGATTTGGGGGCTGAGGACCCTCAACCACCATTGTCCAAGAACGTCAAGGGATTATTCCTCGGGAAATATTTGAATATGTTTGCCTCTAGAACAGTGGTTCACGAACATTTATTAATTCCCCTTAACCGTATGCTATCTTAAGACATTTTGAGAACCCCCCCCCCCCTATATACTCTCTTTTTTTATTTATCCATAGCGATGATTACCATGCACTCAAAATGTAATAAAAGTAGCTTGATGGTGTCAGCCGGCATTCAGGCTATACCTACCGAGTGGCTACCAAACTGTTTGGTGAATTAGTGCCAACTCTTGTGGATAGAGGGTGTGAATGGTCAACACAACGATGTCTCCAGCCATTAAACTGGGCCTTCTATGCCGGAGCCACTACTACTTTATTCGAGTAGCTCCTTATTTATCCACATTAGGCTGAGTCTAACCCATTCCAAACACACCGCTTCTCAGATGATCTGGAATAGACTTCTCAGAAAATCTGAAAGCGCCGGGAATCAAACTCAGGACCTTTGGGTTCGTAGCCAAAATGAAGTGATACATGGATCAAGCGTCCATCAGATCTTGTTGAGAGGGAATCAGGTGGATTGTCCAACTCACGTTACAATTAAAATTATTTCTTAAAGCCTAACTTATCTCACACAATGTTGCTTGGGAACAAACGAGTTTCCCAACTTGAGAATTTATGCTCCAGAAGTTATTTAAATGCATAAACTCTGACTAACAGGGAAGATTATCTCGGACTAATAATACGCTATCGCTAGGTACGTAATTGGTTTATTGCTAAGATATTTACACATATCTTTTTCTGTAAGCAGTGGTGCACCCAAGGGGGTGAGGGGCAAACAGGGTATTTGACCTTCCACTTCCCCAACTCCACAAATAATTTTAATAGAAATTTAAATAATATGAAGTATAACATAAATATTTTGCAATAAAGATGTGTTGAATGTAGAGGCTACATTTTAAGACCAGGCTTCTGACTTAAGCCTAATATTCAAAAGGTTTACCATTATACACAAAATTAACAATGGAAAAAACACACACAAATAATAGCTTCAATACCATTTGCAATATTTAAATCTCTTAATTACTATAAAACTACTTAAATAATTTCTAAAAGATTTTAATATTCATAGATATTCTCGGCCTTCAGGGATTAGGGGGCTGTTCAACCCCAAATCTGCTCTCTCCATCAAAATTCCATTCTTGCTACAGCCTTGATTGAATGCCTCCCCCAAAGTAAATGGCTGGGTGCAACACCGATTAAGTAAATTATATGAAAATATATTTTATTTTACCTTTTCCTTCTAAATCATCTTTAAATGGTGAAATTGCACTCCTGACTTTTGGGATTCTTTGATGTATAATTATATAAAATCACAATGAAAATCACAATGAAAATCACAAAATCACAATGAAATCATTAATGTAAAACAAAAACTAAAAGAACACTATTAAAACTCCACAAATCCTTTCTACTAAAGAAAAAAAAGAATCAGCAGCAACTATTTTAACCCTATTTAAAAAAAACTATCTAGGCCTTATCTGAGAACTAAGGTTCCAGTAATCCCCCTCATACACTGGAACATTGAAAGGAGTAACGGGAAAAGAAATCTCAGATAAGACTTAGATAGTTTAAAAAAAATAGGGTTAAAATATTTTAGAAATTAATTTGGATAGTGCAACTTTTACAATTCAAGCAATCACCAACTTTTGAATAGTTATGTTTTAACTTTTTTTTTAATATGTTTTATTTTACTTTCGTTAAAAACTAGTTTGTCAATTAATTTGTGTGTTATGTCATGTTTGTTAGTTTGACCAATTTGACTCATACTATAATAAATGTATTATTATTAGTACCGCGTCTTACTACCCGTTCGGGTTATACGCACTTACGCTAACGTGCAATGGTAGGGTGATTGTGAGATGAAATGGAGGACCTACAGTTTAACGTGGAATCCGAACCACGGTGGAGGCCTGGCATTCCTCACATTCACAAGTTGTGATTAATACACATCTTGTTATAATAAATGTAGTCAAGATAAATATTTTAAATATCAAAGTGTGTTAAGGAAAAACAGAAAAAATTGAGTATAAACAACTTGTAAAAGTGTTAATCATAATGATATTTATCCTCAATATTCACTCTATTAATTACATTTATTTGAACTCATACCTTTGTAATTTAATAAAGACAATATCTAAGTCTTGCTTATATTATGTTCATTACTCCTTACGAAAGATTCAATTAGAATGTTTTCTAAAATGTTAAGAAGAGCTAGCAAAAACGACCACTGGCGACTGGTCGGCATTTGCTGCATATTGTACAAGCCTCTTTTAATTCTAAATGTGTGGCCATAGAAATAGTCGGTGGAAATTATAATTGGTGATTAATTAATGACCAATATTTAAATGAATTCTTGGGAACTGCCGCTGTCATTTGTTATTAATGATAATTTCCACCATACATGTTTGCTTGCTGAAATATACTGCTTTTAAGGAAAAATTTTAATGCTTCAAAGAAAGGGTTAAATGTGGAAAACTAACCTTTATTTAATCAATTATTGTAGCTTGATAAGAAAATGTGATTTATGTGACTTTTTAAAGTGACTTTATAAAAAAAAGAAATGAAGTTAAAACATGAAAAAAAGTTACTTGTTCCTGACATTGATGAATTTATGAACGACAATAATATGGACTGGACAGATCTTTGGATTATCAAAGGCAGAACTGAAACACAAACAAGGTGCTGTTGCATGTTTTAAATCTGTTGACTCGTAGCATGAAACATGCATGCAGATATCCTGAAAGTACCTAATGAAGCAGTGAAACTGGTATATTTGGTGAAAGGTTGTCCACCGAGCTCAGGACTGTTTACTGTATTTTGTGAATGCCTAGGTTTCATTTTACTGGAGTGGGCAGTAATCATCAATTTTATTCTAGACCTCTTTGTCCAATGGCAGCAATGCTAAGTGAAAATTGTGTTCTTTTTATTGTAAAAGCCATATTGCGTTTGTTCCCATTTATGTGTATGTATTCATCTTTCCTCCAAAATTACACAACAAAATACACCCCAGGTTTTCCTTTAATAGATTTAGGCTTGAGAAACCCCTTTAACATCTTGCAAACCCCAACCGCAGTTAGGATGCCACTGGCTGGTATCCACATTGATGGACAAGGCTAAGGCGTCAACTTCATCCAGCATAGTTTGCCGGTGATTAGGTCAAGGTTAGAATCCTCGCCTGGTTTCCTGCTCTTCTAACACACAACTAAATGTTCTCCAAATTTTACTTTGCTCATTTCTAACCCATTAATGTATGCGGATAGCTAGGATAGGTTGTAAGCTACGGTGAACAAAATAAAAACACTGAGAAAAAATTTGAAGGGCTTCTAAAGTATAGTCTTACATCTATTTCAACACAAAACATACATGTATATTTCGTTTCCAGGATCACACTCAAAAGGAGATAGGAATTTTATCTAAGCACTTTTGGAATTTAAAATAATGCTTGGAAATATATATACCAATATGTTAAATTTATTTCAGATAGAGGAGTAGTAATAATCATCTTAGGTTCAAACCCTGATCTTCCCATCACAGGCAATCCATCGTCACGAGAGTGACTTTTAGACAAGTCGAGCACTGATGCATGTGTATTTATAATAGTTAAGAGAAGTTGTTCCCTCCTAATCCTACCTGTTTTCCACAGGAAATGGAGTGAGGTTGCTGTCAGCATTGAACATGTACTGGGGAGAGAGAGGGGTTGATGCAGGAATGTCCACCAGCAAGTACTCCACAGGCAGAGGTCGTGCCAAACGAAGTACTTCGTTCCCATAGCTGTCCTTCTCCTAAAACATACATAATTACAACTGTGATTCCCATACCTTCTGAAACATTCACAATTACAATTGTGATTCCCATAGCTCATGAAACATACACAATACAATTGTGATTTCCCATAGCTCCTGAAACATTCACAATTACAATTGTGATTCCCATAGCTCATGAAACATACACAATACAATTGTGATTCCCATAGATATTGTCATGAAACATACATAATTACAACTGTGATCCCCATTGCTGTCCTCCTGAAACACATCCTTAACTTGGTGCATGCATCTATTGTTCTTTATCTTCTCACCCCAAGGCAAATTATCATCCCATTTATTTTTTCCAGTATTACAAATTCCCTATTCTTCTTTCGTTTTAAGCAGTGCCCCGCTCTATTAATAGTTTAAAATTAAGGAAGACAGCCAATAATTTATTTTCAAAGCCCATATGATTTGGCCAGTCACTTATTAATACCAGTGGTGGCTTGTGAGGGAGGGCTCTGGGGCGCCAACCTTCCCTCCTCCTTGCAAAATAAAGCAAAAGAAATAACACATATTTTGAAATTCATAACAAGTTTCTCATTAGATAATGAAAAACATAAATGAATTTAAAAAAATATAGTTACAGTACCATGGCTACAAACAACAAAGCCCCAACCAATCATGATGGCCAGTCTTCGACCTTGAACCGAGTTTATATACTTTTATTAACTTTATACTTTTTTAATTGTAATATACTACTTTATTTTTAAAAAAGCGACCTCCCTTAAGGTTTACTCAAGAGCAACCACTGATTATTAAAGTAGTTCCATAGACGACTCACTGGAGAAACCTTCCAGAAATTCCGATTGGTATTCAGATAAAATCTTCTCATCCTTTAGAAAACATTTAAGCTGTCTTACAACCACTGTCAAATGGTCACATCTCATGATCCATGGCAATGTTTAGTTAGTGTTAATACTAAAGTTAGCCCCAGTCATTTTGACCAGTAACCCTCCTTTAAAATACGATAGGTCAAAAGTGTTTTTTCACAGAGCATCTATATTTCACCACTTTTAAACAAATTTCTGACCAAATGTTCATGAAAAAATCCGATCTTGAGTACCTACCTTTTTAAAAAAATAAAGTTACCAGACCCCATTACCTAAGGGTGAGCGGTTAATTTAATCAGTGATGTCTATTGTTATTTCTTACGTCTCAAAGCTCACTTTTTTATATTATTTATGTTCATAGTTGGTATTTATTGCAAATTAGGTCATTCACTTGTATTTATTGCTTTCTGACCTTCCCTCATTTCACAATTTTCAACATATATTTATAGACATATCCAAAGCAAGACACACAAGACCTGCCAGACCGGAGGCTGTAAAGCTTCTAATAAATCAAAGTACCAGTGCGTGCAAATTAAGTATAAGAGATGTGCATTACACTTGTGCTAAATGCTTTGACAGAAATTGTGATCTTGTCTGGATTCAGAATCATACACAAAATTATTGGTATCAAGTTATATTTAATTACTTTGTACTAGGAATTAAGTCTGTTTCTGAAAGTCGTAATTTTGGATTCCATGCAAAGTTTGTCTCCTGTTTATATATACATGGCAATCCCATGTGTTCAGACATTATTTGGTACATAAACCACATATAACAGGGAACAATCTTCCCAGATATTGATTTTCATCCTAATTGCACTCAATTTATATGTTGCATCAATTTTTGAGCCAGGGAAGGCTTTGATATAATTAAAGTAAAAGCTAAAGACATGTACCTTGCTGTAAAAATAGCACACACAAGATGCTTCCGCTCCAATTGACCTGTCAGTGCTTCTAGGTAGACAATAAGCCCCAATCCTTCTAGTGTTAATACCAACGATTTTGAGAATTGAAACTATGGTACCACAGAATTCTGCATCTTCATTGAAAGTAAACTTTTTTTTGTGAACTGCGTCTTTATAATTGTTTGGGTTATCCAAATATGTTTACTAATTGGCTGGAGATAAGAAAGGTAGAATTTAAAGGAAGTGTATCCACATGTGTGTGTAGAATGTGGGAAACCATTTATGAAAAACCACCCTTTATAAACCTAATTGAGATTTGAACCACATTCTCCTGGTCACTGGAAACCAGGTCTATTGCAGTGAGACACCTAAGAGACTCAGGGTTAGACCATGTCACCACAGATGCAGGCAAGAAACCTACTCTTAATGAAAATTACTAAATGGCAGAAAAAAATGTTATTCAATAACTGAAAAATATTCTTCTAACATTAACCAGCTTTGGTGGGTGGATCGTACGTTTGCCCCATTTGTTCATGTAAACTGAATTATACATGTCATTAATTTGTAACTGGATGTATTGACTTGTTATAAATAAAGCTGTCTCTAGCCTTCAACTGATTGCGTACGTGCGCTCATTCAGAAAAGAGTATAAAAGCGGGGTTTCAGTGGGAGACAGGATCAGTTGGTTGCGGGGCGAGATGCCACTCCTCTCTCCACCAAACGACTGAGTCCCGAGACCCTATCCACTGCCACCTATGGGAGGTTGCGATGGTGGACGGTCCTGAGAGGGACAGCCATAGGTGGTGAGAGGAGACGGCGGCTCTGTGCCTTTATTTATTGATTACAATACAATCATATATAAAAGTATGACATGAGATCAGTTGGTACAGAATTGATGTCGAATGTTCCTGCTGTTGTCGTCTATGTTTCTAGAAGTTCCTGCAGAACCTGGTGTGAGGGTGCGTCCGCTGGGTTGAGCATCACTAGTGCAATAGGCTGGATTGGCGATAACAGGGATATCAGGGTTGGAATCCTGGTTGAATGTACTGAGGGGGGTTTTTCATTCTATCTCCACACAAATGTTAGCACAGTTCCTCTGAATTTAACCTTTCTCATACATTACACACTATCATAATTAGTTCATATGTGTTAAAATGGCTTGTGAGGTGCGGTGATAAAAAAAAAGATCATTCAAACATTATAACAATCATCATTTTGTATGATTCATCCATCTCTTCCTTAGATGACTTGTTTCTTTGTGTAATGATACTGTCGCTCTCCATATGTTTTCATTAATGCTCATGTTCAAAATTTAAAAAGTTTAATATCAGGGATTGGTCCTTCAAATTTTCAATAGTTCAAATTTTAAAAAATAAATAAAAAATTCAAGATTTAAAAATATTTTTATGAAGCTTCTTTCCAGCCCGGTTTAGCCCAACATAGTTTTAAGGCACACCAACAACCAGATCACAGAATAACATTTACCACATATCTTTATGTTAATTCACACCACAAAAGTTATCATTTAGTTATAATTTATATTTTCTAAAGCAATTTCAATTGGTGTGAAAAGAAAAAAATCAGGAATGGAGGGCAAAAAAATTATCTCAGTGGGAAATATAAGCCCTCATGCTTAACATATTTTACAAGTTTCGGATTTGTAGGTAGGCCCTAAATGAAGATTTAGATTCAATAAAATTCACATCTTACCATTATTTGTTCAATATAGGTTAAGAAGAACAGCGTAAAATATATAATTTTCAAGCAAAATCTTGCCTTAATACATAAGGTTAGGGGCCGTCCTTAATTATGTGAGCCCTTTTTTCATGATTTTTGACCTTTTTTCTTTCCCTCCTTTTTATATTTCATAATTTTTTATGATTTGGAAAAGAAGAGTATTTTAAATGTTTAATTACTTTTATTATTGTAATTAACTATCTTTGTGCAAGTTATAAAGTCTATATTTCAATTAGCCTATGTCTCTAAAACAGTGAGAATTAGTGATTAAAGTGGGGTTAATTTCTGAAGAAAAACAAAACATTGAAAAAAAAATTTTTTTTTTTGCCTCACCATTAACAATGATAAAAATTCTTTTATAAGATGGAGTCAGACCCCCCTAATAAGAAAATATTGAACCCCCCACACATCTCACCCCAAAACCCTGGTAATTTAAGGACAGTTCCTTACCAGAGAAATGTGGGATTAACAAGCACACACATCACAACTCTCTAATGAAAAATGAAAACCACATTTTCTTTATGTTTCTTATAAGTTTTTTATTTATTTAGCACTGCGCCTTACTACCCGTTCGGATTATACACTTTATTATAGGTGTTGTGAAGTGTTTGTGTGTTAGTCACACATTTCTCTGGTAGCGTTGTTCTGGTAAAAAAAGTTTCCCTTTTGTATCTATTCCTAAACTCTTTAATTATATTTTTATCTTGAAACACCCATAACCTCTTTATCCCTTCTTGCACTCTTGACCCTCTCATTAAACCAGGATTACCGTCTTTTATTTGTTCATTTTTTAACATCTAGGGCTTAGACTTCTAGTGTCTTTGACACACTCATATGTGCTTTAAACATTTTAGTTCTATATCATCATTGTATATATAATCTTGTATTTGTTAAAAAGAAGAGAGTTATATCTTTAAACTCTTATAGCCCATTTTTATTGAAAGCCTATAGCTGCCTTTTGTCCTTGATGAACACTAAGATAGTCTCATACATATTAGTGGTTGCATGGTCTAACACTTCACTCTCTAGTTAGACTGGATTTCTGATGACAGGAAGATCAGGGTTTGAATCCTGGTCAGGTGTATTTTGGGTAGTTTTTCCAAAATCGATACCTACTCTCCCTCCAAGCAAATGCAGGTCAATTTATTCAGGCATTCCCTCTTTATTTTCCCTATCACATCTACATAGTAAATTAATGCGTAAAATCCGAAAGACTAACAAGACCTGGTATAAAGTCCGATTAAAAACCTAATTTTAACGACTTTCCAAGATCATGTAACCTTCCTACGGGGCTGTACTCTGTGTTAAGGAGGTTCAAAAATCTCCAAATTATTAATAATAATGAATTCTATATTCTTGCTCGATGCCTAAACTTAAGAACAATATTCATAAGAAGGGCCTTACCAGACAGCTAGAAAAGTATCAAGAAATATTTTCAAGTAGTCATACATCAAGTCATGTTATCTGCAGCTGTCACTTTTGAGATATATTGTTAATACCTATAAAATGATAAAATAGTAAAATTTATCAATGATTACCACAAAAAAGTTTTTGTATTTTATAAATAGTCCTTTCTAGAGAAGTTGAACTGTAGTAAGGAAAATATAAATATATATGGTGTTTAAAAACAAAGTACTTAGGAAAGTATTTGGTGCAAAAATGGATGAAAATACTCAGGAGTGGAGGAAGTTACATAATGATCAGTTAAATACCTTGTACTCATCACAATATATTATTAGATAATGAAGGCTTGTAGATTATGGTGGGCAGGACATACAGCGTGAATGGAAGATTTTAGAACCTTGGTCAGGGTAGTGGGAAGAAATGAGAGGATAACATTGGAATGGACCTGAAAGAGACAGGGTATAATGAGATGGACTGGATAGAACTAGCACACGATAGGGATAGGGTGGATTGGATAGAACTGGCTTAAGATAGAATGGATAGGAATAGGGTGTAATGAGGTGGACTGGATAGAACTAGCTCACGATATGGACAGGGTGTAATAAGGAGGAATGGATATAGCTAGCTCAAGAGAGAGGGTGTACTTTTTTAAGTGCAGCAATGAAATTTCGAGTTCCTAACATCATAGAGTAAGTAAGTAGTAATTGGAGATGTACCGTGTGACATTCACAACACCTGTGCCCTGGGTTAGTTTTTTATTCAAGCCATATATTTTTCACTACTGGTTTGCTAGGCCTGTCGTAGCTTCATGTCTTATAATCTAGCTTAAGACTAGGACAGGCAAAACATCCAGTCTTTGGCCGTTAATTTATAAATGTAAAAGGGTATAGACCCACATTTAACCAAATATACATTTTTCAGCCATGCCGGGAATCTAATCCGGGACCCTTAGCTAAGTAGGCAGATAAGCTACCGCCTAAGCTAAGATGTCTGTTTCATAACACCTACAATCCCATTTTTTTCAACTTTTAATTTGCTTGGAGAAAACTTGGGAAACCCACCCCAGCAAGTAGTTGAACCCAGATCTCCCCGTTACCGGGAATCCAGTCTAATGAGATATTGACGCTTTAGAATATAAAACCAAAGATTAATCCAACTATTACTTCTAATCTACATAAATGTATCTAAAAAAATTGATCTAAAGGGATTCAGTGAATTCTATGTAGAAGATGTGTGATTATTTTGTGAAAATAATTGCATACATTATTTATTAAATATCTTTTAAGCTGAGATTATTACTGTTTTAAATTGGTTATCTAGGAATGAACTTTCATGGAGCACTAATTCATTTTTAATTTATAATGACTTTCGAGTTTGTTGAATCTATCTTATAGCTTTTGTGTTTGTATCTATTTTGGAATTAATAAAAGCACATAAAAGGAGCTCAAGTATATTAGTGACCCATTGTGTTTTAAACAAAATTGGATCTTTGTTTTCAAGAAATGTCTCGGTCTTATTGTTATAAAAACATAGGTATTTGGGTGACTTGGATAATTGATGTGTTGCTACTTCTTAAAGAAGTGTGGAACAAGGAGGATAGACTAAGAACCTGTATCGCAATACAAAGTTCACATGATTTTAAGTTACTGAACATAAAGTATTTATAAAAATTAGTTTGATTTTTGATTACTAAGCATTAAAAAATAAACTCAAATTATGTAGATAATTTATCTTGTTCTATGTACTTTTTGTTTTTGTTTCAAAGGTAGTTTTATTTGGTTAAAGATGCAGTGATTTATTTAATGCATAAGATAGGACGGAAACATAAAATTAACACTAGAAAGAATGAATGTATTGTCACTCAGGTGCTAAGTATTTGTGAATAAAGTATTGATTTACAGTGACTTAGGACAGAGCCAAACAAACATTTACTTGCATCAATGAGAATGCAGACAGGGAGGTTTTAGTTTGAATCCTGGCCAGGTGTTCTGAGGGTGTTATTTCATTAATAGTTTCCCAAACTTTCACTAAACAAATGCAAGTAGATTTCCTCTAAATTTTACCTTCCTTATCCCTGAGCCAATAGTATAATTAAATGTTGAATGGGCGGAAGGAAAAATATATATACAATTTATTTAAAATGTTCAAACTGGTTGTGGTTCAAAAGGTGTGAAATTCTGCTTGGGGATTTGAAAGATACTAGTCTAGTTTTATTACTCAAAATCGCCAAAAGAATAGGTGGGGCTTTAATATAAGCAGTGGTTGCATTCTGGAATATGATTGCATATATAAAACATAAATGTTACAAAATAAAGTAGGGTCTAAAAACTAATTATAATTAATTCAACTAATTTCCTTTATTTTGTTTTATTTTAAATTGTGCTTATTTGTTACTGATAATAGTAAATACAACAAAAATCATAAATACAATTATAAAAAGTTTTTCTTTGACAGCAGCTGGCAAGAACAGAAGAAAGAAAGAAATATGGAGCATTTGCTATTCAAGTGAATTTATTTATGCCTTGCAGATATGTACACATATTTGTTGGCAGTTTATTTCTGACTGTAAATTTGAAACTGGTTGCAAAACATTTCCATTTTAGTCTCATTGCAGGTAAATGAAATTTGTGTGATTGATGATTGTAATAATAAAAATAAAGTTGCATGGACAAAGATTCAAACCTAGGCCTATTCAATGGCTAAACACATTATCTAATCTGACATTAACCACTAATCATTTATATGGTGACATCTTGGTTACATATGTCTCTTTGATGGATAATTTTAAACTCTTTTATTTCTAAAACTAAGACACATTTGCAAAAATTAAGACAAGGCCAGTTTCATAGTCAGACTTAATACACCTCAAGTGTGGCACTATGCTAAATAAACACCTACCTAGATAGACAGGAGTGGAATGTGGCAGTTCTACATAATTTATGAAACTGACCCATTACATCCTGGTTTAGATTTGTATTTAGTATAGCACCACACTAGGTTTGATTATGAACGTGACCCATGATTGTGGGAGACCAAAACTTTTATTAGTGATATTCTTTTACTTGGAAAAGGTCTTGATTAATTCTATCCACCAAGATTCCCAATCACTCATTGTTGGTGAATAACCTGTTTTTTTTTAAAGCACCACGTCTTACTCTCCATCTAGGTTAAATGGTTATACTTTTGTTACCTTAATATATCTGACCATAGGATTTTAAGTTTTCTACGAAAATATCTTATCACTTATCCATAGGGGGGTGTGAAGGTCACTTTTTAAATATGAAGCTAAGTCAAAGAGAATGTTTTTATTGTAGTCACAAAAGACTACTTTTAATTTTTAATGAAATATTTCAAATATGTTCATGTAGCATTGTGAAGTTTCCTTCTTTCAAAATGTTTCAAAGATGTGAAGGTTACTGTAGGTGTTGAAGCAAAGAAGTTTTTGATCAGAGCGTTGGACATACAAAGTACCCACATATAATATGATTTGACTGTCTGGACATATTAAAGTGGTTTTGAATAGCTTTTGTCGCAGTCAAATACCTTTTATGGTACTCCCAGTGTATAGATGTCTATGAATTAAGTTTGATTCACACTAAACTCAATGTCACGTCAAAATATTATTCAGTAGATTTCAATGGGCGGCAACTTCATGGCCCATCACCTGCACACATTCTCTAGAAGGTTTGACGTTGATGGTTTGTTCAAGAAAGGTAAAATTGAGTTGTGTCAGCGCACAGTCACTCTGTGCCTTTTGAAAAACCTTTAAAAAATAGGCATATATGCCCTAATATATCTTTGATTTAACAAGTAGGCTACGTCAATATGAAGAACAATATGGCCAATAAGAAATGGAGTAATAATATTCAAAAAGATACCATATGGAGAAAAATCGGCAAGGAACTAAAAACAAGCTTATTTATTTTCTTTCAATGTCTTGTACAAAGTGTGATATTTACCCAATGACTTTATCAGTACGCATTTTCCCCACATAATATGTGTATAATATATGCACTTTGATTGTTTTTCTGCGACTTCATCAAGTAAAATCCCAATCATTGCAAGTGCTTTGTTTTTAAAACTCAGCATGCGTGTAAAAGCTCTTTAATTCCACCAGAACCACTTGCCGTTAGGTGTGAATTATGCAGCGATTTGACGTAACGGAACTGGTATGCGACATATAATGTAAATCCTAAACCAGGCACCAAGCTGTATATGGTACACTCTGTTTAACCTAAGAGAGTAATCAGTCAAGGTAAGAATGCTACCTTTCAGGAGAAATTAAGTAAACCTAATGAATTTATTTTAACCTTTTGTTCAAAATATTCTAACTATTTCTACATTGTCATTATATCATTGAAATTATGTCAAATTTGAATATAATTTACCTCCTAGTCTACTTTTATCAAAACACATCAAAAGATGACATAACTTTTTTAAGAGTTTAATAAGTAGAGGTACCTTAAGGTTGCCTAAATTATAATTTAAATATTAATTAAAGTATACTGATTCAATTTTATACTTTTTTTAAAAAAATTTCACGATAATAACAGCTCTAGTTCATGCACCTTAAGCTTAAAAAAAATCAAAATCAAAATTTACCTACAATAAACAAATAAATCTTGGATCTGCTACAGTTTTTAACATTATTTTCATGTTATAATTCAGTTAACTTGCCTACGAGAGTGAAAAAAATAATATAAGGGTGTCTTTATTCAAAAACGGTACTGGTAACACCTTGTATAAATTAATTGAAATGTAAATATGTACATAATAATTAAAGATGTCTTAATTTACATTAAATGAGAATTTAAAACTATATTCGTACATCTTTAAAAAAAAATTACTAGATGTGGACTACACCAGTTACCACTGATTAAAATATACTGTATTCAAAACTAATTTAAATTATTTAAAAGTGTTGCCATAAACAAATAATCCAAAGGGAAACTCACTTATACTAGTAAAAGACATTGCTACCAGCTTTGTTTTCCAAGGCACGCTGATACTGATAAACAAGTGAAAAGTATTGATAAGGGGAAGAATGGGGGGGGGGAGAAAGTCCACGCAAGGATGACGTCATTTAAAAGAAAGGGGGGGGGAGGGGACTGGAGGCTATTATGACGGATCGCAATGGCACCATGATGGGGCGGGGGGAAGGTAGCCATTGGGGGAAAAAAACAACAAATATTACTTATACTATTTAGAAGTAATGCTGTATTATATCACTTAGTGACTATTAATTGTTGTTTTATTTTCCAAAATTGTTTTCTAAATTTATGTTTATTCTCTTCACGAATGTGTTCATCACAATAAAAATAATTAAAATTTAAAAGCCGCGCGTGTCTTGATGTCAAGATGGCACCTGCGCGATGTGATACAGAACGCGTGTATAGATGGCGCAGAATTCACAGGCAGTGGCAACATAGTCGGTCCGCCATGCCAAGTGGTTTAGTTGTGTTAACATCATGATGTGGCATAATGTTGGAAGCTAGAGTTGTTTAGACGCCGGCAACGGCAGTTAATCGTTATGTAAACTATAAATGTCGCTTCCTCGCTTAACGACGACGTCAAATTTTCGAAAACACGCACCGATACGTGCGTTTAAATCGCCGTAGCTCGTTCGCTACTTTACGTGTTATTTTTCGAGACTTTTTTTTTTGCTGAGGCACCAGCAACGCGATAAACACGGTGAGAAGCTATTTTAATAATAAAACCTATTTTCTTTATTTGTCCTTGTACGTGCATTCATTACTGTTACCCTATATTAGCGGAAAGTGTTTAATGTTGCTCGGTTACAATTGATAAGAAAATGTCCAAACGCTGGAAAACATCAATGCCGCTCAACAGCTCTTCAATATGTGAAATCAAAATAAATTATTTTGTCATTGTCAGTTAACTGAGTATTGTTTGTTTATTTATTTTGTGTTCCATGCAAGTATACAATAAAACTTGTATTAAAAATGCAGTGTCCTTACATGTGGCTTCTAGCCATGCAAAAAGGAATAATACCTTAAAGTATGGCCTAGGCCTAATCTGTGCCAACCAAAACACTCGTGCTACTTCATTCGGCGCGAAGACATGTTACGGAAAATGCGCAACATTGTACGTCTAACAAACATAATTGACAACTAGACCCTAATAATGAATTGACTCGAATTACATTAAATAATATGCTTAATTTGTTTACAACCCAAATTTCTCCTCAAACCAGTTTCTTAGTATGACAAACCAGTGCTGTAACTAAACACAGGATGCATTACAGATTATTATTTTTATTTTAATATATAGGCTTCTAGTTAATAGCTCTATACTTCCTTCTTAACATAGTTTTAAGGGTAGACTGCATTTGTTAAATTGCCATAAAATAGGCTACACATTTAGTAGTCTCGTTTTAGTCTTTTGAATCTTGTGTTTATATCAACACAAACTAATTTTATGATGAAATGAATACAAACTCGGGGATAGTATGAGCCAAGGGCGGGATTCTTTATTTATTTTCTGCATCAAATTATCAAAAAATTAATGTTTATCTAACAACACATTTCTGATGATAGTAGACCTAAAACAAATATTGTGAACAAATTCTAAATCATAAATTTTTTTTTATAAAACTCACCCGATAAGTTCCGTCATATTGCGTAGCAGGAGGTCCCTGGTATTGTTGAATTTTATTTTTAATACACACATGATAATTTTATTACTAGCGTTGAGTAAAATCACAGGCTGAAACTTTTTACTATATTTTAATTAGTGATATGACTTATAGTGACTATATGATACTTCATGTTGTAATAATAGTCATCGGACTGCCATGCAACCAATATACACATCTTCACTTTAACTTGGTGATTTAACATATTTATTAATAGACCTACACATTAACTGTTTACAAGTACTTCAGTTTTCTTTTTTAAGTAACCTAATTCTTGCAAATGAGTAATTATTGTTTTATTATCTTAATAAAACTTTGAACATCTTACGAAATGACAAGAAGTAGGCCTAAATTATGATATGTCTACATCTCAACTGCGTATAAGCAGATTGTCAAACATATCAACTGCTTAACAAATATTTTTGTGCATAATATATTTTTTTTGTGCACAATATTTATATAATGTTTTAATTAATTTATGCCATTAGGAACTCGTAAGTTCATTAGCGCACTCACAAAAGTATGCCACCTATTCTTAAAAAAAACCTAACGAGCTTAACCTAAATTTTTGTGTGTGAATAAATAAAAAATTTAGATTGACTAAATGTTTTAAAAATAATTTGGTTAGAAGAAATGAAGGATCAGGACATAAAACAGGACTGTGGCTCAAAATGGCAATTAGGTGATTTTTCTAAGAATACTTTTAACTATATTTTTTTAATTGGAAATTTGTTTATGTTGTGTGTGTAACTGCTAGAAAACATTAAATTTTTCATAATTTGACAAAAAAATAAAGAATCTTGCCCTCTGCACACAATAGCCAAAAACTCTAATATTATATTTAGTTTAGGTTTCAGAATATTTGCTGTTTAAATCAAGAGCTTGTGAAGGGGTGTATTCGGTTTATTGCACCATATATTCACCTATTGGTACCTAACATAACACAATGCTAAAGGCAATTAGATTAAAACAAGGTTGCCACTTTATTTTCTATCACTCGTGTTTCCCAGGCACACCAGCCAGCGTTTTCCAACCAGTGTGCTGCGGGTGTTTTAAGGGATATAAAAAAAAAGAATGAGGGAAAAATATGGAATAAATATATAAATCTCTTTAAATCCACGATCAACATTATTTTTTTGAATCATAAGAAACACTATCCTAATATAAGTTATTTTTTTGATGATAAAATTTCTCCTTAAAAATTGGTGTGTGTTGACAATTTTAGTGCCTTGATGAGTATGCTCGAGTTGGAAAAGGTTGAAAATTCCTGCTTTATTTTAGATTAAAATAAATGTTGTTGGTGTTTAAAAATGGATAATTTAACTCGACGCCTTTGTGATGCAACTCGATGTTTCCGGTACTCGAGTTGTTTGGGTGTATTGCACACATAAACAACTTTTAAAATCAGTCCTGTGAGAAGAGTTTGACATGAATATTGTGGGAAAATGTATATCCCAATTGTATAGTTTAACCTACATGGATAGGAGGACAGTGTAGGGGAAAGAGGGCCAAAGATGAGCAGCACTTGACAAAAGAGCCGGCTCAATTAGGCTCAACTCATTTTGTAAAGTGTGCACACAGCCGCAATAAGATAATGATAATGGAGTGACATATTTAAACCAACATGTTTAGTATTCAAATTAACTTTCTCTTTAATACAATATTGTTTCAAAAAATAGGCGATACTTAAAATATATAGGCCCCCTACTATTCACTTTCGATAGGAAAAAATAATATTCATAATGAAATTGAAATCGCTTTGAAATAGAACAAATACAACATTGACATTGGCTAGTTCATTTTCACTTCCTTAGTGCTCATGGTCCCTGCATATTTTAAAATTAGCGTCTTTTTTTTTTTAGCATTGCGTCTTGCTACCTGTTTGGGTTATACACCTATGTACTAATTATACTAATGGGTTGGGTTAGGGATTAGGAAAGTTTAATTTATTGGAAATGCACCCACATTTGTGTGGAGTGAGAGTGGAA
The DNA here is from genome assembly GCA_902155825.1 of Timema genevievae. NCBI lineage: Eukaryota > Metazoa > Arthropoda > Insecta > Phasmatodea > Timematidae > Timema > Timema genevievae. The sequence continues at coordinate 101,862 of CABFWO010000822.1, read as the reverse complement.
AACCATTTTGGGAAAACCACCCTCAATGCGCCCAACCGGGACCGAACTCCGATCTCCCTGTCTTCGGCAGTCTAGTCCAACATGAGCATAGCGCGATAGACCACACGACTACTGAAGTGGGTTTGCGTCATCTTAACTTTTGGTTGGTAAATGCTTTATTTTTTTCGAGCACCGGGTCGTACTACCAGTTAAGGTTATACGCATATATGTAATAATTACACTAAAGAGTTAGGGATGAGGAAAGATGAATTAAGAGGAAGTGTACTTACATTTGCATGGAGGGAGCGTGGAAAACAATTTTGGAAAAACCAGCATCAGTGCACCCGACCAGGAGCAAAACCTGATCTCCCTGTCATAGGCAGTCGTCTGTTTCGAGAGTGATGCCTTAGTGCATACAACTACCGAAGCAGGTTTTTAGGGTATTGATAGCCCTAATATCTATCGAAAATGACAGCTAGATTCCATGACATAATGTCAACTTTTGTTGTTGAATATCACTTTTCCTACAATATTCTCACCATAGCTTACTGTAAACTTAAACATAGGCCTATAAACTAATATATTTTTTGACAGAGAAAATTTGGACTAAGCAATATGAGATACAAATTAAAACAAATTAATAGTCTTTACAACTAATATAGGCTATCCGTAAATAAAAGAACTAACCCAAGTTAATACAAATTTTTCTATACCATTTTGCCATCATTTCAGCTAGGCTAAAATCCTCAATGCATACTTCAGATAAACAACAGATAACATAAAGTAAAATTAAGTTAGGGGTACTTGAATCATTTATGTCCTTAATTAAGGATTACATCACAAAGTACTAACTTACTGCCAAACAGTTAGCTTGAATGTCAATTTTTGGGTATGGAGTTGATAGTTCAACTAATTAGCAATCATTTTTTTGTGTGGAAAAAAGAACATATCAATACATAATTTATTTCATCAATTTCGCACTGTAGGCCTACAAATTTCATAAGAAAGAAATGGTTTGAATAGGCCTGTACTAATCCAGTCTCCAATAACTTACATTTTTCTTTAGCAATGCATATGAAGCTGGTTTTTAAGAGGCTACTTATCCATGCTTACATGGATAAGATAAAGACATTTCCAATATGAAATTAGGAAGGGGTTATCATCCTAGCTGGTGATAGCACAAGTATCTCTGGTAACATTGGTACCTAGTAAACGTTTATTGAATCATATGAGAAATTATGTATCAAAGGGTCAGAATTGATGTGAAATTTTTATTAAAGTTGAGAAAACAAGCCATAATCAATAATAGAATCTGTAGTCTAGATACGTGTAAAACCTAAAAATGTTGCCTGGGTGCAAAAAAAAAAAATTAATGAAAATTAGGCCTAACAATAATTGATAAGGAATATTCGCAAATAGGGTAACTCTTGAGAGTCACTAAGGGCTGGTCTTATGACTAATGGATAAATATTGCTATTGGGAGGTTAAAGTTAGCGACCAGATAAAGGTTATCAGACAGTTTAATATTTTACATGTATTATGAATTGAATTTATGTGCCGAATAGCTATCTGTAGGATGAATATATTTTTATACAGAAAACGTAAGGTTGGTACTGCTTTTACCGGTGCGTGAATGTGTATAAACCTTGCTGCTACCGCTACAACCTAGCGAGTGACAACAACACTCAACATTTGTAAATAATGGCTGCTAAACGAGTGCGAGGAAACAGATGGCGTCATGTGGGCACAGAAACTAGGTTGTCTTGCAAGTACTAATTTCGGTGTGTGCCAAAATGTGGTCATTAGTTTGGTACAACATTTACAAAATATTGTACTCACATTTAAATAATTTGTTCTTATATAATTATAACCATACAAATGGCTTGTGAGTTTAAACATGTGAATTAAATGTTTAAACTTTATATATAATTAGAGCCTAGGCCTGTGCCTACTAAACAAGTGAAACAAGATTTTAACCTAAAAATAGATTCTGAGAGGCGAAACATAATTGGCGACGCCAATTTTAACTTTCAGATAAAAGTTATCATGTACATAAACCTCCTGATAAAAATGCGATGGATAAATACATTTTATCTGGCAGATAAAAGCTATCTGACAGTCATAAGCCGCACTTTTAACTTATCGATCAGATATAACTATTTATTGACCAGATTAATATTTATCCAGGAGTCATAAGACTGGCCCTAAATAAGTTCATTCTACTGACTAAAACTTTAATTTAGGCATTGAAAAAGTTCAATTTGAAACTATTTTTCCCTTGACAGTATGCTAAGAAATATTGAAATTTTTACATTGTAAAAGAAGGGTAGCTTTAATGTGATATTCAAGCCTTAATAACACATACATGAATTCAGAATATCCAGAAAGTAAATTTCATACAAGTGTTCAGACACCTGTGTATCGGTAGCAACAATGTGTGCACCTTTTGTGACAGTATCAACAATGTCTGCACACATGTGTACTGTGGTTTGAACATTTTCAGTACACCTGTGGAACACAGTTCATATAAATCACATTTATCTTATACCTAACAATACTCAACAATGCCATATGTGAACTACAACTATGCCAAAACCTTGCATACTCACCGATTTCACCTCTCAGCTTATAAAAAATACCCCCCTTTATTATTACAGAATAAAAAAAAAATGCTAGATATGAATGTTGAAGGACAGCAAAACTAACCAATCTTTCTTGAAATCCTACATGAAAGACTATTTTAAACTAACAAAAGAGATTAAAAAAAATACTTAACCTTTCCAGGTTATCCCTGTTTACAAGATTCATATCAGCACTGATTATACACACTATCTACACTAAATAAACCTGTAGAATCAACTATGAATATGAATCAAGTATGAATACTCAGTACACAATGATAATTACACTAATGGGGTAGGGATGAGGAAAGAAATACTAGAGAGGTAATCTGCCCATATTTGAGTGGAAGGAGAGTGAGAAACTATTTAGGAAAAAACACCTGCAATAGACCTGCAAACACACATCTCATCTTCAACAGACCAGTCTAACATGAGTGATGGCTTAGACCATTCGGCCACTGAAGCAGGTAATGTATTAGTTGATAATAAAATTGACTAACAAGCAAAGTTTACTTAGTATCAGCTTATTCAACTTAAGGGTAATATTAAATCTCAACCAGCTGCAATGTAATCATTTTTCCCACTCTCACCCTTTCGCCTGTCAAATGCTGGAGTATTAGATTATCACTCGTTTTACTCATCACATGTCCTTAGATTATTGAAAGTTGTGGATAGCCTGAACAGGCAATGATACGTATATACATAATTTCCAAAACCCCACTAAAAATAAATATGGTACCGTAGTTTGTTTACCAATGTTATGAGCTTATTGCTAAGAATAGTCAAATACACACTTGGTGAATTTAAGATTCATATAATCAATACATGCTTAATGTATAACAGCTCACCTCATTTCATATGTTTAATAAAGTTATGTCTGGCAATTTATTTCAGAACAAATTGTATTAATTCAATAAATAATTAAATAACTAAGATTGGCATTATGGTGATACATGAAGTAAATTAGGATGAAATAAGCAACAAAGAAGATGAAATATAAAGTGATTGTACTACAGGCATAACTTAACATGGTTTTGAAAAATTTAACCAAATTTATGGAAAATATTTTGGTTTGAAGCAGCTGTAAGGTTGAATGTTGTTTTTCCTAACATCAAATTTGATAATGATCCTTTGGTTGCTGCTAACCAAAACACTTAAAATAAAACAATTCTTTAGAATGAAAACCTGTTGAAAGTAAAATATAAATATAGATTTTTTGTTCGGCTTTTAACAATTCAACACTTGCTAAAAATTGGTTTTTGTGTTTTAAAAAGAGTGGATAATGTAACCTATTGAACAATTAGTTTGCTACAGAGTAATTTACTGATTTGACCGTGGCAAGTGATTGTGCTTTAGATCATGATATTTGAATAGACTGTTCACCATTTAAAAAACTAATCCAGCCCAAGTATATATTATATGAAACAGTAATTTTAATATTTTGACAAGAGAAGCAGGCAATAATAATTAACATAGTTTAAGGATGCTTTTTGCAATACTATACCATGCTAGAAATGGAGACTTGGTTTCTACATATTTGTAAAGTAAGATAAACATTATTTTGTATTAATGCCAATATATTGACTAAAAGTAACATGGTGCGAATGTGAATTTAAATAATGGGCCATCATATGGAGATGGAAGAACACCTTTGGTAAAAACAACCTTAAGCTCACCCGGCCAGTCTCAAATTAAAATACCAAAATTATTTAAAGTATGGAGAATGAATACATTTACTTTTTGATCATTTAATCTTTAATTTATGTTGAAGTCTTTTGACAATAGGCCTACAGACTAAAATAAGTGCACCAAGTCTTCAACTCCAATAGAAGTATGTGCCGATCAATTTGGAGGAAAAATTAACAATCTTTTTTTAAATATTCATTAAAAAAAATTGGTACACCTGGCTTAGCTAATTATGACCCACTAAAACAAATTAAGAAATGTAATAAATTAATCAACATATGTACCTACTACCTCTAGTTAGAACAGTACTCTACCATGCATGACAATTTTTAATTCATATTTAATATTTGGGATCCTGAGCGTGATAGAATGGGGAAACAAAAACAAACTAGGTGAGCTTGATACTTTTTTCCTTTGGCACATTTGTTTTAAATTTTGGGACTGAAAAAGATGAAAAATTTAATTCTGGGATGTTATATTGGGGTATTTTGAGATTACCAAATTTGGTCAAAATGCATTAGTGACTTTTACAATTACAGCTAATAAATTCTCTAAAGTTTAAATGATGGAGTTAGTAGTAATTTTTTTAGTAGAAAAATATGCACTCGCATTGAAAACCAACTAGTCGCAATGAATAAACAACACACATCATGTGAACCACACAAAACTTGCAGCTAGAAGCAATTGTTTAAATTTTATTTGAATAATTTTAGGGCCCATAGTTTATGATTGGTAGCTAATAAAGCTATATTTGTACACATGTACTAGTGAAAATCCTATTGCAGAGGAGAATAAGGTTATTTATTTTAAAAATTCACAAATGCTATTTACATCAAAAACACATTTAATTGATGTGATAAACTTATTGATTATTAATTAAAATATTTACCAAATAATTCTAATCAAGTATAATTTGATTAAAATTATACTGACAGTTCATAATTTCTATAAAGTTATGCAGATATTAATTTGTACATAAAGGTCGTTTTGTGAAATAGCTTTAGAACTATCCTAACTATCTGCCATCTTCAAGAGGGATAAATAACAAGTAGATAAACACAAGTAAATAAACACACGTAGATAAACACACATCATTTGTTAAGTGGTTATTGTGTAGGATATTTTGAATAGTTGAACTCTATCTTGAATCCACCCTTGTATTCAATAACACCAACATAATTTGTCTAATCTAAGGGCGGAAAAGGTAGTTAATAAAATGTTCACTTGCATTATAATGGAGTGAGGCTGAGAACACTACATGTGGCAAACTACACTTATTGAATGCACCCATTCTTAAACTCAATCACTCATGTCAGTAATCCAAATCTACTCCTTGTTCAGCATTCTTCTGATTTGCAGGCAGAAATTAGGTTTAGGAAAGTATTTCTATTTGCGATAAGAAGGATAGAGAAAGTCAATCACATAAGAAATATAGCCTTGAATCAAAGATAAAATAATGTACCAAAGAGGTAAAAAGTAATTAAATATTGAAGTTTATCTTCTCTCTTTCTCTCTTTTTTTTACACTTTAATGAATCAATTTTTGTTCTTTTGATTTTATTTATAGGAATATAAATTGCTTCTAATTCCATCACTGCACAAGTTTTATTAATGCAGAGTTTTCATATTTATTCTAGATGATGGAGCCAGGAATGCTCCCCTCCGAATTGGAGGAGCTAACTCTCTGCAGTTTCTGCAAGCAAAAGTTCAACGACACAGACCTGTGTCCTAAGTACCTGAGCTGCAAGCACTACTTCTGCCTCAAGTGCATCCAGACGGCACTAATGAAAGGGCGCGAGTTGTATTGTGTGCACTGCTGGAAGCGCACCGAGCTCGGCGAGCAAGGCGCAGAGACATTGCAGACATACCAAGCTGTACTTGTGCTCTCCAAGAACTTTGCTCACATCAAGATTGCAGGAGGCAGTGCTAGTGGTAACAAGCCACCCGACAAGGATAGAAAGGTGGGTCACATCTATTTTTATTTTACAAGCATATGTTTATGCAAAAGATCATCAGTTAAGGATCACACAACACCATTAAAATCATAAAGAGTGACAAATAAGCATTTAATACATCATCACTTAAGTATGAGTATTTCAAAATGGCATATTTCCAATTCTTCTGATTGATTACACCACCTATAATTGCCTATTCACAGGCATTTAACACGAGTTATTGTCAACCTCATTGGTCTTGAGGTAAAGTGCTCGCCTCAGGACTCGATGTTCGTGGGTTCAAACCCAGTGGGGATCAGCGAATATTTCTTGAGCGATAAAAATCTGTAGAACTTCTTTTGGAGGGGAAGTAAAGCTGTTGGTCCCTTCTAGCTCATATAAATTCTTGTGTGCTGATATAATCATTTCAGTTTAGAAAGTGCATGTTAAATACTTCAAACCAGTATGAAATGTATATTTTAATTTAATCTGAAGAACATCCCCTCCCCCTATCACTAGTAACTGACCCAAATTAGTTTCCATTTTTGCTAAAAACAATTTTTGAGAGTCAAACTATTTATTAGAGGAGAAACAAAATGTTATACAAGATTTGTAAAAATAATTATTGATGTAACTGTAGTGTGTAGCCAACACGATTGATTTACTTCACAATATTGATGTTTGGTCACAGATCCTGCCAAGTGAGAACTGTCACACACACGGGATGCCACTCGCTCTATGGTGTCACACATGCTGTGCAGCCATTTGTCGCGCCTGCGCAACTCAGCAAGACCACCCGGGACATCAAGTCAAGTCACAAGGAGAAGCCAAAGATCAACTTGTTTCAGAGGTATGGGAATGCAATAAAACTTAAATTGTGAATCTATTGTAGATACTTTAAAATTTCAGATGATGAAATTTTTTTTTTACTTAAAACACATAAAAATGTGACTTAATTATATACATTTTATACTATTTTATTACAATACTGCAATATAGTTATATATTTCTGAGCGGTTTTTTGGTCTAGGTCACACCCAATAAAAATTTACAAACTATATTTGAATGCATTATTTCTGTCACTATATTAATTGTAACAATGTGAAATATTTCTTGCTGATACTGTATATAACATTATATTGTATATTTTCACACTTTAAACTTCACTCCCCAATCCCTAACAGCAGTTAAGTCACAACTTTAGAAAAAATTTAAGTTAATTTTTGTTTTAATTATACAGGTTCAAATGGAGCTGGTTTCAATGGGTAAAATGCTATCCGAGATTCAGCGGCTTGCCATGCAACAGAGGGATTTCCTGCTCAAAGTGTTGGAAGCATGTGTTACCTTGAAAACACACGTAGAGACGGATCTTCAGAATGGCTGGAGCCATGTACCCGAGGTGACGGAGGCTCGTGAGACACTGGGAAAAGCTCGGGTAGGCTTAGCCAGTGTTGATAACCCTGCAGATGCACAACTGCTCTATTCCTCTTTGTCAGTTGAGAAACAGAGGCTCCAGGGAAAATATCAGGAGATGTACCTGCAGTGCCAACTTGATGATTTGATTGGTAATTCTGGTGTTGTATTCGACTTTGGACTGCTTAAGCAGGCACTGGCCAATATACACTCAGGGGAGCCTCCCATTCCACAAGCGGCTGCCCCAGGGACCCGTTTACCCCATCATGTTGCAGCAACTCAGAATCCAATATTGTTCCTTGCTAACTACTGCATGTCCCAGCTGTACTCTCGTCACGTGCTCACCAAACAACACCATCTTCAGCAAAATGGCACATTGGATTTTCACCATGCGCCTGTCCATCCCTTGCCCCATCCACACCACCTTGTTACACCCGTCCACCCACCGCCGCCACCACCCCCGCAATCCCATGTCATTGTTGCCCAACCGCCACCCGCTACCAAGGCCCAGCCAACATACCCACAAGAGTCGGGTGTCGTGGCTGTGCAAGTACAGTCTCCCCAACAAAACATAGTTACACTCAATGTTCGTCCATCTGCCAGCTCTTACCCGCTTTACTATTTCAACATCGACGTCAACGGTTCACCTCATGGCCGTATAGTCATAGAAGTTCGTCCAGATGTTGCTCCTAAAATGGCCAAGAATTTCGGAGTCCTATGTACTGGTGATATGGGGGTTAGTTACAAGGGCTGCACAGTGTTCCAATGCTGGGAAGGAGAGTCTGTAATTACTGGAGATTTTGAGCTCAACAATGGTCGAGGTGGCCGATCCATATATGAAGATGGTTACTTCATGCCAGATGACACAAAGTTCCCTGCAGTGCGTGGTGCAGTCGGAATGCGCCGCACACAAAAGCGCCATGATAACTTAGGTATGGTTGGCTCACAGTTCCGTATCATACTACAGGAGATGAGAGGTTTCACAGGCATATTTGGCCATGTAGTAGAGGGCCTTGAATTAGTTGAGAAGATATCGACTTATGGGGACCAGACAGGTAAACCGACCAAGACTATAATCATCACCAAGTGTGGCAAGCTCTGATGTGTCGAGCAGTTTTGCTCCAAGGCCGCAAGCTGGATTTCATTAGATGGATCTCCATACAGTCCAAATGTTGGATTTTGTTTGTGTTGATGCTGCATTGTCATAATCTTAAACTGCCAAGTATAGACTCAATGAAGAGATTTGAGATCTTTTGGAATACATCTTGCGGCGCTTCCTATATGTTTCATATGAAGAAAACTTTTGAAACAATCTTTCATGGTTTGCAGTGTGTCTTCATAAATCTGCTAACTATGCATTCATTTGTTGCTGTGTTTATTAATTCACCATGAAATATGGGAATAATGTGTGTTGTTATATTATTAGCAGAGCATCTTACTTAGATGCAAGTACAACTTTACATATATGGGGTAAAAAATATTCTTGTAATGACTTAAAGTATATGGAATCGAGCAAAGAAATCTGTTTTTATTTGTTTAGAGAGCTTTGCTTATTTTGTAATGTGTATGGATGATTTTTTTTATAAGGTTTAAAACGTTAAAATATTTCGTAATGCGATGGTCATGTAAATTAGTGGTTGATCTCAAAATAAAAATAAATAAAAATACATAAAAAAAAGTAAATCACATGGCCTAAGTAGGTAGTAATTAAATGGCTAATTAACTATGTGTACATTTCTGAATACTATCTGTATTTTATGACATCCTTGTAATCTCTTCGTCTGATAGTCGCAAAATGTTTTGGTAAACCTTTTGTTTAACAATCGTTATCGAAGCGTAAATGTTTTCGTATCCATTCCTCCTGTTTACCGCAAACCGCAATCGTAAATTTGCCGAAATAACTTATTGAATGTAATTCTCGATTGAGCAACGTGAAAACCGTCACCCTACCTTTTAAATGTCGCCTCGTAATTGTCGTATCGAAATTGTTACTGTATGTATATCTATATGGATGAATAATATGGGATTAGTGAACTATCCGTTTGCGATCGAATCTTTACTTATAAAAGTCGTAAGTGTCGAACATATAACTACTTTTTATACCTTGACCTATGAAGAATAGAATTGTCTCACTATTTATTTTTGGTACTAAGAATGTTACTTTAGATACTTTTTATTTTACATTTAATGAAGAAAGTTAAATTCCATTATGTGGGTTTTATCTTTATCTGAAGTGATATTCTTTTTGAAAATATTTAGTTTGTTTTATAATGTGATTTCTTTGTTGTTTCAAATAAGGAGACATCTAAAAATTTCTTTACACAGTAATATACACATTAGTGTAGTAAGATGCGCGTATGGCATCCCCCCAAAAAATATTGAATTAAAATAGGGGGCAATATTATGTATTTTTTTTTGTTCAGGTTTGATTTTAAAATAATGTGTTCATAACATACTTGTATTTTTTTTATGTAGATTGAAACTTATAAACGTTATTTTACAGTTTTGACAGCAAAATTTCACAATTTGCGAAAAAGGAATACTATACTTTAATTTGTCATATTTTCTAGTGATACTAAACCATGTGAGAACTGTGTGAAATTTAATGTGTCAAGTACATTGTGTGTGCATTATCGCATATCCTTAGTTTCAAGTTAAAAGACTGGCAACCTACTATCATTTCACATACTTTGAGATGTAATGTGTGTGTATCACAAATTTGATGTTCATTTTAGAAATATTGCAAGTAGAATATATTCTTATCTTTCATATTTGCTGAAGAAAAGCTTGAATAAAGTGTATATATTTTTGATCTTTACTACCAAATGCGGGAACATAATATTTATAACCAAAATTAGCACCAAAGTCAATCGAAATTTAAGACTAGTGTGTTAATTAATTAAGCTTAAGTTTATCGAGCAAGGTGATTTTTATTTCTTTACTCTTTTCTCGAAAATCACGCAATATTGATATTGGGTTGCCTTTCTAAAAAAAAGTTTATCAAACAACCTATTATAAATCGTAAGTCAAAAGATTCAGAAAAAACCATCCTTGTTTGTGCCTTATTAGCTGCAAATGCTTCCCTAGTTTATGAACGTGGTATATCATAGCTGTTTCTTGAACTATAGAAAAATTAAAAAAAAATCTTGTTAACGTCCAAAAAAAACAAAACTTACATTTGTGTACCTTAAAACATTTCATGTAGTCTGTAAATTAATGATGACATAGGGAATTAAATTGCATTGCTAGTACTTAAATGAAACTTGTACCCAGCATCTCTTTGTCTTTTCTCAGCTGTTTCGTTGTAGGCATTATTGTAGATGCCATACAAAGTGATGCTGCCACTTGGCTATCTGTTTAACTCTATCAACCATGGCAGGGACACATTCCATTGTAAAATTCATACAATTGAAAACAAACGGCAGCGTTAAAGCCACCACCTTATAACTGTTTAGTCTGTTATTGCACTAGGATGGTTACGTAATTCAAACAAATGGATCACCTTTGCGATAATATCATTGTTGCACTGAGGAAGTGCCTTAAGAAATTTGTGATAAAACTCGTGTAGCAGCCGTTCGATGGAAAATATATGCATAATGGGGAAATTACTAGTGGTTTTATTTATTAATGTGAAACTGTAATTCCAACTGTTCATCCTATCCTTTTTTAGTTAGACCACTGAGGAAAATCTCTCTACTAGGTTAAAAAAATAGAGAGGTTAGTTGTAAATTTGATTTTCAAATAGGATTAAAATGTTTGGCAACTTACAACATATCAAGATTACCAAGCATAAAATATTATGTTGAAATGATTTACATATAATTCATTGCTTCAAATTTAATTTCACAGGTACAATCCACTTTCATCCATTAACATTTAATTTCACAAAATGCTATATTTAATTCTTTACTAAATTTGGATGCCTTTTTACAGTAGTAGAATCAGGGAATAGATTATACAAAGTGAAAAGAAAATTAGGTTTGGAACAAACGGGATATTCAAAAGTTTTTTTTTTAATATGCATTTTGAGTTGATATTTTCGTTGTAAAATTTAATATTATGGAAATGGGGTAATGTAACATCAAAAAAACGCTTTAGGTGTATACCTTATCTTAATGAGTAAAAATTGCCAAAAGTATTAACAAAATGGAGTTTCATTTATATTTTGTATAGTTACTAAAAGTTTTAAAATGTTTGGTTAGTGAAAATGCTTCAACATTTCACTAATACACATATTTGAATACAAATTTGGCTCTTTGGCTGATAATATATTTTTTGAATAAAAACAATTTTTTCTTCATTGTATTCATAATAGGACTTAAATAGGAATTTAAAAAGTAAAAATAAAATAACTGAAATATGCTGTGGTGACTATTTGAACTGAGCATAAATTATTAATAATTTATAATAATAATAATGATAGCAAAGAGTTATCCACAGGTCTAAGGTCCTTTTTGTCTTAATAGATTGTTTTTTGCCCAGCTCTAAAAATGATTTTACTCTGTAGTTTCTAATGAAAACAATCACCACAGTGTTGCTATATATGAAGTCTTCCACCATGTGCATTAAATATTGTTGAAACCTATTTAAAAGTGACAATTCAAACTAAATGAAAGCTTTGCTACAAGCTAAAATAATGTGGTACTGGAACTACTGGACACTTTAGACAAATAATAGTATATATTATAACAATGGATGTCTGGTTTCTAAGATTTCAAGTTTTACCATTCTTAAACAACATTGTTTGCTTTGAAGTATATGTGCCAGTTTATAACTTTGGAAAGGGGGGGGGGGTATGAATTCGTAAGGATATGTATGATATTCAAATCCTTTAAAACAAATTTTACTTGAAAAATTGGATTAAACATTTTTTTGAGCTCTTAATACTGCTTATTGGTGGTCCAGAACCAGTTATAATTAGTTAGGATGAGGATAAGGCTCTTAATTGAATATTCTGAAAAATGACAGAATATAATATCTAGATGGAGTAATCCTCACTAAAAGCATAAATAATAGCTTTGGCTATTTGATACTTAACTGAATGCTATAATGGTAAGATTATAAGACAAAATGTTATCTTTGAGTTACTATTCGTATTTTCTATTATATTTATATTTCCTATTATGTTCATAAATTTTTTCAAGATTCGAATTCGGGATTCGAAGGTAAATTTGAGATTAGGATTCATAAAAGAGTGAATCTGACCCTACTAGTTAAATAAATATATATATATATATTTTACATAAGTTCTCATGTAAATTACTATTGAGAATGCTTACAATACAACATAATTTAAATATTCCTCTCAGTAAAGGTAAAATAAATACAAACAATTCGGGCATATTGTGGAACAAAAGTATAAACTCTTGAATTTATTTGAGGTATTTAATGTGCATTTTACTAACCGACTGATTATATCAGGACACGAGAATGTCTGAGCGAAAGGGCACACTAATTTGGCCGAAAAAGGTAATTTTACATAACTTCCAGGGTAATTTTACATGCCACAATTGATATAGGACCAAAAGCTTTATCCCCCCCTTCAAAGGAAGTTGTGCTACGGATTTTTATTGCTCAAGAAAAATTTGTCGATCCCAGCTGGGTTTGAACCCACGAACATCAGATCCTGAGGTGAGTACTTTACCCTAAAACCACCGGGCTAACACAAATTCTTGAATTAGATCGAAACTCACAAAATATGTACCAATGTTTGAGCTTCCGATCTCTATCGCATGTTCTAGTGCTAGTAAAGTTGTGCAGTTTATTGTTGCAACAATAATAACAAAAACAATAATATACTGTAGTAATTTAAAAAAATTACTTAAGAGATACCAAAAAAGGCTTGATATAAATTATAGGCTGCAAAGCAAAATGCTTAGAAATGATTATCCAACTTTCATGTTCACTTCACAAATGAAAGCAAATGATAATAGTTGATTAGAGTATGTTTAAGAGAATCAATAGTAGAATTCATTCACTGCATTCAAACAATGTTATAATTTTAATCACGACAATTTTTCAAGATGTAAGAGAAAGTGTCAGAAATTGAAGAAAAGAGCTTTCTGTAAGAACCAGGACTTTTATCAGTATAAAATGTGTATTCATAATCAAGGAAGATGGTTCAGATATTGCTTGCTGCTAGTATTAAAAACAAAATAAAAATAGAAAGCATGATTTCCTGTGCCATTTTTGAGTCTTCAAGTTGATGCCACATTGATTACACTTTCAATAGGATTTTATTATTGTTATTAGCACCACGTCTTACTACCTGTTTGGGTTGTACGCACTTACGCTAATGTTGTAATGGTAGGGTGATTGTGAGATGAAATGGAGGACCTACAGTTTAACATGGGATCCGAACCACGGTGGAGGCTTGGCATTCCACTCATTCACAAGTTGTGATTAATACACATCTTGTCAGAGGTGAAAGAAGGGTTTGGCAATCAGATAAATCTGTGCCGAATAGGAGTATAAATATTAAGTTTAGGTGTGAAAATAGATGTATTTTTATGTGCAGCTATATAAAATTTATTGTAGTTATAGCAATGGTGGATTTTCAGACAGCTTAGTCGGCGCCTGTCTCACTAGTGAGTAGAGGTCCAGAGTTCAATTCCTGGCATGGATAAACATTTATCATTTGTATATTGTCTCCCGGGGAAATGAGATCTGGGTTTGTCTATATTTTAGTTTTAAGTTAGTTTGTAGGGCTTGTGTTTATATTATCATTGTTTTCAAATTGGACTTTAAATACCTATTGTGATAAAATTTAAAATACATGTTTTCCATCATATTATGGGTTTTTTGTTGTTAATACTCATCTAGGCTAATTGAATAGTTACAATAATGATTTAGGTGTGAGAGAAGTGGAATTCAAATGAAATGTACCTAGATTGGTGGGTAGGTAGAGTAGGAAAGAATTTATGGGAAACCACCCTTATTACATGCAGCCATGAGGCAAACCTCGACCACCCCATCACTGGCAATCCAGTATGTTGTGAGAGTGATGTCTTACACTGTGTAACCAATGGTAAGGGAAGCTATTATAGAGATGTACATAAAAGTTTGTGTGTTTTTGATTAATTTGTATTTAATATAATTACCAAAAACATTGAATAATATAGAATATAGTATAATGTATTACATGGTCATGGTGTCTACTGGGTCACGAAAAAGTCACCGATTGCAAAAAGTTTATGAAAATACCTGAAACATCACGAATTTTCAATACTTTGGTCATAAAGTCACTAAAATATTTTTGTTTGAATTTCCCGCACATCCTAACAATGCGAACACATCGAAAGTCTACTAGCCGCAAGTTGCCTGATTGTTTTTACCGTGATACCAAGGACAAGATTAATGTTCACCATCTTGTTAAAGTTTAATGTTGCCTATATATGCATGATATAATGTTCAACCGCTTACTGAAGGAATTTTGTGGTCAGAAAAGGTTGCCAAAATGTCACTAATTTTTGTTTCTCCAACTCAGTAGACACACTGCATTAACATAATTTTGATAAATCTCACTCCAAGAAAACGATTAAAATATTTTCAAATATGACATTAAACTTGTTTTACAACATAGTCCTTGTACATCAAAGCCATTGCTTAGTTTATATTACTAAGAGGACTCTTCATCTCTACCTGGTTTTCCTTAGTACTAACAATATATAACAAGTTCTAAAGTAGAGAAAAGTTGTTTGAACAACTTTTTAAAAACACATTTTAATAAAAGTGAATACATAGCTCTGTTAGATTTTTGTGTGCAGATACTAGGGTTTTTTTCTTTACCACCCATATGGGTAATACACCTATGTATTAATTACAATAATGGGTTAGGAAGGCTTAATTTAGAGGAAATGCAGCCACATTTTCGTGGAGGGAGAGTGGAAAATCAAATAGTCCCCCAGTGCACCCGACCGGGATCAAACCCTTATATCCCCCCCTGTCTTTGGCAGTATAGTCTAACACAAGAGTAGCACGTTAGACCTGGCGGCCAACGAAGTGGGTGCAGGTATTGGTTATTGGGTGCAAAAGCAGTAAACTCTTAAAACTATAACTTTTCCTTTCAAAACAAAACTCACAAATTAATTTGAAAATAATGTTTGCACATTGACGTTTTTGTTTAAATTTCTAGCTTATTTCTAAGAAACGTATTTCGGCAAGTCAACCTATCTTTATGAAAGCTCTTTTAACATATACATTTGGTATAAAAGGTAACTTAGAAACAAGTCTAAGCCAATTACCACACAACTAAGTGCAGAGTTCTATATTTTTCACTAGGTGGTGAAATTAATATGTGAGTAAAGGTTTTTAATAATTATAAACCATAGATAAATAATTCTTTTGTCTACTAATAAACAACCCTGTAAACTCCTATATGGCTTAATCCCGTGATAAAATTATATCGACCGAGCCAGTTGGTCTGTCAGTGGCATGTAAATTGCACTATTATTTGATTAGTTCTAGATGAAATATTTGAGACATTCACATCCATGGGGTGACATATTATGTAAGTCATCTTCATATTCTTTGAATGACTTTTCAACCGAATCAAAAGACATCATCAAAGCCATCATGACATAGCGATCATCACTAGTGCTCTTTTAAACATTAATTACATGAGTGCCACCATTTTTTTTCTTACTGCTAAATTCTCTGAGTTTTCCAGAAGGAAGTTCTGTTTTTCCAAACAATATTTATTAGGTTATAGAGTAAGGAAAAGACGTGCTTGAACCTGCGTGCATGTTTTTTATAATTATTTTCTCTCCCATGCGAAAGTCCACTTTCAGTTTAATTCCCGAATTCACAAATATTTCAGTATTTTTGTCATGATTTTCATGAGAGTTTCCTTATCTTTTTTCTAGGCACAAACATATTTCCCATGTTTTCTCAGTTTTCCAGTCGTGTGGCAACCATGCTAATTGAACTTCTTTTGGTTTATTAAGGAGCAAGAAAAGGAATTGAAAGTAAATTAAATGTTGAGAAGAGCTCTGCAGTACCCGCTTGAAGAAAGCAGATTTTGAACACCTTCACTGGAAGGTTCTTTAATTTTCATGGTTTTTCTATATGAATAATTGTAATGGGAAAATACATAACACTCACTCCAGAAAAGAAAGATAGAACATTTGTTAGAAAAGTTTTAATTTGTCTATTCAAATCACCCTTGGATGACCAGGAATACTAAGCGAAATAATATATAAATGACTCTCATCAATAGGCAAATAGACTTAATTACAAGCTTGCCTAGTCTGGTTTGCCAAGATGGGAAGGTCAGGTTTCGAATCCTGACCGGATGTACTGAGGTTCCCCCCCTCCCCCCATATGATCTCCTACTCTCCCTTCATGCAAATGCATGTACATTTTCTTTAAACTATATTTATCTCATCCCTACCACATTAATGTAATTAAATGTGGTGAGCCTGGACAGGTAGTAAGACAAGGTGTAAAGAATAAAGGTAAATTCCTAGAGTTTTAAATGTGTCATATTTAGGGGTAAGGAAGTCAGAATGATTTGTCGCTGTTAAGAATAGCATAGTAATTTCTATTAAAATCAGCGTTTAGCTATGTTATCCACCAAAAAAATTAATCTCCCATATTTATGTATCGATTAACATTTATTTTTAGGTGGAAATGGTGTGTTAAATTTCCTTCAAGTTTAGTTTTACCCACCTTCACTTGATAGTATAATTATTTTATTGTGAGCATACATAGAACAATGTTTTAAGTTGTTACATTATAGTTTGAATGATGCATTGGTTTCTAGACCAAATTAGTTATATTCAAGAATCCATAGAAAAAACACCTTCTAAAGGTTTGAAATACTAACAAAACCTTAAGTCCACCTAACAAATAGACTGTTTCTTGGTATCATTAAAAAACTGGACACAAAGGTGTTTA
>CABFWO010000822.1:66628-79896 GCA_902155825.1 Timema genevievae | reverse complement strand
GGTCCTTACTCCTTCTCCCCTACGTCCGTGCCCTACGCCAGTCAATGAGATCCCCGAGTGGGCCAACTTCCACACGCCCCACACCAAGATCAACAAAACAATGTCTTAAGGAATCGACAAACAACTTTCTACTCCACTTCGGTACAAAAATAAACTCCGCTATCTCCAGACCACAAAGCCCGGTACACAGGACACAACTTCTTGTACAAAAAGTTGTGCAAGAAATTGTACACTATCTTGGTCACAAAGATTGAATACAAATTTTAGCCAGTGATTGTTCACATGGAATTTGTGATTGCATACAATATTTGTAAAAAAAAAACACATGGCATTTTTGCCCTTTTTATGGAAAAATAAAGATTGAATGAGTTGGAAAATATTAGTATTTAATGTAAATAATTTCTTTATCATTCCTAAATATTTTGAAAATAAAAATAGATTTTTTTTCAATTTTTTTAATATTGTTTTAAAACAGTTGAAACCTTTAAATTTGGGGTTTAACTTCCTTCAATTATAATTATTTGTTTGTTTTCAAGAATTTTGCTGTTTTTCTTACAATCAATTTTTTTTTAAAAGTAACTGTCTAGAAGACGAAGTTGTCGCGCTTACAACTCAAAAGTTGTACAAGAAAAATGGTTGATATAGGATGCGTTCTATTTCCTTAAATTGAATACAATAAGTTGTGCAAAGCAGATCTTGTACAAGTTATAGTGTTCCCACTACGCCATCTCCAGGCTGCAACTTCTTGTACAACTTTATTTACAAGAAGTTGTGTCGTGTGAACAGAGATTAAAGATGTGTAGGCACAGGGTCAGTAACTTGACAATATTAATTTCTCCTTTAATGCCATACAATCCCTATATGTTTTGAAAGGGGGATAGAGGGGTAGTAACTTTGGTTCTAGTCGTCACCTTTCGGGCGAGAGAAGTCGTAGCATTTTTACCTGACATCCGCAACTCTTCCCCTTCTCACCCCTCCGAAATCTATGATGTCACAAATAAGAACTACAATAGCTAAAGCATTGGGATGAGACAAATACCGGGTTTCAACCACCATTAGATGGATTAGTGCAAGTCTTGCATGCGTGTTACAATCACTGCCATGTATGTTTTTTTTTCAAACCCACTGATGCTTGAATTACATTTAAATAATTACCAGAAGAATATTTGTGCAAACATTAAATAAAATAATTACATATCATCAATCAAAGGCAAGCAGTGCTTGCCCTGACGCGACGCCAATGCCCGAAACAGCCCATGATATAGTACAAACAACTTACCAACCGCCTTGGAGAGTGCTAAAGACAGTTTGTGAGTTCTTGCTAGAACCAACTGCTCTATCTCAAACTTGACCTGATTCTTATGTTTCTGTCTGCCACTCCCCAATCTTTTCAGGCCAATTCTTCCCATATTTTGGAGCGCCAGTTCTATTTTCTCTTCCTTTGACATTTTGTCAGAGAATAGGAAGTTAAAATTTTCTCCAATCACCTTAGAGGCCATGGATAAGCTCGTGTGGAGTACATTTTGTCATTGAATGTGTGGTCTGATTGATGTATGCTTAAATCCTTGGAATATACTTTGGCCGTGACTTATGGTTGTTGTGGAAATATAGTCTAAATATCCTCCCAACCCCTCTGTAGACACGCTAAACTATGTTTGACAGCAGGTGATACAAGCCGTATGCCCCTTCCAGTAGTCCAATGGTGATTAGTAAACTGTGGTCCTAGATCTGAAATTACCATTTGGGGTTTCCCCACCTCCTGCACATACTCTTCCTTAATCTTCCTAGATACCATACTTTGTGTATGGATCCATTGTCCCGAAAATATGTTGTGCACCCTGAACTCCTATGGGTAACAGACCTATCAAATCAACAAATATTTTATCCAGCTGTCTTGAGGCGGTCACCACCTTCAGTCTCCCTTTCAGCTATTGGGAGGACTTTGTCTTTTGACATATATCATACGCCCTTAGTATTATTTTAGCACCGTGTCTTACTTAACACTCTTCTAACAGTCGTTATCATAGAAGGAAACATATACGACTCCTTCAACACTTGTACTATCTTAAAGGGAAAATGACCAATGACTCATGGCATTGCTCTATGAGCTGTGTGACCATGCATCTTGAGATGCACACCTTACATTTCAGGGGGGGTTCCTAACATTTTATGTATGACCCCTTGAAATAGTTGCTACTTCTAGATTAGTCTAGTCTTCATGCCATGAGCCCTTGGTTGTTCAACCACAGATCTTAACTGGGGATCTCTCCCCTGTTCCTTTATCCGTAGCGCTGAAAATTGTCTTTACTCCGTCCTTATTTAGTTATTGTCAGCTCTCACACCCATCACTCTAAATGCCCTTCCTCAACGGTGGATGTGTTAGCCTGGGGGGTGGGTTTTTGGAGAGCATATTGACTACTATCCGTTACCTCCTTGGCACATATTGTATTTGTAGTTGGTACTCCTGTAACCTGGTTATACTTCTATGCAGGAACCTATATTTCTGGAGAAAGGAGAGCACATTTTGTTCGGTCATTAATGCGGTTTGGCGTCCATATATATATATATATATATAAAAATCTGGGACTTTTGCTATGCAAAGACAACCCCAAGTAGTTCCTTCTCAGTGACAGTATAACTAATTTCAGTGCTGAGCAAAGCCTTATTAGAGAAAGCTATTGGCCTTTGATGTCCGTGACCATCTACTTGGGATGTATTAACATTATAGTATTAATAAAGCTTCCTCCCCTGGTTCACTCCACTTCCAATTAAATGTCTTCTTGGTCAAATAAAGTAAAGGAGTGACTAATTTTGCATGGTGTTTATTGCTTCTGAATAAAAAACATACTAACCCAAAATGGTTATCCAGTTTTAATCAATTTAATCACTACAAGGCATAAGGATGAGTGACCGAAGTCTTACAAAGTTTTCACTGTGGTATTTTCTTTCCTCTGATCCTTCTTTGAATGAGCAGATAATGGTAAAGATACAAATTTAGTACAAGTGTGCTAGCGCCGTATTAAATTTCTATGACCACATTCAAGATCTTTACTATACACAAATAATATTCTTAAGATAGTTACAAGTATTAACCCACTTTGGTGGTCAATTAATATAAAGTGTCAATCATGTGATATACTGGATTTCCAATGACAGGGAGATAAGAGTTTGAATTCTGGTTGAATGAATTGAGGGAGGTTTTCCTAAATGGTTTCCCTCTTCTACTTCTATGTAAACACATGTGCATTTCCTATAGATTTACTCTCGTTAATCCCTAACCCAATGGTGTAAATATGTGTATAATGCAAATGGGTAGTAAGAAAGGAGCACAAAAAATAAATAGAAAAATACATGTTTTCAGAGTTTGTCTGAATGTGTCCATGCACACAAATATTATAAACTCGAATTCAACTATTGATAGAAAAATGTCAACATTATTTAACAAATTAATTATAACAAATAATTTTCATAAAAATCTTCTTGCTATGTTGGTGCAGACACTATTTTTGACCCTTCAATAAGTTTCTAGAATGTTTCTTCTTTCGCTGAAAATTCTTCATCTGAGCATTACCTAGATTTAAAAATTTAAAATCGGTTTTTGCTTAACTCAATATATTCCTCCATTTCAATCCATGGAACTGTTTTTAAATTCTCCATTTTACTAACATAAATCTTCATTATCATTTTTTCCACCAGTAGTAAAATAATATAATCTCTTTAAATATTGTATCTATTATTCACCATGATGAAGCAATTGAGCCATTACTCATTGAATATCTGGCTAGAAACTGAAGTGTGTGATTGAATATATTAACAGCTAAGTCTTAAAATAAAAATCAATAATAATATAAGTGAATTTATTTTTACCACAGTTTATAAAAATATTTGGTAATCATCTTGAGTCAGGTAAAAGATGTATTAAAACTAGGGATGTGACCCTCTAATCCTCAAGGAAATTTGATTAATGACTACGATTAATTGATTCACTGAGCAACGCTATTAAAAAACAAATTCAAAATCTTAACAAAATAAATATATAGGAAATAATATCGCAACCTATAAAATAACTTAAATTACATAAAACTTTTCTTAAACATTTGTAAAAATGGCACCAAACTGCTGTGTTAAACTAAACATTGAAAGGAGGATAGAAGAGTGAGGCCTACACACTTACCAGAAAATTGTAGGCCTTGAAGTTCACAAATAAAATACACCAACCTCCTACTCCAACTAAGGATGGCTCTCTATAAGCTTAAAAACAATGTTTTCAAGATCTATTTAATTTCATGATCACAAACAAATCTGTTTGAGACTGTTTGAAGATCAAGTGAGTGACACACGGGTACCAGCGGTTGTGCAGGCTAAGGTGTTAGTATTATCATTCTACACTCTGTTTAAGGCAAAACCTTACATTCTTACCTTGACAGGCTATGCTATGACCTTAACATATACCTTGCTTCATAGTGGAAACAAGCAAAGTAAGTTTTGCTACTGATAAAAGAGAGTGTATAAAGTCGCAATTAACAGATAGGTCAGGGTTTGAATCTTGGCTAGCTGTACTGGGGGCTCTTGATTCTCTCTCCACATGGTGATATGGGTGTAATTTCGCTCAACTACCCTCCCATTCCTATTTCTTAGATTAAACTTTTAATAAATCATTAAATAACCATAAGAAAGGGTTTGTCTGAATTGGCAATGAAGTAAACTATTTTAAAAAAGCTGTACTTTTCTTAATGAGCTTAGAGTAGCCCTTGGTTGACAATACTTTTTCATGAAGGCCACAAGAATTCACTTTTTAAATCCCCTGACTTTTTCAGGTTTTCCAGACCAAAATTTTATGTTTTACCTGTTTATAATTGTAAATTACTCTGTATAGATGAACCATCAATGGCCGATATGGTTGAACTAATATCATCTATACCTGTACTGATGAATATGTTGACAAGGGTGTAAGTCTTGTTTCGCGGTGATGAGGAGGTCAAGGCTCAAATTGCGACCAAGTGGTTTCCCACTCTCAATCGTGTTAATTTCCTTCAAACTATCCTTCTCCATTCCTACAAAACGCTCATAAAAACTACCTGGTAGTGTTTGATTTAACCTTGACTTGACCATGGTTGAGGGAAATAATCAAAGTAACACAATGTGTCCAAGTTTGATTATTAGTTTACTTGGCCTCAAATGCCATGAAGAGGAGTTAACTAAATATAACAGTGAAGTTTCTCTTATTTTGATTTAATGTAGAAAATGCCCAATTTTCCCTATTTTATGATCAAATTCCTTGATTTTTTTTTCTCTTTTCAAATTGCCAGACTATTCCAAGTTTTCCTTGTATGAGGCCACACTGTGTTTATACTTGCATATTGCCAGTTATTAGAGCAGGGACCCTCAAATTTCTTGAATTATTGAACCTAGTGCGCATTTGGAAACATTTTCTCGGAAACATTGTTTGCCAACATGTTGCTCTTATATCAGAAACAATTGCCCAACTGTTTGCAAATTGTTCCCCCAATGTTGGCCACCATTATTTTGTGCTTACTTTGTGTTTCCCAGCTTGGACACAAAACATGTTTCCCGAGATCCATTTCAAATGGGTTAGGCCTACAAGAAGCAATGTTTGCCACTCTCGACATGTTTGCAAACATTTCTGGCAACGAGCAATGTGGTCCGGTATGACTCTGCTGTTCATACGGAGTACATCAGTTCCTGATATTTCAATTTGTCATGTTGCGGACAACTGAGAAAACTCTAGAACTAATTGAAATCTTTCATAAAGATACGAGATCTATTCAAAAAGTTCCCAAACTTTTTTTTATATAATTCCTTAGGGCTTACCTACAACTTATTCGGCTTTGTCACCTTCAAAGTACATCCCTCCTTGGTTGATACAGCACTTCCAACACCGTTTCCACTTCTTTAAGCAGTCCTGATAGGCGTTTTTTGAGATTACACATAGGTAGGCTTGCGATTTTTTTTTAATGTCTTCAATTGTGTCTAATCTTCGTCCTTTCAAAGTGGATTTTAGCTTTGGGAACAAAGAAAAAGTCCGCTGGGGCCAGTTCAGGTGAGTAGGGAGGTTGGGAAAGCACAGAGATCTCCGTTTTGGTGCAAAAGTCATGAATTATTAGCGATGAATGTGCGGGTGCATTGTCGTGATGGAGGAACCAGGACTTGTTTATCCACAATCCAGGCCTTTTTCTCCTGACATTTTCTCGCCGACATCTCAGAACTTCAAGATAATACCAACATTTTACTATTTGTCCCTTCAGTAAAAATTCGTGATNTTTTTCAGTATTGGCGAATTTTTTCCAACTTACTGTGAAGACTGGGTTTTCATCTTGACATTGTAGCTGTAGACCAATGCCACATCGCCAGTGATAATCTCTTCATGAAATGTTCATCCTCGTTTGTGCGATATAAAAATTCCTGGCAAATTGAAACTTGATTGTTTCTCTGTTCTTGAGTCAGCAGCTGTGGGGCGAACTTCGCAGCAACATGCTGCATTTCCAATTTTTAAGTCAGAATGTCTTAACACAATCCCATTGAAATTTCACAGTCGTACACGATTTCTCAGTCAATCGACGGATTGAATACACAGTTCTACGAACTTGGGCCACATGAGCGTTGTCAGTTGACATCAAGGGTCGCCCTGAACGCAGCTTACCAACAGTTGACTGCCAACCTTATTTGAATTGCTTAAATCATTCATAAACCAGCATAAGACCCAGGTACTGATCTCCATAAACTTGTTTCACCATTTCATGAGTGTCCTTAAGTGTTTTCTCATGTTTGACACAAAATTTAATGTTGATACGCTGCTCATAAAACTCAGCCAACTCGAAAATCACAAGACACGCACAGCAAGCTCCTAAAATAAACAATCCAGCGCGATGACTAACCAGAATAGAATGATGAGGTTAATTTCGAAGCTTTCCACTACAAAGCGCCCCTTACTGTACATCTCTAGCACATCGCGTTGGCGCACTATTTAAATAATCCGGGAACTTTTTGAACATACCTCGTATACTATAGTGGGATGTGACATCTGAGGTTTATAAAATAGCGTCAAAATACAGGATGTTTTGAATGAAATAAGTGAAACAATCTCAGTTGGTGAAAAGGAAATGGAAAAAAAGTTAAAGGCCCTTTATGTACAATTTTAGAGAAAGCATAAGAATTATTTAAATTAAAAAAAAAGTGTTATCTCACCAAAAAGTGCAAGTTTATTTCTTCTGAGTAGTGAAGAGTCCCGAGGCAGCAGAAGTACTGATTCTCCTAAAGGAGTTAAAATTAGTAATTTTATTTTTACTGTCGGTTACATTTTTATATATTTCTTGGAGCCTGTTTTTAGGTGCAACACAGTTTTGTACATTAGATGATTAAGAATGTTGTTTTATGCATGTAGGTCAAACATTTGAGCCCAAAGAGTTGCTAATTGTAGACTTCTTCAACACCTCCGTGTAAAATATTTCAACCATTATTCTTTATTAGGTCTTTTTTATACACAAAAAAATTACCTTTTTGCCAAAAATGGTTCCCTTACTCCTCCAACTTTAACAGTATAGTGATAACTATGGCTTAGCACATCTGTATATATTTTTGAAAAACAATAGACTCATGGTAAAATTAATAACTATTTTTTATTGCCTTGTTTATGTAGTCTTATTTTTATTTCAATGTTTCCAAGTGCGTACTTAGGCAGGATGGCCATAAAATACTTAAACCTCTTCACTTATTGACTATCATCAAACCTATTTAACATTCTTTAAAATTAAAAGAAATAGAATCCTCATATTTCCTTTTACTAAGGCTTTTCAAAACCTTCTCTAAAAACTGTAATTAATTCACAGATAGAATTTTCTTGTTTTTCAATACTAAGTATGGGTTTATGAAATACATTCATTTGAGAATGAACAAACGACAAATAACATTCACTTATTGGTTCATCAACAAGAGATTTAAGGACAGCAGGACACTTTGATTGGAACAAAAATATGCTTTTAGAGGTTCATACATTTTAAGAATTCCTTCAACAGCTGGCAATAAGGACAACCAACTTGTTTTTAAAAATGAGAGTAAGTTTCTGTATGTTACTCCAATAAAATCACAGAATTCTATCAAATCAGCAACACAGATACTAAATATGTGAAAATAATTCAATAGTTTAGTGACAATACTGTATAAACCTACAGGAAACACATCACAGGCTGTGTGAAGTGTATTATGTTAAACATGGGCTGGGCAACCTATACTTACTATGAGTGTCTTGTAGTTGTTCCTTAGTGAACATATTACTAGCCTGTGTCTGGTTAATTCCCACAAAATTACAGTTGGTATTGTCTGTTCCAAATGCAATACATCTTGAAGTAATATTAAATGTTTTTATAACATTGGACAGATATTAAACTGTTTCAAATTTTTTATTTTGTAGCCCATCAATATCTAGTATTTTAATTTGCAATTCCCCTTCACTTAGTGAAAAATATTGTAGCGCCACAGGAGATATATTTTGATGGCCATGATTGCTGGCATCAATAGCAATAGAAAGATATTTAACTTTGTTTACAGAAGTTACAGCTTGGTTATGAAAATGGAGAGCGATTACATTATTAATTATCGCTTCACACTTTGTTCTTCCACACAAAACTTTTTAAGCAATATTTAACTCTGGATAGATTTTATTGCTAAGTTGTACACTACAGCCGTTTGAACGGTAGCTCTGATGATGTTTGAAGACATGAAACAACAATACACCATCAGCTGCTGCCAACTTTTATTTTTCAGGTGTATTTGAATTTAAAAAATGAGGTCATTGTGTAAGATGAATATGATGACTGAAGATTCCTTTAATGTTTATCCGATTCCATGTGATATTTTAAATCTGCACCACCACCATGGGATACAGACACAGTACAGTTACATATTTTACATCCAGCAGCACAATAATTATTGTTCGCAGCCCTGAAGCAAGGATATTTCTTTTGTAGCTCTTCTGATAATTTACATTGTCTTTTTGGCATTGTAATTATTACTATTAAAACCAACAACAATCAAAGTAATTATGTGTAAACATCAATTCACTACTTCATATTTACAGTACTACCAGGACACAAAAAATACAAGAGTGACAACTGTTGAATTAAAAGTCCGGTGCCTTCTCAAGGACCAGTTCTTGCTTCTGTCAATAGGTGGCAGGGCGTGCTACATACAATTCCAAGATTTAAAATTATTCATTGTTTGACTTATATTCACCACTGGAGTATTATAGTTGGATTTTAAGAAAAAATGAGTTTTTACATGTAGCTATTTAAAATCAGGACGAATTTTTGTGTCGTCAAAAGGGACAATCCCAATTAATTGAGACGTATGATCACCCTATGCATAATAGGCTTTAAGGAGGTTTGAGGATTCTAGAAAATTTATGATTCAAGACTCAATTCCATAGGCCTTTTTTTCTTTCAATTTTTCAGTGAAATTTGTTTAAGAGCTCTTATACGGTCATTCAGAACAAATTATAATTGTAGGATGACCTTAAGTAGCAGGCCCCAGACCAGTAATTTAACATTTAAATGGATGTATGAATGTTATAATGAATGAATTATAAGAAACATTTTCTTAAGTTCATAATTTTTTTCAAGATTCGGATTTGGGATTCAAAGGTATATTTTTGTTGAATGTACATTTATCCCACATCAATTAATATTCCTATGGATAACATTATTTTTTAACCATATTCTACACCAAATTGGTGTAAAATATTTTAGTGATAAAGTGTACCCATCAATATAACTTCTATGCCTGGTTGAACGTATATTATTTCATTTCAAATAGTTCATACATCTGTTTTATGTATAAAAAAACTTGCTGTCACCCACACCGTTGGTTGCATGATCAAACCATCACTCTCTCAGTCTAATTACTACTTCCTGAGGAAGATGCTACAATAGCATCGAAATATTGAAGTGTGTGTAAATATGTGTCAGTGTTGTTACTTTTACTTTTATTTGTGCTCTACCATTTTCCTAATATTCTATCATTTTATTTATCACTAAATGTTTTTGCTCAATGCACTTTTTTCATATATAATCTCTTACTAAAATGAATTACCAGTGATGGAGAGATCGGGGTTTGACTACCTTTTGGATATACTGATGTTTTTCCCTTAAATGAAACCCTACTCTCCCTCCACGCAAATGTGGGAATATTTCCTCTTAAATGATACCTCCCTCGTCCCTATCTCATTAACGTAATTAATATATGCGTAAAACCCAGAAGGGTACAAAGACAGGTAAAAGAAAAATACTTCCCGTCCATCATCTCTTATAAGGAAATTACTCTCTCAAATCCATCATGGAGGATTAAGTTGGTTTTTGAAATCAAAGTTAGCTCAGTGATTTGGAAGCTGTTTGGACTTAAGAAGATGGTCTTTCTCCGCTGAGAAAGTAATCCACAGAACTGTGCAACATTGATAACCTTTGAAAATAATTTATTCAACAGTATGAAGATAGTTGATAGGCTGACTGTAGCGTGCTTCACTCTGGCTCGGGGTGAGTTTATCTGCAATATGACTTTCCCTTCTCCCGTTCAAGGCAAATGCCAATTTTATTAATCCATGCTTTTGTCATGGCTATCATTCAAGAACTAGTCTCTTTAAAAATGATGTTTAACGGCCATTCTAAAAATTATTATATGTTTAACTATTGAACTATATATTGAACTTGAAAGAGGTGGAGGACGCATTAAAGTGGATGAAACAAGGAAAAGCACCAGGTGTGGATGAACTGAGTGTGAAAATGATAAGGGCAGCAGGTTAAGTGGGTATACAATGGTTATACAGGGTGCTGAGAGTGATTTGGAAAAAAGGAGTTATAGTACCTATTTTCAAGAAAGAAGACAGGAAGGGGTGTACAAATTATAGGGGGGTAAAGCGGATGTGCCACTGTACAAAAATATATGAAAAGATTCTGAAAAAGAGAATAAGAAATAAAATGAAAGGTAGGTGAAAAGAGGAACAGCATGAATTTAGGGAACAGAGGTGTACAATGGACTTAATCCTTGTCATACGGCAGCTGATGGAAAGAAGGTATGAATATAGGAAAGACTTGGTAACTGTATATATGGATGTGGAGAAGGCATATGATAGTGTGGATAGAAGTAAAGTTCGGAAAGCAATGGAGGAGGCTGAATTGGAAATAGGAGTGGTAATGAATGAGAGTGAAAAGCATATATGAGGATAACAGGAGTTGTGTTAAGACAGAGATTGGAAGAACGAAGTGGTTCCAAATAAAAAATGGAGTGAAGCAGGTGAGTGCCCCTTCACCGTTACTATTTGTAATGGTAATGGAAATGGTCATGAACAACATGGCAGGAAAACTTGGGGAGGATAAAATGAACGCCATGATATTTGCTGATGACTTGATGGTATTGGGAAGGGAAGGGGGGAAGTGGGGTGAGAAAGAAGAGGAAGTACAGGAACAGGAACAAGAATGGAATGAGGAAGTAAAAGAGTGTGGAATGAAATCTAGAATGGCAAAGTGTGAAGTGATGGTAATAACAAGGAATAGGGTAAGGCCTAATAAAGCTATAAGGTTGGATGTAGTAGAGCTGAGAAAAGTGTAGAACGTAAAATATCTTGGAAGCATTATTGAGGAGAAAGGTAGAAGTAGAGGATTTAAGTGTGTACTTTGTACCCATAGTCACAGATAGAGCAGAAACATGGACATTGAATGTAAGAGAGAATAGGACATGGGAATGAAGTTTGTGAGGAGCATGTTAGCTGTCATGAGGAGAAACAAGATTAGGAATGAAGTTATCAATCAAAGAGTGGGGGTATATGGAGTGCATGAGATAGTAGAGGAAGCAAGGATGAGATGGTATGAGCATGTAATGAGGATGGAAAAAGAAAGGATGCTGAAGAAAATGTTGGAAATAAAGTATGTGGGGAAAAAGACCATAGGGGAGGCCAAGAAAGAGATGGGAGGAGCAGATAAAAGAAAGTGTTCAAGTGAGAGGAGAAGAATGGAAGAAATGAAAGGAGGAAAAATG
Organism: Timema genevievae; assembly: GCA_902155825.1. NCBI lineage: Eukaryota > Metazoa > Arthropoda > Insecta > Phasmatodea > Timematidae > Timema > Timema genevievae. The sequence continues at coordinate 67,854 of CABFWO010000822.1, read as the reverse complement.
GTGGAAGATGGAAGCATTTTACTAAACTGACCAGTTCACAGGCTGGAAACAGTTAATGATGATGGTGATGTTGAACTATATCATATTTAGTGGAATATTTCAAATCTGTTCACAATAAATAAATTTTTTATCTTCTTTCGAAATGTTTGAAGATGCGAAGGCTATTGTGGGTGTCAAAGTCGAAGAAAAGCAGATATGACCTTCAACTTTGGCATTGTGAAGCCTGGCACACCTCTATTAATTTGTAAGGTCCTAAATTTCACCCAGAAATTAAGTGAAAATGTGACTTCAAATATTAAAAATTAACAGGAGTATTAAAAAAACAAACACTTTCATGACTTAGTCCCATTCAGCTCTTCATCTCTAGTCTTCATTCAGGTAGTGATGGGAAATACCAACTCAGGTAAGAATTCCTCACTCTTCCGATACTAAATAGTTACTTTGTACAATTCACTAAATGATGCCCAAACTAGCCTAACTATGGTTGGGTCAAATACAGATGTGACAGATTTATTTTTGTTGAGTGCTATTATGAAATAATTATTAATTTAGCTTTAGTGCACTATGGTTTATTGTAGGGTCTAGATTAATAAACGCATGAATTGATAAAAGTTTACATAATGTAAATTCTTTGGGGGAGGAATAGAATCATTGGTAAGAATGACACTCTCGAAGGTGTGAGGCAAGCAGGAGTTAACACCTTCCTAGCACCAAAAATTATTTTAATACAAAGTTAAAACAAATGAAGTAGTGAAAAATTTATCAAATGGCTATGTTAAATTTAAAGACCAAGCGTACAAACATGATATTTAAAAGGAGTGTTGTGATACACATTAAATGTGCACCTAATTTCCTGATCGGAAAAAGTATATAAATAATAGCTTTGATACAATGTCGCCTCCCCAACTAGGCACATTTCTGAGTCAACAACTGAGTGATAGCACAAAAGTAATCTGTTTCATTAGGGTGTTCAAATAATTAAATAATTAATGGTCAAATATTCAATTCAAAACTTTGAATAGCAAGTTCAAATAACAAAAGTTAATAGTAGTGTTATAAATCACTAGTCCAGTTGATTTTCAGGCGGCAGTTGCGCTAGCCAGGCAGATAGTCTGATTATCTGGTGACTCAAAAGTTAAATACCATTGTCCTTTGTTATATTAGGGGAAAGGGGAATACCAATGTCAGCAGAGAGCGAGTGGTTGATACCTGGCTAAAGGGGGGGG
>CABFWO010000822.1:49989-66609 GCA_902155825.1 Timema genevievae | reverse complement strand
AAAGGGGGGGGGGGGATTACAGTTCAGCCAGTGAGAGACCTTAACATATTTAGAGCAGGATATAAATAAATGCTATTCTACCATCTTTGAGGGTGTGTGAAAATGAGAGAGGGTGGGAGTAGCTTGCCAAGGTCAACCATTTATGAGAGTGCAGCTTCAGTCAGTTATTAGTGAGTCAGTCAGGCAGGGAGGCAACCCAGACAGAGTAGGGATTAAAAGGGGTGTTAAGTCAAGAGAACATTTAAGTGGTTTCAAATTTAGAGGAGATTTAAGTGGTTTAAAACCTAGAGGAGATTTAAAGGGTGTCAAACCTAGAGAGACTTTAAGATGTTCAAACCTAGATAATATTTGAGGGTTTTCAAACCTACATAGCCTTTAAGGTAGGGCTGGGACACTCAAATCCTCGAACCCTTGAATACTTTGAATCTTCAAGGATATTTGATATTCGAGAATTAAATCTTAAAAAAAACTTTCTTTTTTCAACTTATAAATTGAAATTTGTTTTAGAGCTCTGATACTGCTTGTTAGTGGTTGAGAAACAATTTCAATTATATGATGAACTTAACAACCTGGCCCTAGACCAGTAATTTAACACTTAAATGGATGTATGAATGTTATAATAAATGGATTATAAGAAATAGTGTTAACATTTTGTTACTATTTGTATTTTATATTATTTATTATATTTCTCTTTTATCTTATATTCATCATTTTTTCCAAGATTTGGATTTTAATTCAAGATTTGGGATTTGAGGGCAAAGTGAAAATTGAAATATGTAAAAATAGTTGATTTTACCCCACTCTGCTTTAAGATGTATCAATCTAGAGATCATTTTAAGAGATAAATTGTAGTAATTTTTGCTCCTCTCTGGTATAGTGGTTAGAGTTCCTGGCTACAGATCCAGAGGTCCCATGTTCAATCCCTGGCGCTTCCAAAATGTATCTGTTTAGCAGTGGGTCTGGAACGGGTTCAAACGCAGCCTCGTGAGGACAAATGAACAGATACTTGAATAAAGAAGTAGAAGCTCCTGTTTAGAAAACTGAGATTAACAACCAAAGGGCTCATGTTGACCACATGACACCCTCTATCTGCAAAGGTTGGCACTATCATCACTAATGGCATCGGCCGTTCAGTCGGTGTAGCTCGTTTGCAGGCTTACACCATGGAGGAGATTTTTTTATACTTTGTCAATAATTTTAATATAAAACACAATTTTTAAAAGAAATGAACTAATAAAAATTTAATTAAAAATGTAATAAAAATAACTATTCGATTTGTACTATTCTGTATTTGTTTGAAATTATTCAATTTGATAAAAAAAAAGTGCTATCTATATAGAGCAAGAGAAAGAAGGGAGAGATAAAAAAAAGGAAGGGAGAGAAAGATAGCAGGAGGAAGAGAAAGTGAGAGAGGATTAAAGAAAGGAGAACAGAGAAGGGAAGGAGGTAAGGGGAAAGAGGAAGAGCGAGTGATGTGGGATTTTTTGTAGAAATATAACTTAATAAAAAAATACATTATTTTATGAAGGATAGTTCATTCAAGGTTGAAGTAAAGGGCCTGTCTGGATTTGATGATTTATTAATGGGTCCTTGGTCTCATATCCTTATCTGTGAAGGGTTGAAGATTTATTTGTTGAGGGAATTAAGCATACTTAGTGGTGTAACATTGATTAAAGTCCAGATTGTAGGTTTCAGCATGCGAGGATTCAGGTTTGTCTTTGTTTTAGATCTTTGTATCTTGTCTGTGACTATTTATTATTGTTATTAATGTTCTTATCCTTCCAACAATTTTGCTAACCATATGGATGTCCCAAAAATATGTATGATTATATAACATAAATGCTGCAAATTAGAGTTTAAACTAGTTAGATACAGTAGAAAATCTAATCAGTATTAACCAGTTTCAACAAGCTTCAATAGGAATTTGCAGTAGGTTTAGCTTTTCTATCTATCTATTTATTCCAACAGCTGAAATTTATACAATGCAATCCTCCAACTGGAAAACAAAATTAAATGGAGACAGTCAACCTTGCAGTCCCACCACGAGAATAATTCACTCTTTGAACATGTGGTAGTGAAAGCTCATTTATAAAAAAATTGTTATTGTTTTTTAGTGTTGCATCCAAACAATTTCTACACAAGCATCACTCAGAGAAGTGTGTTTTCCATCCATCATAATCTAAACCATAATTTAGCCTAATATTCAATTCAAAATAACCCCTAGTGTGTGAGTTTAGTGTTTTATCTCAATAAATTCTACTCTCACCACCAAACCCGAAAAAAAAATTTATTTGAAAAAAAATATATGTGCGATTTTATTTTAAATGGGTGATTTATTTGAGTTTAACAACCGATAGTTCTTCTGATGTAAAAGAATGTAAATAGGGTTAACAATTATTAGCTATTGCGTTTTGAAGGATTAATGAAGAACAAATGATGTAAATATACTTAGGGATGGTTGTAGCTAAAATAAAATGTGACAAATAGTTCATGCTGTTCGACTTTGATACCAAATGATTAGCTTAGTAAAACCATGTCAGGTATCTCAACATATTTTAACCTTACCTGAGAGTTCACATATCTTGAACTAGCTATTAGATATTGAAACACATTTAACATAAAAAAAATAGCTCCCTTTAGTTACATCAACATAGAACAAAAACAAGGTTTCAATTTAAGACTCTGTAAGAAGTAACAATTTCTATTTAATAAAAAAATTAGAAAATAAATCCTTATATTTAAAGAATTTCCACTTACCTTATAATATACATCGGGCACATACTGCTTGTCGGTGGATTCCCGTACGTAGCCCAGCTCAGGGACGTTAGTTGGAACGAGACAATTATCCCGCACCAAGGCCATACATTGGTTGGAAACTCCGTAACCTTCCATGTGGACCTGGTTACTGGAATCACCTGATGGGGTGCACATAATAGTTAGTAAGCTAGTAACCCCCTTTTGCTTCCCTTTTAAAAATACTAGTATGAGTGTGATGTTAAATATATGTATGTCCCTAATATACATATATATAATATCTTGATCAAATTGAGTTTTCAAGTAGCTCCACAGTAAATATCACAGGTTTTGAGTGTATAAATATATATTTTACTAATTTAAACATCTTTATTTGTCTCTTCAAACAAAGATAAGTGTTCAAAGTTCTAAAGTCAAAATTATATGCATTAATTCATGAATAATGTAACTGACACATTGTCTATGATGTAAGCCTGACTTCATAAATAATGTACGAGCGGGTATCAAAAAGTTTCAAGACTGATTCTGTAAAATGAAAACAGAGTGCGCGCATTGGTGTGGCAAGCTGTGACCGTCATCTCTCACTACCAAAAGTGGCATCATTCTGTTTAGACCTGTGACTGTGTTACACACATTTATTTGATGACATGTATGAATGCATTTTTGATTTTAATAAGGACCACCAACCCGAGTAGAGAGTGAACATTAAATTCTGCATAATACTCATAAAATCTGGAATGGAAACCTTCCAAATGATGTAGCAGGCTTATGGTAATAAAGCAATGAGCCATCTCGTGTGTTTTGAGTGGCACTTGAACTTCAGGAGGGGCAGAATATCACTGAAAGACGAAGAGAGGTCTGGGTGACCTTCCACGAGCACAAACGCAGTATTTGTGGACAGAGTTAGACCACATGTGTGTGTGTGGATCGCTGGATGACCATTAAGGACATTTCTGACATCGTCAATGTGTCAAACGGATCAATGCAGACAATCCTCACGACCGTTTTTAACATGCACTACATTGCCACCAAGTTTGTGTAACGAGTTACATGTAACAAGTTCAAACAAATGAGGTAGCACTTACCCTCTGCCCTGTTGGACTCTAACTCTTGCACACGTGTGCAATGACCTAACTCTTGTGCGTGTGTGCAATGACCTCCTCTCTCTAACACACAATTCCATAGATTGAACAGAGGCGTATTTCAACTCTCAGCTCAAGAAGAAAGCCACGCCCGAGAAAAACAAGCGAAGGCGACTCTGCATGCTTAGTTATCGTTTCCTCCGCCTGGGCTATTCTCGAACCTTCTTTTAGTTCCCTGGGTGACCGGTAGATTCCCCGCTCTGTCCTGTTCCGTCTCTCCCACTTCACTTTCTCCTCCCTGTCCCCTCCTTTCCACCCCACTCTCTGTGGACATGTCAGTTCGTTTGCTCACTATATATTGGGATGTTTCGCTAGTATCGTTACTCATTGTACCGTAGGCTTGCAGAAGGTGAGAGCAGCAAATTAAACTAAGGGTTAATTAAAATCATCAAAATAGTCTTTCGGATAAATATGGGGAGATCTCTTCAAAATTGTTGATTCAGATTTGTAAATTTAAATTTTCTATCATGGGAAGAGTTTGTTGGGTACCAACGGGGTTAATCTGTAATCAAGTTTTAATTTTAATTTAACGCTACGGGGAAACTTGCTTTTTGTTCAAATGTGAACTTGTTCTCTATATTTGGCTCCAGGCATCTGACCTTAGGTTACTCTTTTACCGCCACTCTGATCAAATTTGTTTGGGTTATTTGTTGGAAACATATTTTGGGGAAATTAACCTTGAATGTGGATATATTATTCTTTATATAAGTGTGAGACTCCCAAACTTGATTGTTGGCATTGTGCACTAAGCGGTTAATGGGGAAGCAGGCCGCCTCAAATTGTAAGGTTCTTTCTGACCCTTTGGGATTATTAATTAGACAGGGCAGTTGCATCTAACTCTGTTCTATTTACTTTATGCTGTACGCGAACCTTTTGTAGTTGTAAGGTATTTTCTTTGTGTAAAGCCCTGGAAGTTGTCACCATTATTGATGAGCTAGTTTTGTATTTATATATGTTGTAACATAGAGTCCTCTCTGAATATTTGATACCTTTGGCTCTATAAACTTTATTTGTTGCTAGAATCTCCCTATTTACCAGTAATGTTTACTTTGAACACTCTATTATATTTATTAATTGTTGCAGAGCTTTATTCAGTATCTGAGCCCTCGAACTTGCATGCCCTGGTCATAGTAAAGACATTGTGATTTGTCATTGCTTAGTATCAAAGTCTTCCACTTCAAACATGTTAGTCAGTTTGGTGTTAACGAAATGTTATGTTTAATATTAAGCTTTCTGACTTTGGCATTTTTGCCAATTCTCATACTTATGGTAAATTATGTTTAATACTAAAGGTTCTGGTTTCGACTTTTGAGTTAATTTCATATCCATGGGACTTACATTTAATAATAATGTTTCTGATTTAAACATTCTAGTCAATTTCACCTTTAATGAAATATTATGTTGGATAATGATAATGTTTCTGATTTAAACATTCTTGTCAAATTCACTTTTTATGAAATATTATGGGTAGTAATAATGTTCGTAATATGGGCATTCTAGTCAAGTTCATATTCATGAGATGTCATATTAATATTGTGGTTGCTAATTGGGACATTCAAATCCATTTTAATGTTTGTAGAACATTATGTTTTACACTAAAGTTTCTAACTCTAAACGTTCCAGTCGATTCTCTTACCTTATGATGTATTATGATACATATCCAAGTTTTAGACTTTGCACTTCATAACTTATGTTATTATATTGATAACTTGTCATTGTACATCTACTTTATTTGTGCCAAATAAGATACACTGTTATTTTCTTGTAACTTCCTGACTATTATTTCTGGGACAAAAAGGTGGTACATCCTTATCCGGGTCATAGCCGTAGAACCAACTCTCGTCCCCTGTGATGATCCTCAACATGAAGGTTGGGTCATCCTGGGTAAATTGATATAAGGCTTGGTTGAATGAAGAATTTCTTTGAGGCCTTAGATAAAGAAGTGGATTCACCTGTCTCGCAGATGTTTTTCTCAATATAACAGATGCTAAACTGAGAGTAAGGAATCTTCGTTGGGTTCCAGCCTTTCGTTTAAAGCAGTTGTGCGTGGAGTTCTTGGAAACAGGAAAGAAGACAATTATGAATCTCTGGTGTAAACTTTACTACAGTGCTATAAAGATATAGGAAGCTTGATGTCTTTATAAATTAATTTTCTATATTCACATTTTTTCCCCCCTTATACTTTGGGAGCTGTGAGTGTTGAGCAAGGGGAATTCTTTCAGGACTTATCTACGATGAAAAAGTGTTATCGAGGTCATTGGAATACCTCCATGATGAGAGTTTATTGCTGATTTCTTAAAGAGGACATGCAAAACAGAATATAAAAAAAAAATCGGCGGCAATCATTTTTTAAGTACCGTGTATGATAGATAAATTGATAAAATTGTTGTATTTTGACATAAGATGATGATGCATATTATATGTATAATTGTATGGGATTAAAAAGTTGGTAATTCCTTTAAAAAAAAAGGAATATATATACTGATTGACATATAAACTAATGTCATTTTTGGAAACATCACATCAATAAAAAAAATTTTGGCTAGTATAATTGGTCTTGAGCTCTGGTTCGTTGGTGATTTTTAGTTTCTTGCATAAGGCTATTTCTGTGTTCCATTTTGTGATGGGATGGCTTGGTGTTTACTCTCCTTTCCCCTTGTCTGGATGATGTTTGTGAAATATTGAGTTGAGGGAATATCCAAAAGAGAGAATAATGAAGGTGAGGCGAGGGCGGGGGGTCAGAACCAAACAAAAAGGGTGGAGTACAGAGAGCCCATTTAATTAATATTGTGATCTTTTTCAGTTAAACCTATATCTAGTTTTTTAAATTTTGTTTGTTAATTCCCCCCCCAAATTTTAATAGAAATAAGTTATTTTGATTTTCAAAAAACTTGTTTCCTTCAATGTAAAATATTTTAGTGCTGTTTTAATTTTAAAGATAATTTTAATTTTAAAAACAAGATTTAAAATATGGGGGGTTAATAAACATTGAACTTTTATTTACAGAGAAGTTTTAGTATTATTTATTTATTGAACTCAACCAAACTCACAATTATATTAATTCCTGCTAGTTAGTGCCTAGTGCTACTCAAATTTCCACTACATACTGTTAAAATTTTTGCTTGTTCCTCATTTATACTGATAAAGTTACTTATTGTCCATTCTTGCTTCATAGGTGTCTGTTAAAATGATGGTAATTACTGTTTATTCTTGTTATATACTATTAAAATAACAGGAATTGAATGAGGAAGTGAAAGAATGTGGAATGAACTTTGAAAGTGTGAAGTGATGGTAACGACAAGGAAGAGGGTAAGGCCTAGTAAAGCTATAAAGTTGGATGGAGTAGAGCTGAGAAAAATACAGAACATAAAATATCTTGGAAGTGTGCTTGAATATAAAGGTGAAAGTAGAGAGGATTTAATGATAAGAGGACATCAGGGAGAGTTGTTCTATAGGTGTGTAGGAGACCTGCAATGGAGAAGAAAGTGCCTCTTGAAGTGTAAGGAAGTGTTGTACAGGGCGTACTTTGTACCCATTGTCACATATGCAGCAGAAACATGGACAGTGAATGTAAGAGGGACTATGAAAGTGGAACACAATACAATTACCTCATAAAGTGAAAAGAGGTTTACCTTAAAGAGATATATTATATTTTTGAATCCAATGTCCATTTTCTGTGCTTGTCCCTTGTGTTATTCCTTTTAAATGTTTCTATCTATGTGTTCTATCATTCTTTAAGTATTTCCAGTTTCTCCCTTTTGTGTTTTTTTGGTTTCCTCTTTAAGGAAGTTGTGTTGCACTCTCTCTTGATGAGTTTTGATAGAATAAAATCTAGGTCAAGGGATTGGGCAGTAACGATTGATTTTCTTCAAGAGGCAGCCAGTACCCCTTTGTCCAGTGGCAGCAATGTAAAGTGTGAAATGTGTTCTTCTTTTCATTGTAAAAGCCATATTGTGTTTGTCCCTTTTATATGTTTCTATCCACCTTTCCTTTACCTTCTTCCAAAAACAATTATTGTACCTCACATGGTATAATAATGGCACACTTATTAATCCAACATATGTGCTACACACATTTGCACAAAAACAACCTCTTTACACAACCCTTGCTCACACACCTCTCATCAATGTCCATACGCATGTCCTTCGCAACAACCAGTCTCGCCAACCTCACACAATAAGTTTCGGTGAGTTTCGAACACTTGGCCATCCTGTAGCACTCATCGTCCTCGATGAAGTTTGTTCACACATGTCAGATACAAATACACTCTCAAATAACCCTTAACCTATCTTATTACTAGATGATGATATATACAATGTATAGACATTGGCACACAATGCCATACTAATCACACCACTCCAGTGACGAAATCCTTTAAGTACCTGAATCGATGCTGTTCTCTAATAGGCCAAGTCCTTGGGTTGTCTTGGTTTCTTCCAGTTTCACTATCAGAACTGTCTGAAAATGTCACAGGACTACTATCAGGTTTGGTTGTCTTCAGCTCCGATCCATTTGACCTATCAACTTCTGACTCATCACTCACAGGTTCACCATCATCAATCTTGTCTTTGTTACCCCATGACTTGAGTTGAGAAACATGCGCAGTGGTGGCATAGTGTTTCTGTTTAACATCTTCTGTTAATTGGCTAACTCGATAAGTGTTGCCATCTGGGAACACTTTCAACACCACAATAGGACCTTTGTACTTTGACTGCCCCTTTGTTGGTTTGCCTGTATGCACTGGTGCATGTTGCATCATCACTACTTCTCCAATGTCGAAACTTGGATGAATAAACCTTCTCTTATCAAAATATGCCTTCTGGTGAAGCTGTTCTGCCATGATTTTGTTGCGTACTGTTTCCTGTATTTCTGTGAGTGGTTGGTATGTGCTGTTCCCAGGTATGTCAGTGAGACTTCTAAGTGCCCCATCATGATACTGAGGTTGATACCGGTGAAGTGCCTCAAAGGATGATTTCCCAGTCTTTTTGTTGATAGCAGTGTTGAGATCACATTGAATCTTCTTCAAATCCTTATCCCAGTCCTTTAAGTTTTCCCACTGAGATGAAACGGATATCATTGGTGTCAAGGTTCGGTTCACTCGTTCTACCTGCCCATTGGCTTGGGGGTGTCTGGCAGAGTTTAGTACATGGTATATTCCACATGAAACACAAAATTCTTCAAATACATGTGAAGTGAAACACGTTCCTCGGTCACTGATTATTTTTTTCGATAGACCACACTCATAAAAAAAAGATCAAGACACTTCAAAACACTTTTGGTGGACGTATCACGCACTGCATAGAGATGCACATATTTTGTTAGGTTATCTACGATTACAAGTTCATAATTACCCTTTTAGCTTTGAGGAAAAGGTCCTAAATGATCGATGTGCACAATATGAAAAGGACGAGTGCCTGGTTGAGTAGTCCAGCTTTTTGTCCCTAAGGACCTTACTCAAGAGGTTTTCAAATAAGTGCTATATGATATGATGCTATATGATGCTTAACATAGTGTTTCTTGCAAGGAAACCAATAGTTTTCTTTCATCTTAGCAACAGTGCGGTCGAATTCGAAGTGTCCAGACAAGTCATGAAATTTAACAGTGAGAATTTTTCTCATCACTTTAAGGATAGCAAAAAGTTTGGATGTCTGCTGATTATGTTTATAAATCTTACACACTTTCCTATTTCCAATTTCCAAATCAACTACTTTGTTTCACTCAGCTTTAGTTCTGTGTTGTTGAGGTAATAAGAGTGTGCGCATAGTATCCCTTAGTTCTGAATCACTATGTTGCATTGCTACTACTTGATCCTCAACAGATAGGGTTAAAAAAAACCTCACACCTATCACTAATCACTTCTGCCATAGTATCTTGTTCACAGCTCACTGGTGCACGGCTCATGGCATCCACGTGGGCCATCTTCTCAGCTGGTCTATGTTTTACCTCAAAGTCATATTCCTGTATAAAATTGTACCACCTAGCAATCTGTGGGTTGGTAGTTCACTTTCCATTCATGTAAACTAATGTTTGACAATCAGTCACCACTCTAAATTTAATGCCCAGCAAGAATTGTCTCAAGTGGTCCATGGATCACACTATAGCCACTAAATCGAGCTTGCTTGAGTGGTAATTAGCTTCCACATTTGTAGTTTTCTTGCTCGCACATTATGTTAAGTGCATACGAGCATTTATACCTTTTTGTAGGAGCATTCCAGCCAACCCCTGAGCACTTGTACCCGTGTGTAGTTCAATGACTGCATTAGGATCATGAAGCGAAGCTTAAGTACAGGCTCCTGGATGAGGGTAGTTCTGAGGTCTTCAAATGCCTTATTCAGCTCTTCGTCCCACAAATACTGACAGTCTTTCCTTAATAAGCGACTGAGTGGTAGTGGTGGTGAGCATAGAAACCTTCTTACTTCATGGACGGAATTGGGCTTAGGAAACTCGCTAATACCAATAATTTACATGCCCCGGGTTGTATGGTGCCTTTTCTAATCACAAACCCCAAGTACTCAATGGTCTTCTTCCCAAACACGCATTTACTTAGCTTGCATGTAAGGTGAGCCTATCTCAAGGCTTCGAAGAGCAGTCTTAATCTATTTAGCATTTGTGGCCAATGTCCGGCAGGGATTAGGATGTCATCCAAGTAGCACATCGCTATTGTATTTCGTAATCTACTTAATAAACCTGTTTCCCAGGACGATCTGCAAAACGTTTTTATCGGTGTGCATTCACTTCTTCGAAATCCCTTGTGTCATGGAGGAGGTCATCCAGGTCATCATGGTGTTTGCTCATGACGAGAGTACTTAATTCACATGACCACAGGCCAATTGCAAGTTGTTTCTTAGTGTCTGTGAACTCTAATCCTAGGGTCTTACATAGCCACACTTTATCATGAAAATAAAAATGTGTTTTCATTTTTGTCTTGCACACAGTTCTTCATCTGATCAAATTTTTCCGGGAGGCTTAAAGTTCCCACAAAGGTTCGTCGAGATTTACATTAAAATTGGTCCCAAATGACTATTTCTGATAGACGGGATTGATACCAATGTTGAGCTGCACCTATGAGGTGAGTCCTAGCAGACTCTAACTTGAACGGATTCTGCCATTTATGAAGTTCCACCGTCGTGTTGATTATCTGTAGCCACTCAGATGCATTCATTCCTGATGATTCACCATCAAAGTGGAGGATGGTTTTGGCTAAGCCAGGAATTATATTATAACTTGGTTCTGGTAATTGCTGTTGCTGCTATCGCATCATTTCAAAAAAGTGTTTGATCACGCTGGCAGTTACTTTCCAAAATTAGGTTCAGAACATCCTGCATAGACGTAACCAAGTATGTCTGATGTTCTGCCACTACCTCCTCAAGGCTTTTAGCTCCTTCCTCCAAATTGTTTTGGTCTTGCTGTTATATTTTGGATTTATTTAATTTTTTAATCACAATTTGTTCGTTTTTAAACACTCGTAGCTCAATATGTATGTATATATATTTTTTGTGTAAATGATTTCCACGCTAGCAAGATTGCGACCATGGCGTACCCACATTTTCAAGTCTTATTTTATCGCTCATCATCCGTGACAATTTGTCTATTTTTTTTTCCAATTATTAGCAATTGCAACCCATTAATATTACTATTTAAATTAAAGACATGTAACTTTAATTAAATTTATGACTGTGTATCACAAAACTTAGATAATGCGTCAAGTGTTTTATGCAATTAAACAAGAATGAATATATTTTGTGTTCATCCCACTTCTGATTTATTGTACCTCACATGGTATAATAATGGCACATGTGTTAATCCAACATATGTACTATGCACATTTGCACTAACACAACCCCTTTACACAACCCTCGCTCGCACATCTCTTATCCATGTCCACAATGTCGCCATCACACACTCACTGTCCTGTCTTTCCTTCACAACAACCAGTCTTGCCAACCTCACGCAATAAGTTTCAGTGAGTTTCTAACACAATACAATTACCTCATAAAGCGAAAAGAGGTTTTCCTTAGAGATATGTCACAAATAATGCTAACTATTTGTTCCTGTTGTCTAGTAGTATATAACTGTATCTAATAGGAACTTTAGTGGTAATTTCAATGTGGGTTAGCATATACTATAGCCTAGGAAGTATGCTTGGCTTCATGAATACTTTAGCATATAATTTTACTGATCCAAGCCGTAAGCTTAAGTTCGTGATTAGTATTGCAGATTCACTAATCTACATTGTAAGCTTGCCTTCATGAATAGTGTGGCAGAGTTTATGACTATTAAGTAGGTATGGGCCCTTGAATCTTTAAGGATATTCGAGGATTCAAGAAAATTTAGAATTCAAAACTAAAATCATTTAAAAAAAATATTTTCAATCTTCCATGTGTATTTACTTTAGAGCTCTAATACTGATTATTTGTGGTACAGAACCAATTATAATTATAGAATGAACATAACAACCAGACCCTAGACCGGTAATTTAAAACGAAATGAATGTAATAAAGAATGTTATTATTTAGTTAATACTTATATTTTATATTATTCTATTATATTTGTTTCCTCTTGTGTTCATAATTTTTGTTCCAAGATTCGGATTCAGATTTGAGATGGGGTATTGGGAGGTAAATTGGAGATTCGGATTCGTAAAATAGTGGATTCGGCCCAACTCTACTATTAAGGCATGGTTTACTGTATGGATAATATAATAGGTTGTATCTTGAGAAGCCAAGTTGACTCCATACATAGTGTAGCAAATTCTATAACCTGAAAGATGAGGTAAGTCCCCCAAAGGGATCAGAGACAATTTTTTTACAGTCATTTTCCATTATTTCTCCAAAGAATGTAAGTGATTTTCCTAAACACCCTCTTCATATTCTATATGATGAAAAACATAAATAGGTTAATTTTCTAAAAGCCATAGTTACAATGATCACACGTCATTCCGCTTGATCCTCGGATTAGATAGATGGTCCTATTTGAATCATTCATCTTGTTACATTAGATTAAATAGTAGCTGTTCTTTATTTGTATGTACCTTTCTCTTAAGTTAGATTGTTTAACTCCCTATAGTAAGTACTTGTACTAGAGTGGAAGAACAATAAATATTTGAAGATTTAACAAACCTGTGACACAGACGGTGACAAACTTAGAGCCGAAAGAGCCCACAGGTGAGAAACGACATGGGTTGGGGTGTTGATTTTGAAAATGGCCAGCCATGATGCATTCCTCCGCAGACAAAAAGTGGCTTTCAATATTACGTACATGTTTCACCTGAAACATTCAAAGAGTGCAACATTTATAATATTATATATAGAGGCTGAATGCAACAAATACATTTACTTAAAAAAGTAAAATAAGTATGTTTAGAAAAATTCTGTTTTTAACTACTTAAAATAACCAATTAACCATTTCTTCAAAAATTTCACTAAAAAAAATGTGTTTGATAAAGGCAACAATGCTGAAATATTACTTCTACTATAGAAGACAGAAGAAAGTAAGAAGATGTCACCTTTGTGCATTGGACCATTCCTATATTTTTTCTCTTTCCCTAAGTGAGCTATCTTCATTAAATTTGCATGTATTAGTTTATTTTTATTTTTTTATTTTTATTAATTTTCATTATTATAAAATAAAAAGTAATACAACAATTCTTTATAATCACTTCTAATTGTCAGAACTTTTGTCAGTGCTGATGTGACACAACAATATTTAAAGACTAAAGAAATGACAAATTTGTCAGTGTACACAAACATGAAATAAATTGCGATCACATAGGGGCCTGTCTAAGTTTTATTGGGAGTTTATTACAAACTATCTGAATATTTCCAAACATCTAGCAAAATTATCAAAAAAGTTGATTTTGAGTAGAATAATGAATGCTACCAAGAAAGTGATGGAATTAAGTCTTGACTAAATTTTTTAGCATTTCCTTATTTTGAAAAAAACTTCTATTTTAGCCTCAAATTAAGTCTTGACTAAATGTTTTAGCATCTCCTTATTTTGAAAAAACCTTCTATTTTAGCCTCAAACACCAAGAATGCCACATTAATTCGTATACTTTCACAATAGATAAGAAACCCATTTAAAACATTTTAATAATATTAAATAACCTCTCTAAAATAGCTACAGTATTACCAAAAATTAGTTAGGTCGAAGAGTTATATATTTTAGATGATATACTGTAATTACTTGCATATATCTTGCCTTCATAGTGAAATTACAAGGGGGGTAAATCCCTGCATATGGTTCGCATGAATGTCTGACACTGACATAGATATGACCGTAGTCTTGGTAAGTTTGTCAAGTATCTTTATTTTTTTCAAAAATACAATGTCTTTAACTTTCCTTCACTGAAATTCTCGCATGAAGCAGTAGAGCCAAGAGAGAAAGGCATGTACTAATGGGCCAATACTTCCCTTCTATACTGGGACAAAACTAGTGTCTGTGTAGGTCAAATGTTATTATTGGCCTAAGAGTGGTTACTTGTAAACAATGATTTCTTTCATCCTTAGCGATTTTATTTTTGTTGTGTGATTTTCCATGTTCATATCTTGACCAAGTATATTCATCAGTTCATCTGTTGTATAAATTATTGTATTGTATTGCAATATTTTTACATAACAAAGCACTATCATTTACAATGTGTCAATTGTCAATACACCTTCATAATATAACTTGTTGTGCTCACTAACCAATATTCCCCTAGTGTATATCACGCACCTAATGGTTTGTTACAAATTTTTGTCAAAATCAATTTGATCTATACGTGAGTAAATACGGTAAGTATTATCAAACAATAGTCACCTCAGTGGCGTAGTTAGCTAACACGCTAGTTTTGTGTTGAACTAGAATGCTGAGGACGGGGAGATTGAGGTTCGAATCTTGGTCGGATGAACTGGGGGGTGGTTTTCCCTAAATGGTTTTCCACTTTCCCACCATGCAAATGTGGGATCACTTCCTCAAAAGTTAAACCTTCCCAATTTCTAACCGATTAGCGTAATTAGTACTTAAGCGTGTAACCCGAATGGGTAGTAAGACATGGTGATAAATAAATAAAATTATAAAATTATCAAGCATTAATACAGTAAGTCTTCAACTTAGGCAGTTAATTTGTTCTAAGATTTCTGAGTAGGTTTGAAAACCTCGTAAGTCAAATAGTGCTTGGACATGATACATCTTGATACATAGGTTTGTTTCAAAGGATAATTTAATCCAAACAAGTTCTACCTATGAAAAGAAGAATTTAAGAAAATGACTGGTGCTAAAGATAGAAACAAACAAATTGGTGATTACACTATCAACTGTGTATCACCTACCTTGGAATGTCAACTATTATTTTTATAAAGGTGCTCAATAAATAATGCTGGTAGTTGCAAGTTTAAATAACCCAATCGCATATCTAGGAATATGTATAAATTGAGGACTTACTCCCCCGACCTAGGTTTTATTCTATTGGAACTCATTATCTTTTAGGAAGTTCTTTGTCCAATGGTAGCAATGTAAAGTGTGAACTGTGCTCTTCTTTTCACTGTAAAAGCCATATTGTGTTTGTTCCTTTTATATGTTTCTATCCTCCTTTACTCTATCTTCTTCCAAACATAATGCAATTGCCTCATAAAGTGAAAAGAGGTTTTTCTTATAGAGATACATGAATGTTCTTATGTGATGTCTAGTAGCATTATGACAAACTCAATGCTATAGTCCTTGATTTTATTTCATTCTTTTACTCCTACAAATACTCATCTCCTGACCTCATCACTCTTTTGTTTTTTGACTGCTTGGAATAGTGAATTATTATTTTTAGCACCGTGTCTTACTACTAGGAACATGCAAAATTTGCATTTGCGATAAAGCGAATTTTTACACAAATTTTATATGTTTCTTTTACACATTCCTGTATTTTTTTTAATGTCATACCAATTAATTGTATTCATTGATAGGTATTCCCAATGTATGTAATAAGGACTTACTGTTCCCTTTGTGACATCGTCAGCCACCAAATCTGTAAATATCCAACCAACTCTGTGCAGCCCCAACTGTAGGGCCAGCTGATCTACCAAAGCATCTTTATCATCTGGCAGCAGCACTATACTGTCTCTGGTGCTTTCCTGGAAGAATAAACATACATCAAGTAACAAAACCAGCTGTTTTTATCATCTGGCGGCAGCAGCAGCACTAATGTTATCACTAGACGGCTATATGGCCCATGATACAAGTAATTGTACAAAGTTACATAGAGAATAAAAGTAATTTTAATAGTCATAGTGATGAATGCAATATTAGAAGGAAAAAACTGTGGTTAAATATTTGTAATCCTCTTCATGCAAACATTTTTACTAAGATAAAATTCTTAAATTTGTAGTCAAAAGATATTAAATATTGAGAAAAAAAATGCAGTATTGAGCAAAATATTATAATCGAGGAAAAGTATAAATTAATATTATAAATCGACCAACTCTTTATTTCAGTTGGTTGTGCATCTCCTTACTCTGTTATAGTTCTCAGGTTCAATTCCCAGCATAACCAAAAAACTTGTCATTTGGTGAAAGTGAAGTTCCTCTTTTAAAGTTATGAATATTTTGATAAAAATAAAGATAAAATAAAAATAGACTAATAAGTACAATTACACTTTACACTAACACTAAAGTAAGTGTCTTTCCTCTTTCCTAATTTTTGTTTGATAAACGCAACAATGCTGAAATATTTCTCTATTTGTGTGTGTGTGTGT
>CABFWO010000822.1:0-49601 GCA_902155825.1 Timema genevievae | reverse complement strand
GTGTGTGTGTGTGTGTGTGTGTGTGTGTGTGCGTGCGTGTTTGTGTGTGTACTTCTGACTAAAGAAGAAAGGAATAAGATGTCACCTTTGTGCATTGTATTCTTCACACATTTTTTTCTCACCCTAGGTGGACTTTCTTAGCTGAATTTGCACTTAATATTTTGTTTAATTTTTTTAGTTTTTTTTATCAATTTCCATTATTATATTAATGAATATTATAGTTAAGGAATTGGATGCAGAGTCTGTTCTAGAATTAAGTTAGTGTGTAAGTTGTGGATTGATGTGATCAATTGATCTAGAAAGTACATGATAAATAACACTTATAAAAAATTATATAAAAATAATAGTAGATATAATAGTCTCAATCTAGGCTTATCAGTGGTTTAAATATAAATTAATGAAATTGACCTTATTGCTGTCTAATTAATACAAAAATTAAATTCTATAAACCCGCTTTGGTGGCCACATGGTCTAAGGTGCTACTCTCGTAGTAGACTATACTGCAGATGATGGAAATACCGGTAATGAGGGTGGTTCACCCCCCCCAATGGTTTTCCACTCTCCTTCCACACAAATGTGGGTACACTTTCTTTAAATTTAACCTTCCTAATTCCTAAAACCATTAGCATGTTTAGTACTTGACCATATAACCCAAACAAGTAGTGGGATTCGATGTTAAAAAAATCTATGACATGGTTGCCACTTTCTTCTTAACACAAAATTCCCTGTGTTTTCCAGGATTCACCATTTTTTGTCGACCCTTTATTGAGTAGCATAGAGGAATTAAATTTAATTGGTTATAAAACCAACCTGTGTTAAGTAATATTATTGATGTTTACAACAGAATGATTTGAACTTGATGGGGAGATGTTATGCAACACAATGTTTCAGGGAGAAAGCGGAGAATAGACATATGTTTGAATCAGAATGATTAGTTTAGTCCTTAAGTTTGTTATTTTAAAACACAGTTAAATGTGCCAAAATGATAAATATTCTAACATTTTTAGAGGTTTCTGAAAAATTTCCAGTGTTTTCCCCGGTATTTTCCATACGCAAAAAAGTCTGGCTCTCCAGATTTTCCAGATGCAATGTAGATCTGTATAAGTAAAGTTACAAGACTTACTTGTGGCGGTTCATATATGGCCGCAACAGTTGCACGGATGCCCAGAGGAACGTCCGAATGGATCTCATAGTTACCAAAGAGGAAACCAATGCGTTGATGGCCTGTGGTTCGCCAGTAGTTAAGGAAACGTTCGACCAAGTGAGGATTCTCAAACACAACGTTGTCCACATGGCGATATTCCTAAAAAAATAATAATTAGAGAGTATTGAAAATTTGCTACTAATATCATATAGAATTAACTTTCTTTTAATATTATTTTCACTCTCGGTGTTTTAAAAAATTTGAGACATTTGGTAATCAAATCAGATTGATGAGATGAAGGATGTAGGAAAATGACCAAGAATAACCTGGGAGGAGCAAATAGCAACAAGTGTGTGAATAAGAGGAGAAGAAAGGAAACAAATAAAGGAAGAATAATGGTGGGAAGAAAGAAGTAGATGAAGGAGGTATTTACTAAACTAACCTGGCCACAGACCGGAAACAGTTAATAGTGATAGAGATGGTGATGATTATGATGTTATTCTTAATATACATATCTCTCTAAAAAGATTTTCTAATGAGTGAACATTGAGTGAAGGAAAAGGAATAAATGTGGAAGAATTTGATGCACAAAGGTGACATCATCTTTCTACTTTCTTTTTCCTATATTAGAAGTACTCACACACATTTAGACACAAATAAAGTTTTAATATCATGCCCCTATTGTCTCTATCAAACACTAGGGGAACAAAATAATAAAACACTTAGAACAAACACCAACATACTTCAGGTTGAATTTTTGGATTTCATATTAGTAGGTTTGTGTTTATTTTAAATGTTTCTCTTGTATTTTTCTCACTCCTTTCGTTTGATAAAGATAAAAATACCAAAATATTATACTTCATGTCATAAAATTTATTTAGCACTATATTTAGGGTCATTAGGCTCTAACTACCCCTTAATATATTAATTTTTGTTAATTATGTGGTTATATTTTGATTTTAAAAGTCCAAAATGGTTGTCAAGGTTGTGAGCATCATTTTTCTAAGGATTCAAATTAAATACTGATATTTCAATTTTTTAGGCCCTTAACTTTTGGATTTAATAAATTCTATTTTTGTAAAGTCATTTCTGGGAGAAATGCCTGGTTAATATTTAACTCCCAATTTGTTTCTAGTATATTTATTATTATTATTGGTTATAACCTCTAATCAAGTCTATTTGAGCTCTATATGGAGTTTGAAAATGTGTCCTGGTGGTTGCCACTCAAAACCATTAAGTCAATCATGACGAGGAATTTTATCACTTTCAGGTTATAAACATGGTCCCCGCTATTACACTCCCCAAATTAGCAAGTGTTGGTCCCAAGGGCCTACTTAGTAAAAAAGACAAATTTATATCCAGAAGAGGGACCAATATAGTTGTATTAATTATGTATTTCAAATATGTTTGAGAAGTGATGCTAGTACATTTTTTAAGTGAAAACTGCTTTTATTAATATTTTACCTCATATTGAGCATAGGACACTGAAGAAGTTTGCCCTTGCGTGCTTGTGGCATCTTAAAATGATTGAAGAAACAAAGGTGATGCCAATTTTTTTGTGTGTGTGTGTGTGCGCGTGCGCGCACAAGTTTGAGAGCTTTTTTCAGTTGAGAGGCTATATATGTTCAAAATTGAAAGTGAAGTAAGTCTTGACGCAATTTATTTATGCAAGATAATAGTCTTCATGTTTTTATGTTAAATGTAGGTGTGATTCTGATGTATACATAGCTAGATGTACTTTCCACAATTTAATACCTGTCTGTTGAGCGTGATGGCGTTAGGCTGACATTTGGAGCAAAAACCTTTGGGCCAAGGCGGGTGGTCTTTACAGCCAGGTTTGATTCGACAACTGATGTCTTCCACGGATGCAAATTTGCCTCTGGAATCAGAGATAAGTGATAAGAACTATGCATAACATGTAGAAAGGTTCCTTGTTATAAGAACTCACCAATTCTCTGGTACCCCTTTCCCCTATCTTCTTGACCTTGACATGCTACCTTAGGGACCAACAATTCCCTCCTACCAGAGAGATAAGTTAAAGCAGACATTTTTAGTATGTACATTCTTGTAACCCTGATGCCTCCTCTACACATTCGGTGAACATACCCGAGCGAGTTCAAGGGCGAATGTGTAGAAGGTGCATCCATTTTTGCTCAGCGTCGCTCATTTATGCTCTAATAGTACTTAATGCCGCTCCTGCTTCGTGCTGTTAATAAGGTATATCCTATAACTGCTCACTTTCAGGATGTGATGGTGAATATATTAATGATTCACTTACTGTAGAAATTTATCAAGGAGAAATCTAAACCGTAAATTCAAAGAAATTTAACAAGAATGCCCACTTTTACTGAGCAATATTGGGTTTTTGTAGCTAGTCTACAATAAAATAAGCACTAGATGTTTCATTAAAATCTGAATTTTTCTCCTTTACTAAAGTGAAATTGAACATTAAGAAACAATGAGAGTAGGCTCATTTTGAAAATACTTTGAACTTTTCACTAATTTATTTGAATACTAAAGTTATGTCAACAAGTATGATTGCTCCAATTAAATCACACCCACTGTCACTATGATTGTGCTTACACCATCAAAGTTAGAGCTCATAGTTTAGTTTATTTTATTCATAGCAATATGACAGGTGTCAAAAATGTTCACTACTTTACTTTCAAAAAGTCTATTTGTAGGCATGTGCTAAGTTTCAAAACTTTGACTTGGCTTCATAGCAAATATCATCTTCAATTTCACTTTGAAAAAAATTACAACTTCAAAAATGAAGGAGCTTCACCAATAAAAATATTGGGAGCTAAAATATCCAATTTATGGTCAATTATTGCCATTTTCAGCTGTTATATACATTTTACATAACATAGTAACTTGATTTATCAGAATAAAACGAAATATTACAAACACTTGTGCAATAAAATATTTTCCAAATAATTTTAGTGCATAAAGTTATATAAATAACCACAATATAATATTTTTTCAATCATAAAACAGATGACAAAAAATATTTGAGCTTAGATTCAGCTTTGAGAATATTTAATATATTCGATTTGAGTTTGTGTCAAATTAAAAAGGTGGACTTCACACCCCTACCCATTTGGTATTTATTACTTACTTTATGGCATTAGGAACATGTAAGTTAATTGCCACACTTACAACAGTACGCCAACTATCCCTATCTTGAGCTTATTATACCCAGCCCCTCTCATTACACTCTATTCATATTTTGGTCTAGTTTCATCTAGTCCACCTCATTACACCCTATCTCTTTCAGGTCCATTCTAATGTTATCCTCCCCTCTGTGTCTAGGTCTTCACAATGATCTCTTCTCATTTGGTTCTGAACGTGGTTCTAGATTTTCCCATTCCCACTGCATGTCCTTCCCACTATAATCCACAGGACTTGATTACCCTAACAATGTCTTGTGATGAGTACAGGTTATGTAACTCATCATTATGTAATTTCCTCCACTCCCCAGAAGAGCATCATCAGTTTTTGGACCAAATATCCTCCTAAGCACCGTGTTTTCTGACACTCTAATTTTTTTTTCACCATGTTTCACACCCATAGAAAACAACTGGTACAATTATTGTTTTTTATATTCCAAGTTTCACATTCCCGAACAACAGGCAAGACGTCAACTACTTACTGACAGAGTAATAGAATACATTTCCTGACTATTCTTTTCCTAATATCCAATCTAATATTGTTGTATGGTTGGTATTTATATCATATAAATATGATTTCCTTTACTTGTGGGAAATAATTATGAAATATGGACAATTTATGTCTTCTTGGAGGTGTCACAATCATCTGAAATGTTTTAAGATTACTATGTTGTTCAATAAGTGGTGGTTTAGGGACAAAATATATATTTTTAAATGTCTTATCAACTCAGATGCATTAAGCATGCTAAAAACCCGCTTATGATCCCAGTGATTGTTATGTCAGACCCAAGTGAATCCTTTTGAACTCAATGATTTCCTTGTAGTCATATCATTCAACATGCCACATTATGAGTTGTCAGTTCTTCTAATTGTTGAAGAAACCTTATTTACAAATACAATATACCTGCCCTCTTTCAGTCTGTATGGGTGTGAAAGTCATGCTGGGTTTGTCTTTAGGCCTATATTTGTCCATTTTATTCCATCCTGCAGCGCAGCCGTACACAATCTTTTTGTGGGTGCAACCCCACTGATGTATTATTTTATTTAGAAGACCCATGCCATCATGTAAATAAGATAAATTCTTTCTTATAATTGTCCGACACCTTAATGCAGTAGGTATCATGTATTCCTACTTAGCTAAGGGGCACGAGTTGGATTCCCAGCATGGCCAAAAATTTATCATTGATGAAAATGTGGGTTTACCTTTTCACATTGATAAATGATCGACCAGGAAATAGATGTTTGTGCCTGTCCTAGTCTTAAAATAGATTATAAGGCATATGAAGCTATGACAGACCTAGCTAGCCAGCCAGTAGTGAAAAATATGTGGCGTGAATAAAAAACTGACACAGGCCACAGGATGGAAACAATAATGGATGAATATAATAAATTTTTGGAACCCTATAAATTTTTCTAATATGTCATATGTATATAGCCAAAGTCATCATATTGCACATATTGTTTGCTTACAAGATTACAAAAGCTGCATTTTACCTACATCGAGTTTTTTGTATTCTCTCTGTCATCCGTAAAAAAAAAATTGCCACCTCTTAATAACTCAAGACCTTATACTCTAGAGTACCTTCATCAATGTATATAGTGAATTCAGCTTTAAAGAACGTGAATAACTCAAAACTATTTGTGTTATTTGAAACATCAGCCAGAACACTTTAGGTTAAATGTGAGATATTTTTCCTTGGTGCTCAAATATAATACAATATTTTGTAGAAGTTACCAAATTTTGACTTGTACAAAGTACATATTTTGTATTCTATTTGGAAGAAGGTATAGGAAAGCGAAAAGAGGTTTTCCTTAAAGAGATAAATCTTGTATTCCAAATAAATGTGTTATTAATAAGGCCAAAGTATTATTAATACATAGCACCGCGGCTTACTACCCATTCGGGTTGAACTCTTAAGTACTAATTATATTAATGTTTTAGGAATTGGGAAGGTCAAATATAGATTAAGTGAACTAACTTTTGCATGGAGGGAAAGTGGAAAACCATTTAGGAAAAACCACATCAGTTCACCCGACAAATATTTGAAACTCATTCTCCCTGTCCTCAGCAGTCTAACTCAACACAAAACTAGCGCGTTAGCCAAAGTATTATTCCTAGGGTTAGTTTCAAAGAATAAAAGTTAAAATATCGTTATAGTAGATTATTAATCTGTTTTGGGTGCAGTTTATAGCTCTTATGAAGATTAAAATAAAAATAAAAGTTAAAGGTACAAATAGTTCCTGCCCCCATGAAACATTTACACATCTCTCCAAGTTACTTTTTACCTATTTTATATATCTATATGGAAAACCTCTTTTCGCTTTATGAGGTAATTGTATTTTATTTCTAATAAGGTAAAGGAAAGGTGGATAGAAACATACAAAAGGCACGAACACAATATGGCTTTTACAATGAAAAGAAGAACACAGTTCACACTTTACATTGCTGCCAATGGACAAAGAGGTAATGGTTGCCTCTTAAAGAAGTCAACCGTCACCGCCCAATCTCCTGATCTAGGTTTCATTCTATCAGATCTCATCAGGGAGGAGTGTGAAACACGCAATGCAACTTCCTAAAAGAGGAAACAAAAAAAAACACAAAAGAGAGAAAATGGAAAAATGTAAAGAATGATAGTGACACATAGATAGGAACATGTAAAAGGTATAACTTTCTCCCTTTTATGTTTATTTTGGTTTCCTTTTTTAGGAAGTTGCGTTGCGCGTTTCACACTCCTCCCTGATGAGTTCCGATAGAATGAAACCTAGGTCCGGGGATTGGGCGGTGACGGTCGATTTTCTTTAAGAGGCAACCATTACCTCTTTGTCCAATGGCAGCATTGTAAAGTGTGAACTGTGTTCTTCTTTTCATTGTAGAAGTCGTATTGTGTTCGTCCCTTTTATATGTTTCTGTCCACCTTTCCTGTACCTTCTTCCAAATATAATTTTTACCTATTTTGTAGCGCTTTAGGATTAATATTAAAGATTTTCAGAAAGTATGGGTCCTTTGGATGTTTTTGAGTACCAGTATTAGAAAGAGTTCAGATTCAATATTCAAAGGATTTAGATTTTTTTTTTTCAAATATAATATTAAATATGATTTTTTTTTAAATTTATGGTGCTTGATAGTAGTTTAGCCCAATATACTGTAAATTAAGGTAAATCCTATAATAAAGACCTAAGATTAAGGGTCGACATCCTTTTTGGGCCATGATCAACTCATACCTAAGGACATGCAAAATTTGCATTTGCGATAACACGAATTTTAACACGAATTCTACTATTTTCCCATGAATAACACAAATTTAAGCTTTTTTTCTAAATAAACATAATTTCTTTGTAATTTGGCAAAAACCACAACATGAAATATAATTTTTAATGTAGTAACACTAGCGATAGTGCTAAGCCAGGGCTGCCATTTATACGGGTAGTACCATTTTTTTCTTATTTTATAGGTATAAACCAGATCACAGGAAAGTTGAGTGTTTTCTAAATATTTAGGCTTTTTTTTTCTGAGGTAAGCATTACAAATCATGATTTCTACTTTTACACATTACGATATTTAAATTTCGATAGATCAATTTTTTGTTTTCAGCCTTTAACAGATTTCATGCTAGGTCCAAGCAAGGACATTAATATATATGGACTTTGCTATAGGCAGTCATGTTTGGTAAAATTACATCTTCTTAATTTTTATTCCCTTCTCTTTAATTGATAGTAGTTTAGTATTCTATGACGACATGTTTCGATGTTATTATTTTTGGGTCTAAAGTCTAAACTTAAATTGATAATCGATTATTTCAATATTGCTATTCATAAAACTCGAGGTAATGATATTGAGATATCGAGTTTGATATTACTAAGCGTGAAATGTTTTGTGCATATATATTTTATTTTTCTCTGAATATGTTAATATATAGTTAAATACACAATATGAACAAAAAATGGAGCTAGTTGTAGCCTAGTTTTTTTTAATTAATATTAATTTGACTCATATTTAGAAAAATAATAACAACACTTTCAGCTTTTAATATCCTCGCTTTTTGAGAAAAGTAACACCACTATTCCCCTAAAAATAACCTCACCTTCTGCATGTGTCTACTCATACCTTCCCAAAGGTTCTGTGAGCACCCACCGTTTATCCACTCTTAATTCTGCTTTTTTTGTTTTCATTTACATAGTCTTTGATTTATTCTTTAAAATAAACCTTCTTCAAATACTACTGTTAGTACCCTCCTAGTCGACCTCAGTGGTCTTGGGGTAAAGGGCTTCCCTCAGGACTCAATGTTTGTGGGTTTAAACCCAGCCTGGGTCGACAGAATTTTCTTGAGAGATAAAAATCTGTAGCATAACTTACTTGAAGGGTAAGTAAAGCCATTGGTCCCATGTTTATTGTGATATGTAAAAGAACCCTGGAAGGTGTGTGAAAATACTTTTCCCAGCAAAATTGTTAGGCCCTTTTGTTCTCGTTCATAAAAATTCTCATGCCCTGATATAATAAGGCGGTTAAGAAAATGCACAATATTAAATACCTCACATAAATAAACAAAAATAAAATAGCACCCTTTAAGAAATAAATATTTAGGGTGGCCTTTAATTCCCATTGCATCTTGTTATCTTATTACCCTGTAATGGACAGTACAAAGAGCACATATTGTGGTTTAGTCCAATAGAATGGAATTTTATGGCCATCCTGTAGAATAAATAAAATTTATATTTTTATATTTATAATTTTCTTAAAACATCACTGATTATGACAGATCAAGGTTATTTTAGTCACAGTTAAACATTATTTGAAAGAACTTGATGAATTTGCAATTTTAGAAGACTTGAAGATCGACTTTTAATGATGATTTATGAGATCGAATGAAAAATGCTACAAAATCGGCTGGTCAATTACGATTGACCAGTTGTCAACCCCTGCCTTAAACCATTAATTTACCACTTACGTTAATGTGAGTGAGCATTATAACAAAAGTTATTATTTTGTTATAATCTCTATTTTCTACAGTAATTAAAAGATTAAGGTGAACAAAATCAAAATTGAAGGAAAACATAAAACTATACCAGTGTGGAGGTCTTACGCTTATAATACTTTATAAGATTCAGATTTGGGATTAATAGGTAATTTGAAAATTTGGATTCAAGAAAAAGTGGTTTCGGCCCATCACTAATTTGTGATACAGATGTTGTTCACCGGGAATGCCAATCAATGAAAAACTGAGTTTTATAATCAACAATCAGCACAGCCATAGTGAAATTAGGTTATTCCTTGTTATCTACCTGTCAACACCGGCTGTAAGTTTCCTGAGATAAGCGTGGAAAGATAAATGCTTTACATTTTGCTCCTTGAGGTAAGCTTCATCAAATGGTTCCAAAGGTGAGCAGTGCACACAGCAAGCATTTGCACCATGACGACAGCTGAAACAAGCGTCAACAGCAGATTAAGTCTTTTGTGGTGGGAAAAAATTTACAAACAATGTTTTATAAGTGAAAAAATTATAAAATCACCGATGATCATTGTATTGGGATATAAAGATACAATGGTAACCTTCATGCTATTGGTTTATAGTTTGATCTAAGCTACACACAAAATAAACATCATGTCACATCTCAGCAGCATCACGTCAAAACATTATTCAATAGCTTTTGATGGGCAGCATTCCTACTGTGCGGCAACGTCATGGACCGTCACCAGCACGGACTGGCAGATATACTCTAGTAGAATTTTTTTAGCGTTGAAAGTTTGTTCTAAAAATGTGAAATTGTGTTAAGTCAGTGCACAATCACTGTTTGTTCACTTTGTGCTTGTTGAAAAGCCTTTAAAAATAGATTATGGACTTTTAATTGAACAAGTACGTCAATATGATATGGCCAAAAGAAATACAATAATAATATCCACAAAGATACCGCATAGAGAAAAATCGGCAAGGCGCTAAAAAAAACAAAATTAGGCCTATTTCTTCTCTTTCAATTGCCTGTACAAAGCGTGATATTTACCCATTTTAAGCATTTTTATCACCCACACTTTCTTTGATTGTTTTTCTGCGATTTCATCTTCTTCAAGTAAAATCCCAATTATTGCAAGTTCTTTGTTTTTAAATCTTGGCATATTTGTAAAAGCTCTCTGCTTCCACCAAAACGTTATGAAAAACAGATGTTCACTTGCCGTTAAGTGTGAATTGTGCAGCGATTTGATGTGACAGTGCTGATATGTGACGTGACTTGACTTATAGTGTGAATTGACATTAATTTAGCAGCTGTTTGGCAAGATCAAATTATTAGAACTATACCATATGTAATTTATATTTTATATCTATGCAGTAAGTCCTCAGACCCACTTTGGTGTCCGCATGGTCTAAGGCGATAGTAATATGTGGTACTAAAAAAATTAAAAGTCCTCAACTTATATGGATTCAAGTTACAAGAGTTAGTAGATATAAGGTTATGGTATTTTGACTTACAATAAAGAGCACCACTTTAAACATAATAGGCCCACAGTAGAACAAGCTACTAGTAAGCTGATGCAGAGTTGATAATGCCATCATTATTTAATTTCTCTATCTTAAGCGCAATTCTTCTTCTCAACATTTTATTTTCATAAGAAGAATCTGTTTAGCTTTAGCTGTCCTTTGAAACGAACATATATATATATATTTTTTATTCTTTTCAATATATATATATTGAAAAGAATCAAATAGCCAAAGCTATTATTTATGCTTTTAGTGAGGATTACTCCATCTAGATATCATATTCTGAAAATTGAAAAATGACACCTGGACACAGGACCAGGTCCCGGGTTCGATTCCCGTGTCCAGGTGTCATTTTTCAATTTTCAGTATATTTATATGTCAAAAATATGTCATATTTAAACATCAGTGAAGGATTGTGAAATAGGAGGGACTCAAACTAAATGGGATTGTTATTTAGCAGTGGATTGTTTAAGAAGCTTTTAAAGGGTGTTTTCTTTATTCCCATGCTTTATTAAAATGAGGTGAAATAAGAATTTATGGAGAAATGAAATAATTACTGTAGTAAAACATAATATTTAGCTGTAATTAACAACTACAATAGCTTAGCTATTTAATCGATAATAATTAGAATTCAGATTTATGTTGGTAAAATATTTCTGTAGTGTTTTTCAAATCTGTGTGCTCATGAATAGTGTGATTTTTAATGCTTTTCCATAAATTTTTAAAGAACATTTTTGATTTTTTTTTGTATACCAGAAGGAGGTACTGTAAAAAATGATAAAAAAACCACAAAGAGAATAAACATAATATGGTTTTTATAATAAAAATAACACAGTTCCCCCTCTACATTACTGTCATTGGACAAAGAGATAATCCTGCCTTCTGACCTAGGTTTCATTCAGTCCCAATGGGTTCTGATAGAATAAAATACATATTTATTGGATTTTAAGCCTATATAAATCTAAGCTTTATTTATAATATATAGATGAAAAAGATAGAATTCTAGAGAAAATGTAACCACATTTGTGTGTGTGAAGAGATATAAACTGTCTAGGAAAAACATTAGCATAGCCGGCCGAGATATGAACCACGACCTCTCCAATGTCAACAAACCAGATAGAATTTGCATACCCACTAATGTGAGTTTACAACTTAAAAATAGATAAACAGTTCTGAGTGTCCCAAACAATAAAGAGGTTATTGAGGCACTTAACACAAAATTGAATTATAAGTGTTCAATAAAAATGTGCAAGCTATCATCACCCATTTTCCATACCCACGATACATAGCTTCATGTAAGAAAATAGATATAAAGAGAAGCAGTAGAGAAGACTTAGCATTAGAAATGAGAGAATGAATGAAATCACCAAATTTAATGAAAGGAGGTCTGACGCCTTATCTTCGTCGGTAGTGTGACTGCCTACTGTGCTAAGGTTCCTGGTCTTAATTCCTGGCATGTTCATAAAAATAATCATTGGTGATGAGTTGACAGCCGATATACTAGGTGTTGTGTCTCTTATATTTTTAAGTTAGTTTATATAAGTTGTGTGCTGATATGATCAGTTGGTTTAGAAAGTTCTCGTTAAATAGCTCAAAGAAAAATAAATGAAAGGAGGGGGTAAAGAAGGTGTCTTGAGGTGTTTAAAAGGGTTTCAAAGAGAAGTGCCTGGTTTATTTTGTCCTCTTAGCAAAAATATCCTTCATATTAAATGTGGGGTAGTTAAACAGCTTTTCAATTAAATGATTGCCTAGACTTTCAAATATTACACCACTGATTTAAAAATAAAGTTTAAAATACTAACATACCATAAATGAAAAACAAATTGATTTAATTAATTCCTCTAGATTTTATTAATGTGACTTATTTATTGTTCTAAATACAATAGTTTCTCCAAAACAAAAACTCACAATTTGTCATCCTTCTTGCGTTGCACTTTTCCGTCTAACTTCCACAGTTGTAGATCCACATCATCCTCTTGCAGCGTGAGCGAAGGCCCTCGGGGCGGAACAAACTTTGAAGGTGCGTCTATGACTGGCTCTCCACTAGGAGTATTGTTAACAGCCTTACTGGTGCTGGGATGTGAGGCAGGATCCTTACTCCACAAAGCTCCATTCAACGGAGTTAAGTAGATGGTGTCTCCGTGATGCACACCACAGCTCCGCACAGAGTGGCTGCGCGATGAGATGAGCTCATTCTTGTTACCACGCTCACGATACAGGGCGAACCCATAGTCGGTGAGGCCAAATGTGTCGTGAACCTGGACAACAACATCTGGTGGTATGTTTACTTGAACCAAGAGAATATAAATAACTTGCAAATGAGGGGGAAATAAAGTTCTATCTGCATGCCAGTTTTAACTGACAAAAACAATAATCCAATTTTCTTAAAACCAAGAACCTTCTGAAAGGCCTTTTTTCATATCATAATCCTACCAAGTGGTAAGAAAAAAGGCCTCCCTGATGGCTCTTGGTAGGAAAATTGTGCTACATCTGACATTGAATTAGAATGACGAGTTTGAAGCTTAGAAAACTACATCAGAATTTATCTGGCGAGGATGGAAACTACTTTATACATAATTTATTCCCGGTGTAACCTTTTGGGATAAATAAGTGTGCTTACCAATGTAACCAACTTTAGGGAAAATAAGATAATGTTGGCATTTTTCTCAGGGCGAGGGGTATTATTGGCCATAGGCTATGGCTTTGTATTATAAAATTGGGTGGGGCTAATGCTCCAGTTTGGCCATTCGTCATTTATCTTACCTATGCTCTCCTGGGGTATGGAGGAATTCATTTCTGAGGTGGGGACACCATTAAGGTGACACTATCCCCAGATGGTAGGATGATGCGTTAGAATGATGATGGTGGAAAGCAGAGGGGACCTACAGTTTAACATGGCTTCCGAACCATGGTGGGGGCCCGGTATTCCCCACATTCACAAAGCTAGAGGCGAAGGAAGGGGTTCATGATCAGATAAATCTGTGCTGAGACCGGGATTTGAATCCCGAATCCCTAACACACAAGTCTGCACACCTTACCCCTGGACTGCCAGGACCACTATATTAGAAAACTAACCTAAGATATTAGGATTTGTTTGAGAAATGTCTTGTAGAACGTGTCGATGTAGTGAATGTGTGCTTTATGAATGATATAAGGAATAGCATAGGACTGATGTAACAAAAAAAGGCCTTATCATAGGGTGGAAGAAAAACTGTACTTTCTGACAATAAATAAATCCACATCAAGTGACCCAATAAAACAATGGTAGACTTTAGATTCTAATGAAATTTGACACTAACATTATCCCCACAAAGATGGTTAAATATCTAAAGTTTCTTAATTTACCCTTTAGTTTTTGAACTGCAGATTTTCAAAATTTGAAAAAAGGTCCATTTTGAGCTTTGGTATCCATTGCATTTCATTTAATTTCTTCGACTCGGTAGTTGGCTTATTGCTGTCATTTGTACAGTTTTTATAACTGTACGGGATTGCATATTAAGAATTAAATAGCCAAAGCTATTATTTATGCTTTTAGTGAGGATTACTCCATGGCTGCATTATCTGATAGTTCATGATATTAATATAATCACATACTTGTAGCCGACGATTTCCACACATCCATCATAGGCTCTGCCTTAAAATATGAGTGAAGAATGACCCTCGGCACGGGACGAATCCTGGATAGCTCAGTGGTTAGAGCATTGGCGTACTAAGCCAAAGGTCCCGGGTTCGATTCCCGTGTCCAGGTGTCATTTTTCAATTTTCAGAATATGATATCTAGATGGAGTAATCCTCACTAAAAGCATAAATAATAGCTTTGGCTATTTAATTCTATTATGAGAACAGTCTGACACCTTAGCTCAGTCGGTATCGTGTCTATCTACTGAGCTTAAGGTCCAGAGTTAAATTCTCAGCATGGCTGAAAAATTTGTCACTGGTGAAATGTGAAGTTTTCCCTTTCATGGTTTAGGGCTGGATGCTGTGTCTGCTCTAGATTTAAGTTAGTTTATGAGTCTTTGCTGATATAATCAGTCAGTTAAGAAAGTGCATGTTAAATACCTTGAATAAATGAAAATGAAAATATATAAGAACACTCCTAAAATATTAAAAAGTTATTGATTTTGGTCGCAAAAAACTGTTTTTGTATTTTTTAAAAGAACCTTCGAATAAAAATAATGCCTAGTTTGATGAGCAATGATTGTAGCGTATTGCATTGGAATAAATGTGCATGACGACATCTTGGGAACGTGATTAGAATGTGTCAGAGGAATCTTGGTAGTAGGTGGTTATGGTTCAAGGTCATACATAGTTAAGGAAGAAAGGTGTGGAGCTAGTTGATTATCTTAGGGCTGCTTCCTAATGAAATTGAAGTATCTAAAGGGGTGAGAAAATCTAGTCAGATGATGTATTATGGATGTCTATGGAAATTACTGTATTTAGTATTATATTCATAGTCTTTATTGTAATGTTCCCTTGTGCCTGCTTCCCTTTGGTATGGCCCGATATGGCTTCATTAGTCAACGTTATGATATATGGGAAGGCCTTGAAGGAAGGAGGCTGATGTCTGTCTGTTATGACTAGGGACCGGATTCTGCCTATTTACCGTTTCTTTTCCTTGATCGTAAAAAATAGGCAGCCGAAATACATTTTCATTTAATGTTATTATGAGCACAATATATTAGTTTTATAATGCTTATAATGGCCTATTTTGTTGGTTTTCATCTATTTTATGAATTTATAGTGTGCTTATTTCAGCATTGGCTTCTTTTTTTATATGGTATGGATTTTATGATGAAAGAGTATAGATTCTTAGAAATGATAAGTTGCGGCATCGATACTTGTTTGGAGTAGGTTTGAAAATCGACCCTTGTTAAATAGCTTCCAATGATCGTAAAATGGATGGAAGACAATGCAAGGAGTGACAGACATCTTGGCAGGAAATGGCGTAACTTTGTTGGAGAAAAGTTCAACTTCTTCGGGTACGGCAAATTTGAAATATTGCCCCTTGACATTGTGTTAGGTAGAACTACATTTTTCAAATTATAAGAAACATTTTATCTGAAAATATAACCCATTTCACAGCTGACAAGTGATTAACAGCAGATGACCTGATTCAGTGGTCAAATGGCCTAAGACGTTAATCTTGCAGTAGACTGGACTACTGATGAAGGGGGAATCAAGATTTGAATCTCGGTTTAGTGTTAAGGTTTTTTACCGAATGATTTTTCACTCTCTCTACATGCAGATGCAGATGCAGATACACTTCCTCTGAATCCCACCTTCCAAACCCCTAATATAATAGTTTAATTCCTACAACATATACGTACAACCTGAACGAGTAGTGATATATGGTGATAAATAAAACTGCAATGTGAATTGGCTGTAGTTAATAAAATAGTAGGTAGTAAAATCAATTGTACATTACGTATGTGTGCTCTTTTTCCCCTTAAGTGCCTATTCTGGTGCCTAAATCCTATATTCTAAATGCCTATTTGCCTGCCTATTTTAAACTTGTTTGGTGCCTAAGCATTTGTTCCCTAGT
Organism: Timema genevievae; assembly: GCA_902155825.1. Lineage (NCBI taxonomy): Eukaryota > Metazoa > Arthropoda > Insecta > Phasmatodea > Timematidae > Timema > Timema genevievae. The sequence continues at coordinate 33,275 of CABFWO010000822.1, read as the reverse complement.
TATTCCCCAACTTGACCTTTATACAACGTGTTTCTAAAACATTGCATCAAACTTTGGCAGGATACTCCTTGGGTGAAATTAGAATAATTCTCATAAGCAACCTAGGGTCCATCTTCAATATTAAGGGCGGTATACACCCCTAAAGACAGAGCTAAAAACGACTGTTGTGTGAAATATTATGAAAACTGCTTAGGGTATTACAACGAATCTTTGTATACTACTTATTGAAACCTTGATCATTAATAAACTAAATGTGCTGTTACCGTTACCCACCCCCATCATGTAAAAAAGGGGGGGTTGTAACACATTTTTTCTAAAATAAAATATGTCAGAGTAAGTATTACCAATTTTTACTTAAGATTACAAAACAGGGAATCAAAATTAACAAAAAAGGTGTCTTGGAGAAACTGTCTAGCTTTCCCCGTTTCTGAGATAATCACACAAGTTTGAGATCAGAGCCAAGTGCAAATGCCTGCCAGGTAGGCAGCCAGAATCGCAGTTTTATTTCGCAATGCAGTCGTTTAACCATTTTTACCGGCACGTGTGACTATGTATCACGTACATTTGGTAAACAAGGCTGGTTTGTGTGTTATGATGGAGAAACTCTGATACTTTTCCTTCTTCATAAGCTCCGATGTGTTGCTATTTATTACATTAGTGAGTTATGCTTACACAGTTCACACTTGGGTGGGATTTTATTCATTACACTCACTGGAATATTGAAAGCTACATTAAGAAATACAAATTGTAGTTATTGCATGTTTTAGTTCCTAGCTTCAAAAGCAGATTCATAGCAAGTGTTCAAAATGGTGGCCCCTAACGTTATTGCAATAATTGAGGCGACGTATCAATGACTGGCGTACTCTTTCGAAAACACGTGGAGTTTCTTGAACCTTATCACATGCAGCAACTATCCTGGCTAACAGGTCTTCCTCAGATTCAACAGCTGTCTCGTACACCAAAGCTTTGACAAAGCCCCACAGAAAGAAGTCTAACGGATTTAGGTCAGGAGAGCGTGGTGGCCACGCAACAGGCCCACCTCTTCCTATCCATCGGGCAGGAAATGCAGTGTTGAGGTAGTCACGCACAGCTCTTGTGAAATGAGGTGGGGCACCGTCATGTTGTAGCCACATGCGTTGTCTAACGGAGAGCGGTACATTCTCGAGGAACTGTGGCAATGCAAATTTCAGAAATTGGTAGTAGATGTGGCCAGTCAAACGTCGTGGCATCAGGTAAGGGCCAATGAGATGGTTACCCACAATGCCTGCCCAGATGTTGACAGAAAATCTATGCTGGTTGCCCATGATGATAGTTGCATGAGGGTTCACGTCATTCCAAATGTGACTATTTGTACTATTAAAATAGCCGTCTCTGGTGAATGTTGCCTCATCGGAAAACAATATTATAGTGGAGAAATCAGGAACCACTCCGCACTGCTGCAGAAACCAGTCGGAGAATTCATGTCGAGGAGCATAATCTGCTGGCCCCAATGCCTGCACCTTGCGCATGTGGTACGGATGCAGCAGCTGATCATGCATGACACGCCATACTGTGGAATTGGACACATTCGTTTGATGCGCAATGGCACGTGTGCTTGTTGACGCGTTATCATCCACATAATTCAGTACCTCTTCTTCGACAATTGGAGTGCGAACATTCCTCGGGTGACCAGCTCCCCCTCGTAGCTGAAATGTACCTGTTTCACGAAGTCGCTGAGTGACATCGGTGAAGGTCCGGTGATAAGGTTGACGTCGCGCAGGATATCTATCGTGGTACAACCGTGCAGCTGCTCTTGCGTTTCCTCTAGCTTCACCGTACAGCATGACCATGTCTGTCATTTCTGCGTTTGTGTACTTTGCCATTTGACTAGTAATACGCGCAACATGCAGTGAAGTCGTGTGGACTGATGCAGTCTGCTCGTGGAGGGAGGGGAAGATAGTGATAATAAGAGTGGGGGAAAGGAGGGGGGTGAAGCAACACAGCTTTATTGGCTCCCTACCTGGCAGGAATTAACACTTGTCTTTGAAATTAAACATGCATGATTATCTCAGAAACGGGGAAAGCTAGACAGTTTCTCCAAGACACCTTTTTTGTTAATTTTGATTCCCTGTTTTGTAATCTTAAGTAAAAATTGGTAATACTTACTCTGACATATTTTATTTTAGAAAAAATGTGTTACAACCCCCCTTTTTTTACATGATGGGGGTGGGTAACGGTAACAGCACATTTAGTTTATTAATGATCAAGGTTTCAATAAGTAGTATACAAAGATTCGTTGTAATACCCTAAGCAGTTTTCATAATATTTCACACAACAGTCGTTTTTAGCTCTGTCTTTAGGGGTGTATACCACCCTTAATATTAAAGATGGACCCTAGGTTGCTTATGAGAATTATTCTAATTTCACCCAAGGAGTATCCTGCCAAAGTTTGATGCAATGTTTTAGAAACACGTTGTATATTTTCAAAGGAAATCATAAGTGTGGGTGAAACAGAAGTTTCAAAGCATTCCCAAAATGTGAATGAAGGGAAGTATTCACAGCATTATTGAAGCAGAATACTTGTTTGACACGACTTTGAAGGTTTTCACTATTAAAACAAATGTAAAGCATATATTTCATCTTAGTTACTTGTGAAATGAGACAAGAGGTTAACTAACTCAAGTAAAAACAATGGAGGTAAAAACTCCCGGTTATTTATGTACAGAATATCTGGTTTTAAACTTCTCTGTGGGGTCCACTAGAGTTTCTTTTATATGATTTTCAAGTGTTGCCTGTGTAGGAACTAGGATTTTGAATACTATAAATTAAGAAGTTTCAAATGTGTGTTATTATAACTGTGTAGTCTAGGAGACTAAATGTAATATTTTATAAAATTTTTCTATGTTAAGGATGTATTAGTGGCAAAGGTAATTGAATTTATTAATTAAATTGTTGTTCAAATGTTCATTGAACTCCTCACGTGCACTAGCTCAATAAATCAACTTCAACATCATCATCAACAAATGTTTCTGGTCTGTGGTCAGGTCTGTTTACTTTAGTGAAATGCCTCCATTCTTCCTCCTATAATTGATCCATTATTCTCCTCTCACTTGCATACTTATATTATCTGCTCCCCCCATCTATTTCTTGGCCTCCCTTGCATTCTTGTTCCTACATTCATGATTTCCATCAATTTCTTTGTCATCCTCTCCTTTTCCATCCTCATTACATGCCCATACCATCTCAGTCTTGCTTCCACCACTATCTTATGCACTCCCTCTACTCCCACTTTTTCCCAGATAACTTCATTCCTAATCTTGTTTCTCCTCACGACATCTAACATGCTCCTTACAAATTTAATTCCCATGGCCTCCACTTTCCTAGTTTTTCTTACCCTCAATGTCCATGTTTCTGCAACATGTGTGACAACGGGTACAACGTACACCCTAAACCACACTTTCTTACACTTCAAAGGCACTTCTCTTCTCCATAATAGGTATATTACACACCTGTAGAATAACTCTCCCTGCTGTCCTCTTCTCATTAAACCCTCTCTACTTCCACCTTGCTCCTCAATACGCTTCCAAGATTTTTATGTTCTGTACTTTTCTCAACTCTACTTCATCCAACCTTATAGCTTTACTAGACCTTATCCTCTTCCTTGTCATTACCATTAGTTCACACTTTGCCATGCTAAATTTCATTCCACATTCTTTCACTTCCTCATTCCATTCTTGTACATATTCCTGTACTTCTTCCTCTTCCTTCTCCCCTCATACTATCACATAATCAGAAACATCATGGCTTTCATTCTTTCCTCCTCGAGTTTACTCATCACTTTATTCATGATCATTTCCATTACCATTACAAATAATAGTGGTGAGAGGACACTCCCATGCTTCGCCCCATTTTTTATTTGGAACCACATCGTACTTTCACTCAATGTAAAGAGAATAGATAGGTAGCGCCATTTGGAAGAATTTGATGATGTCATTGCTTACAGCAGCCACAAAACTACGTCACCCAGTACACATCAGTTGTGTCGGCCATGTGTTTCGGGCGGTTCTTTCATTTATCTTTATAATGATTTATTTATTAGTGTTTGTCTAGTAGTGATTTTTTCGTGTATATTTAGTTAATTTATTATGTTTACCACTTAAGTATCTGTTTTAATAGGCTATAATATAAAATACAGCAGTGATGTTTTAATTAATGATTCAGACATTTTATTTAATACATTTATTTAATATTAGTAACTATAATACTAAATATGGATGCTAAATATAGTATGTAGGTGTATTGCTCTTCTCAAGCTTTTTATTATTTTATAATAGTTTTTCTTTTATATAATAAATAGATTATAGGACTTTAGGTCATTTCTCCCTCGTTAAAAGTCATTATTGAACATTTAGACTTCATGATAATTTCTTTGCGTACGTTCGTCACTTTAATTACATCTGTTTTTAAACAGACATACAAAAATGCCTAGCTGTGCTGTTGCACTTTGTGTAAATAACCAACGAAACTGCAAGGGTAATAATATATCTTTCTACTCCTTTCCTAAGGATCCAGACATTTGCCGTGCATGGGAGCTCAAATGTAAAAGGAAAGACATAATTAATAAACATTTTGCTAGAATATGTTCCATTCATTTTGCCGATAATGACTTTGAAAGAAATTTACGAAGTGAACTACTTAATTTGCCCTATAGAAAAGTCCTTAAACGTAGTGCTGTGCCTTCCCTATACATTCCAACATCACATGCCAATATTTATGATGATAAGGATAGACAACATCGCTGTTACAAACAAGAAATCGCAAAGAGAGCAGCGGAGAGAATAGCAACACTTTCACCAAAGAAACCTCGCTGCGAAAATGTGCAACTAAAATTTGACGAAGAAAGTCAACAAAACACTAATTGTATAGAGGAAAACATTAAAACAAAGGAAGATTTTTTAAGTCTAGAAAAAACTCTTAAATTGACACAAGATAAATTACGAATCCTGGAAATAGAATTACAGACGTGTAAAGAACAGTGTGAAGAACAGAAAAATCTACTCTCAAAGCAATCTTCAGATGCCACTAAGCGAGAGCTAGAATGTAAAAAGAAATTCTCAAAAGCCGTGAAAGATGAATTATATTCTGTACTAAAAGGAATATTTACAGAAACACAGATACGATGTTTTATAAACAAGAAAAAAACTTCGTATTGGGCGAATGAAGATATTCTTCAAGCATTAGCATTGAGATCAATCAGTAAAAAATCGTATATATATGTCAGAAATAAAATGGGAATTCCATTACCTGGTATCTCAACACTAAGGCGCTGGACAAAGTCGTTTCAATGTCGGCCTGGAATTTTGAAAAATGTTATTGAGATAATGAAATCTAGTAATTATGATTCATTTCAAAGGCAGTGTGTGATTTCCTTTGATGAAATGAATGTTGACACTAGAGTTTGTTATGATCATGAAAATGACATGATTCTAGGGCCACACAAAAACACCCAAATCATTATGGCGAGGGGTCTCAATAGCAAGTGGAAGCAGCCTGTGTTTTAGGATTTTGATGCACAAATGAGCAAAACAATTTTACTTGAAATAATAATAGAGCTTGAATCAGCTGGATTTAGCGTTTTAGCCTGTGTGTCAGATCTGGGAGGAAACAATATCGGTGTCTGGAAGTCTTTGAGCATTTCCGAAGATAACCCATGTTTTCCTAATCCTGTAGATGATTCCCGAAGTGTTTGGGTATTTGCTGACATTCCACATATGATCAAACTTCTACGCAATCACATTTTAGATAGCGGAATCACTCTTTCCTCTGGAACGACTGTAAACAAAGAAGTGTTTCATCAACTGTTGGAGAAGGATTCTGGTGAATTCAAATTATGTCCAAAACTTTCAGAAGTTCATCTTTTGGCACGTGGAAGAGAACGGCAGCAAGTTAAATTTGCAACCCAATTACTTTCTCACCACACAGCACAAGCCATTTTGTTCTTACTAGATGAAAAAGAAATATCTGAATTTGTAAATCTTGTTAACGATACGTTTGATGTTTTCAACTCAAGTTTCCCAGTTAATTTTATAACAGTTCTTAAAAGTGGATATGGCATGCATCTTGAAGCACAAGAAGACATTTTGAACCGCATGGCCGATACGTGTCGTAGCATGAGAGTTGGAAAAAGGACATCATTGTTACCCTTTCAACGTGGATTTTTAATTTCCATAGCATCTCTTAAAGGACTATACAAGCAGGTAACGGAAAGTGGTTCAAAATATATTTTAACTCGTAGGTTGAACCAAGACTGCCTAGAACATCTGTTTTGTGGCATCCGAGGAATGGGACAGTTTTACGACCACCCTCTTCCGTCTGAAGTGAAAAATCGTTTGAGACTAATTTTACTTGGAACGAACTTGGGTCAACTATCATTACAATCTCCAGTAGAGCACGAAAGTGAAACAGATGACGCATCTGTTATAATAACCAGTGCTATGTTTAAAGACACCTTAAATGATATTGGTCCCAAGGAGATATTGACAGAAGATGAAGATATTCGTCAGCTACTTGAGGAAGCTAACAAAATACACCCAACCGATTATCCTCAACAAGAGACTAAACAAATGAGCATTGCTGAGTCAGAAGGACTAAGATATGTAGCGGGTTACGTTGCGCACCATTGCAAGGATGTTGATAAAACGCTTGGCTCTAAAGTGATACCAATGGCCACTCCTGATAATCATTCCTGGATAGCAACGTTGACCAAAACCACTGGTCTAAGGGAACCATCCGAAGAATGGATGGATACTGTAAAAGAATTTGAAGTTGTATTTTCATTACTTCATGGGAATGGTGTATGTAGAAACAGGAATGTTATAGCAAATCTACAAAATACTCTTCAAAAAAAATATCCACTGATTCACTCTAAAATAATAAGGACATACTGTTGTATTAGGACATTTATTAGAATAAAACATCTTAATCGAACTCTCAAGACGACACAAAAAGAATCTTCGAAATGTTCTCTAAAAAAAGGACAAAAATGGATGAAATCATGTAGTTCAAAGTCCTAAAAAAAACCTTTAGTAGGCGTCTATGATACGTTTTGTGACCCTAACTCTTGAACATTTTGAAAACTCATAAGTGTAAATTTGGTTTGATTTTAAAACTTTATGAACATAGCAAATCTTACAGTGCGTGACAAAACTTTAAAATATTTACATGCCTAAGGTTAATAAAGACTAATATAATTTAATATTTTTACATTAAGCTTCAACAAACATGTGTTGAATAGTTGCGTATAATTTAATCATAAGGGTTGATAGAATTTATTTCAATTTACGTTTATGTTATATATTTGTGGTGCTAAATGGAAAGTTAACTAAAATGTCAAGAACTTCAAAACACATTGAATTTTGCCAGTGTTAATACAACAGTTCAAACTTTTAAGTAATTTTGAACATATTTACTAGGTTAAGTTTAATTCATTTAGTTTTTTCATTTATTCGTGTGGATTTTAAATATGCATTAATATGTTTAATGTTCTCAAACGTGATATTATGATTTCTAAAAATAATTATTTAGAAAGGACTTAATTTGTCTTCCATAAAACTTTGTGAATATTAAGATGTGTTCTCACGTATCATTTTCAGGGATTCATTGAAAATTAATACAAAATAAACATCAGAACACTCATTTCATTAGAATGATTCATTATTTCATACTTTCATTAAAAGTTAAAAGGAGGTCTACTTTTCTTAATTGTTAATTATCATTATTGAAAAAATTAAAACAAAATTAACCGTGTGAACACGTAGGCCCTGCAAGAATTAATTCATTCATTCATTTTTATTTAATTAATGTAAGCATTTATATATTTATAAACATTGTACTGTTATAAGATTTCTCAAAAATTGTATTTAAGTGGAAAGACGAACAAACCAACCCATTTTTGGACTATTACAGAGTTTGAATGTTTGTGGAATATGAGCAGTGATGAGTGATTTATATAAAATAAAACAGCGCGTGGTGCCATTTTAATAAATGAAACTGTAGTTGATCATTCTCAACATGAAAAATATGATAAATTACACGTGTGAACAAATTTCTTTAATTTTTATTTTCATTAAAAATGAATAATTTGAGATTATTTACTGAAAAAGACACGCGAGAACACGGCTTTAAACGCTGGCCAGTGTACTGAGTGACGTCACACGCTCAGCCAATCAGATGTATTTCTCCAACTGGCGCTACCTTCTATTCTCTTTACATTGCTTTCACTCTCATTAGTCACTAGCCACAGATACCACCAGTCCTTTTTCAAACAGACACAAAATATATACTGAACCACTTCAAATATTTGACACTATATATGACAACAAACAGAAAATGCTTTCCAGCTTCCCCCTTGTGTATCTAATTTGTCTTTTCCAAACATTTCAAGGGCCCTGCTATCTAGGTTATGGTATTTCCAGCAACAAAGAAAGCATGTGATTAAATTTATGATTTAAATACATAAAAATATGACCAAACCATTAGTGGCTGTGAAGGAAGAATGTCTAATAAAACCGGGTTCAATTTCAGATGGAGCCTTAAATAATTGAGTACCAATTTATTTAAATAGGTTTGTTCTATTTTTAGGATAGTTTCTGGTACCAAGGGACACATTTTGAGCCATCTTTATTAGTTAATCCATTTAACTTTTCAGAGAAACCCCCTAAAGATGGCCAAGAATGTACTTAGGAATATACAGGGCTTGGTCTAACGTGATTACACTTTATAAGATGCATGGTGAAATAATTTTGGTTCAATTGGTATGGGTTTTTTTTTCTTTCACTAAATGTGGATTTACACGTTCACCGGAAAACTAGTGCAGAACAGAAATGTGGTCATGTGACGAGCTCTAAGCCAATCACAAAATCTATGCCTAATCGGCGCTAGGTGTACCGCTAAAGTTCAACTCACCTCTACTTTGTCTGCCTGAGATGTTCGGCACAGGAGAACCAATCAAATCTCGGAGCCAACCATCTCAAATCAGTGTGCATGCGCTCTACAGCCAGAAGCAAGCAGACAGCTTCGTTGGCCATTATTAGGACATTTGAAATAACCCATTAATGTAAAGCGTGTTTATCGATATATTGGATTGTGCCACGACACAGAGTTATAATTTGAAAACCGGTCATTTTCACACTAACTTCAACTTGAAGGTAATTATGGAATAAAAACTGATACCAAAACCCTTAGGTTAATTTCATTTGTGAGAGACATGACTTCAACAGTTTATTTGCTTACAAATCTATGTATTTAATGAAAACTATACACATACTTAATTGAACACTCACCAAGAGAGTGAGATTTCAAAATTTCAAATTTTTAAATCACATATATTTTTTTATATATAATAAAAGGTGCCTGTGACAGACATGACAATTAATGGACAAACTTTTCAGCAATGTCCAAACAATTAATATTTGCTCTGATTTTAGTTAAAACAGAGCTTTGGTGATTATTTCCCTAAACAACAATAGAGTTATCTGCTTCTACAACAAAGTTTAACAAAATCAAAATGTGTTGTTTTTTATAGGAATTTATAAACAATGTGACAGACATGACAGCAATTTGTGACAGACATGACACCTCTGAACTTTATAGTAAAATATGATTTTTCACTTATTCAAATATATCTTCAACACATTATAGGGTTGTTGAGAAGAGAAATTACATAAAAAATAAATACATATTTACACAATAGAGTACTTTTAATAAACTTTGCTTATGGCCAGAAAAAAAATCCACACTTTAGAAATGACCATCTTTCATCAATAAATTTTCAAACTTATATATATATATATTTTTCAGTATAATTGAGAACTCCTTTGAACTCTTCATTAATATGTAGATAAAATGCCTTAAAATAATATTTAAAACAATATATATATTTGTTTTTATTAACTTCAAAACTTTCTTATAAAAATACTACAGCCATTGAGAGAATGATACTAAATATATGTTTATCCACAAGAAAATAAAATATGTAATAATCAGCTGTTTTAAGTTTGTGTTGCACTCCATCATGGGTCAACATACAGTCACTGAGGCAGATTCTGCTCTCTATTTTCGGCGAATGTGTGAACCAAGCTTTAGTCTTAATAGGTATTTGGGTTATACACATGGATTAATTAAGCTAATGGAATAGAGAAGAGGAAGGTAATATTTTAGAAGAAATTCACTCACATTTTCATATAGAGAGAGTGAGAAATCATTTAGGAAAAAACAACATCAATGCACCTAACCTTAATTTGAACCCCAATATTCTCGTCACCAGCAATCCAGTTCAACACAAGAGTGACGTGTTAGACCATACAAACACTGATATGGATAAATGTTTAATTACTTGACTGTAAAAAGAAATGAAACTTACCTTTTCAAAGAGCTGTAGGATTGAATCTGCAAGTTCAACGTCCACTCTCCGAGTGCCTTCTGGCGATTGAACGCGGACCGTCTTGATAAACACACAAACAAATTACTACACATAATGTATGCTCATTTTGAAAGATTGTAGGCAATATATATTTTTTTCATTTCACCGTATGTTGTTATGTGAGCGTCAAAACAATCTGACCTAAAACAACAAGGTGAGTAAATCTGCATTCGCTTGGAAAAAGGATGGAAAACCACAGCTCAAAGCAGCTGGCTCTGATTTAAGACTGGAATCCTAGTCAACTTTAAGAATTAGTAAGCATTCAGCTTGCCCTTCTGGTTATAGCTATTAAGCACAATGTGGTACCTGTTGGAGGGAACATACATATTACTTTTTTATGAATTTTTAAGAAACTAATTAAATGGACGACTATCCAGGATATTAGATAGGCTACACAAATATCCTCGAAACATAAATCTCATCAAAATGTTGATTTCTGCATTCTCTACTTAAAAAAAGCGAAATTAAGGATCTGTGAAAAGAAAATATTTTAGCACTACATTTTACTACCTGTTCAGGTCATATGCATGTATTTACTACGCTAATGAGTTTGGAATTAGGAAGGTTGAATCTAGATCAAGTGTACCAGCATTTATGTGGAAGAATGGAAACCCAGTTGGTAAAAAAAAACCTCAGTACACCCAACCAGGTCACAAACCCCACTCCCCTTTTTATCGTCAGTCTAGTCTATTGTGAGAGTGACGCTTTAGATCATGCGGCCTCCGAAGCATGTAAGAAAATAATTATAAATAACTTTTTTTAAGATGGTGGAGTACTGTATAATGGTCTGAATTTCCCTCTTTTATTTATAAGAATACAAAAAACCGTACAACGTCTGATTTGGGCTGTAATACCTACCTAAGCTAGGCATGGGATGTTTTGGAGTGAGAGTAATCAATATGGTGCATCATTTTCAAGATGCTGGTTTAGTGAATTTATTTTGACTTTTCAAAGAGTGTTGACTAAAACAATTTTATGTTGGGAGCCTTTGATAACTTGAAGTTTAAGAGAAATATGGTAGTGTACTGTCAATAATGTAGACTTGTAAGATTTACCATTCATTCTTTAACCAACAACCATGACGGTGGTAAAATGGGGGTAAAGATTTCCCTCCCATCTTAAGAAAATTTTAAGATTTTGTAGTTCTGGTCTTAAGAAATGTTCTACAGGTCTAATGATGCTTTGTTTAGTTCAATTTAATTATTTGTGTGTGAGATTAAAACAGTTTTGCACTCATTTAGAATAAAAAAAAACAAGTGTTGTGTAACTTTTTTTTAACTGAAAAAGTTAAATAGTCTTATAAAAATTACCAAATATGTGACTAAAAAGTTTCAATGATTGAAAATAATGTAACAAAAAAGTTTCATTAATTAAACATATTAAAAATTGTTTTCTTTCTTATAGCACCACATTTTATTACCTTTTCAGGTTATACACATGTGTACTAATTAAGCTGATGAGGTATAGACGAGTAAGGTTGAATTTAGAGGAAGTGTATATGCATTTACGTGGAGGGAAAGTGGAGAACCATTTTGGAAAAACCACATTTAGAAGACTCGACCGGGATTCAAACCTCGATCTCCCTGTCATTGACAGTATTATACTATGCGGCCACCGAAGCAGGTATTAAAAATGTTTGTACAGTATAACATTTATTTAACCTCAAATATTAACACAGGATGTGTCTAGACACTAGTGAGAAATAAACATAAATCAACTATGCATTTACTTGCACATTTTATTGGTAAGTATTTAATGATGATACCTATGACCCATCTTACATGTAATGGTGTAAGTAGTAAGTATATTACCCACATTGGTGGGCATGCAGATTAAATGTCAAATGCTAATCACCAACAACTAGAGAAGGATGGCTCAGTGGTAGAACAACACAACATTAACAAAATACATTATTATTCAAAATCAACACACCAAGATTTAGAACATAGGCTTAGGCCTATTAATATTAATTGTAACCTATCTTGTATTTTCAGTTATTAACTAGATTGCTCTCACATCATTTGGATAGTTTTTTAAATTGTTAATAATACTTTACACCATGTCTTACTGTACATTTAAGTACTGATTATGCTAATGGGTTAGGAATGTGGAAGGTTGAATATAGAGGAAGTGAACTCACATTTGCGTGAAGGGAGTGTGGAAAACCGTTAAGGGAAAACCACCCTCGGTTCACCTGAGCAAAATTTTAACCTCGATCTCCCCATTCTCGGCAGTCTAGCTCAACACGAAACTAGTGCGTTAGCTAACTAGGACGCTGAGGCTTTTTTTTATTGTTATTTGCTCAACAAGGGATACAAGCAAATAAAATTTTATCTAAAATGTTTACTACTTTTTTTTACCAATATTACCCATACTAACGAAACTTGACCTGTATCTGTTGACACATAGGTTTTGTTAGGTTGTGATAGTTTATAATTGTAAACATACTAACTAATTTAATGATTTTAGAAACATGTGTCCAAGTGTATTTACATACTATTATAAGTTGGCCTTAATACATATTAATTGGCGGACTAGGCCATATTAAACAATATTGTGGAATGTTAGTCTGTAATGTAGCTTAGTACATTATTAACTACCTATCTAATAATATAAACCTATAAAACATATTTAAACATTATTATTAATAGGGTATGTCCACGATCTTGATGTGTGAATATTAATACTTTCGGTAGTGTTACAATGCAAAGGAAACAATCATGTTTCTGACATCACTAGGACCACGGTTTGTAAATTGATTAAGATTTATTATAAAAATCACGGTGCATAAAATTCTATTAGAAATACATTAAATAACAAATAAATATTATGGAGGCCCACGTAAACACTTTTGTAAGAGGTTAGGTACGCATGAAAAATTGAAATTTAATTATGCTTAACCCAAGTTAATACAGTTGGAATATTTTTAACTAGATAACCAAAACTTAACCCACCAAGTTTATATTCATTGGAAAAAATTGATTGCTTTTATATAAATTCGATACTGACAAAAGCAGTGACGAAGCAACAATGAACTTCACGCTTCGATCAGTTTTCATAAGAGAGTTTACAGTTAGTAAATAAATTTGAATTCATTTGAAGGGATGAATAATTGTGCTTATTATGATTCATGAAAAAAAAAATCCTTACTATTATTTTAGATTTTGACATTACTGTCTTTTCATGCAAATTTCCTGAAATTCGAATCAGCTGTTACCAACACCTATAAAGTGCACCGGCATAGATCACTTAAACATTAAAACAACAAAAAATCGTAGAGCATCGGCCCTCTTTGTTAAGCTTACAGTACTTGATTGCTCAAGTGGTTAACTTTCAAACTAATAGGTGATGGTGGGCTGTTCAAAATGCTAATAGTTAAAAAAAAACATAACATTTATCCTTTCAATAAATTGACAATTTTTATATTAGAAACGTATAAATTTATACAAAGTGGAGACATTTTATGTTTAGTTTATGTAAATAATTTTAATAATAATAATTATAATTATTATATTTAAAACGAGTTTAATATGATGATGAGGATGATGATAATAATAATAGTAATAATAATAGGAATAATAATTATTATTATTATATATATATAAAATAATAATTATTATTATTATTATGATAATAATAATAGTAATAATAATAGGAATAATAATTATTATTATATATATAAAATAATAATAATAATTATTATTATTACTATTATTATTATTATCATCATCATCATCATATTAAATTCGTTTTAAATATACATTTAACAAAATCACCTGCGATGCATAGGTTAGGGTTTGAATTTTAACATGTAAGAATTATTATTGAATTAACTATTTATTTTTATTTTTTAGATTGGTTGATACAATATTAATATGTTTTACTGTACTAAGCATTAAAAATCCAAGATACTTTGAAACTAATTACGTATTTATTATTATATTATATTGAAATTATTTGTAATCGTATTTTGGTTGAATTTAACATTTTAATAATTATTATTTTAAGGCATTGCCACCACAAGAGATCTTCGAACCTGCATTGTCATATTTTGTCAGTGAGTTTCTGTAGGCTATGATGAGAAATTACAGTCAGAGCTGCGCAGTGGGTCTATCTCTTTTCTTTGAACGAAACGCCACCAAGAGAAAGAGAAGGCGATACATAGAAAGACAAAACGAGCCGGCCATAATGTTTTATGGGCAAATTAAGATACGACTTTACGACGAACCCTCGATTCCTTGACTTTATCAACCATACTACTATTTTTCAAAACTATAATTTCTAAAAAGACACGCACAGCTGTTAAACGTTAGATATAATAATTATTGAACGACATGTCTTCCGTTAAAAGAATTTTTCTTTAAGAAACCAGCTTCATTTCTATTGTAACTCCTTAAATTTTTCAATTCTATTTTATTTCTCTATGGCTATCTATTTTTTATTCCACATTATTTTTTTCATGCTTTCAAATTCAAATTCTTCAATAATTCTAATAACAAGGCCTGTTTGAATACCATTAAAGGAGTAAGCTTAACTGGCGCCAAAACTTTTACAAGGACTGGATATGTATTTGGTGACACCCAACTACAATACTAAAACAAAAATATTTTCAAGACATTCTATGTAGTTCAAGGAGCAGATAGAATTATTCTAAGCCATCACACTAGTGAGAAATTAGGCCTTATAAAGAGGATTTCTGGGGTAGGAAAAGCTAATTTTGTTCCAAAAACTGTGTTCCCCAAGCTTTTTACAGGGATAGGAAAAATTCGAGAGTCATACTACATAATACTTAGAGAGGGGGCTGTACCACATGCTATTAATGTTCCCCGACGTGTTCCTTTACCTTTAAAGAAGGTTCTAAAAAAAGAACTGGATAAGATGGTTCAGGATAAAGTCATAGAAAAAATCAACGAGACATCAGATTGGTGTGCTCCCATGGTAGTAGTTCCAAAAGACAATGGATCCCCAAGGTTGACCTGACTAAATTAAATCAAAGAAAGAGAACTTTTCCCTATGCCGGCAGTTGATTATTCCCTAGGTCAACTAGAAGGGGCTAAGGTATTCTCAAAACTAAATGCCAGCTCATGATTCTTGCAGGTTCCCCTCACAGAGTCTTCCAGAGCTTTAACCACATTCATCACACTGTATGGAAGGTATCGGTTTCCTCGGTTACCTTTGGAATGTCCCATGCTCCGGAAGTTTTCCAGAAGAAGATCAGTGCGAATTTAGAAGGATTTGAGGGTGTTGTCTGCCATTTTGTCGATACTATAGTATATGGGTCAACTATTGAGGAACACGAATCACAGCTTTATAAGGTCCTTTCTAGGCTGCAAGAAGCAGGTTGGACTCTAAATGAGGAAAAGTGCTCGGTTCGGCAAACTTCAATAAACTTTCTTGGCCATATAGTATCTGCGAAGGGTGTTTCTCCGGACCCAAAGAAAGTTTATTCTATTCTCAAACTGGGACCTCCTACTAATGTAACTGAGCTAAAAGGATTTTTGGGTCTTGTAACATTTCTGGCCAAGTTAATCCCAAATCTGTCTACCTTATCGCAACCTCCTAATGAGCTTCTCCGCTCAAAAGTTGACTGACTATGGAATTGTCCACAGGCTCAAGCATTTGAAAACATAAAGGTAGCCATAAGCAAAGCCACATAGTCTTGCTTTATATAAGTGCAATAATGACACTATTTTGTCAGCTGGCGCATCATCCTACGGCCTTGGTGCAGTTTTAATACAATGCCAAGATGATGTATCTCTAAGACCTGTTAGTTACATTTCTCAAAATCTCAGTGAAGCTGAGAGAAAGTGGGCACAAATTGAGAAGGAGGGAATGACTATCGCTTGGGCATGTGAACGCTTTTCTGATTTTATTACAGGCATTCATATAACAATAGAGACTGATCGTAAACCTTTAGTTCCTATTTTCACCACAAAAGATAAAGATTCTATAACCCCTAGGCTACAAAGAATTAGGCTTCTAGTAATGAGGTATTCGTTTGGGATTGTTCATGTAGCTAGTAAAAATCTACTAATTGCTGATGCTCTTTCCCGCAATCCTCAGCCACTACTTGCTGGGGAAGATTAACTAGCTGAATAAGTGATGGCCTATGTCCAAAAAGTTGTCTGTGGTCTTCCTGCGTCTGATGCTAAGTTGGCAGAAATTATTCAGAATCTACATAAGGATGAAGTTAGTTTCCACCTCATGCAGTTTTGCCAAGACGGATGGCCTCTAAAGTCACAAATACCGGAAATGTGCTTACCATATTGGCAACAACGAAAAGAAATATCTCTACAAAATGGCTTTCTACTAAAAGGTAATAGACTAATAATTCCTAATTGCATGCGGAAGGAAATAATAAATAAACTACAAGAAGGTCATCAGGAAATTACCAAATGTAGAGCACTTGCTAAACAAAGCGTTTGGTGACCAAGATTGTCCACACAACTGAGAGATCTTGTTGAGAATTGTTCCAAGTGTGCCAAAGTTAGGATAATTTGATCAGGACCTTTAATACCAACTCTGTTTTCCAAGCGGCCTTGGCAAACAATTGGCATGGATATTTTGAAATTGAAAGGTAACTGGTATTTTCTTGTCACTGAATACTACTCCAGATATCCAGAAATGGCTTTGTTGGGGTGCCTTACTACTAGTTGTGTCATAAATCATCTTAAATATATTCTAGCCGGGCATGGAGTACCTGACATTATTGGAGCTGATTGTGGCTCACAACGGATCCATAACAATATAATAAATGAAAAGATTTCAATTTGCTAAAGATTATAATTTTAAACTTGTTACATCCAGCTCGAAGTATTCACAAAGCAACGGCTTTATAGAGTCTGAGGTAGAGAATTTTAAAAATGATATAGAAAAGAGCGAGGACCCATACAGAGCCTTACTTATGCTGCGCTCCACACATCTAGAATCTGGCTATAGCCCTGCTGAGCTATTGATGGGGAGAAAACTTAGGGGATTTATACCAGATTGCTAAGTAATCTCGTTCCCTTGCTTGTTAATTTGGACCAGCTGTTCCACAGAGAAGAACACAGACTGTCGAAACAACAAGAAAACTATGATCATCAGCGTGGGGCTAGGCCTCTCACAAATTTGAACCATGAAACAAAAGTCTATATCACCTACCGGAACCTGGAAGGTACTATAGTGAAGAAACTTGATACACCACGGTCGTATATAATCCAAACAGAGGATGGACAATTTAGAAGGAATCGAAATTTTCTCCAGCCTCTTAATGAAAATGGTCCTCGAGTCCAGCAAGAGTCAGACAAGTTGGCAAATAACAGCTCATCATATCCAAGAAGAGAGTCAATTCTATCAGTTCATTCAATGCCTTCAGATGTGGCAATTGAAGTACCTCAACTTGATGGTTCTTCTCCCAACTCATCCACTCCCTCTCGAAGAAGTCAACCGTCCAGGAAACTCGTAGATCGTCTCGATCTTTAGAGGGGAGGTGTGATGATTGCGCCCTGTGGCTATGTGAGGAACTACGCTCTCTATCCAGGACCATTTTGTTACCCTAAGGACTTGTTTTCTCTGGCTGTGTATTGTAATGTCTTTTGTCTGCAACATGTATTAACGGAATAGACTTCGCCTTGTACCGAGTTGGTTTGTTATATATTTGACAATTCTCGATGTAATATCACAATATTATTTCCAAAAGGTTAATCCTGGATATAGCTCTGAACAATCTTTTAGGAAGGATTTAACTTTATTAACCTTAATTTTCATCCCATAAGCTAAGTTTAAATAAGTTGCACGAATTAAAAAGTTTTTAAAACACTATAATGTTAGTAACCTAGGTATTTTTGGATTCTATTTATCCTTGTGAGTGTAATAATGGTGTTAAATAAAATTATTATTTGAGATATATATAAGTAAATCTTTCGTGGCTAGTATGAAAATACGCCAAGATTCTTTATTTTTTCTCTACCAAAATATGATAGATTTTATGATTTATAGCACTCAAACACACACCTTAAGATGTGGGATTACGATAGTAAAAAAAGAAATGTCAAAAAATTCTAGGCTGAAATAAAAAATTCTTTGAAAATTCACCAAATTCAAATTGTCCTTTAGAGTCGTTATCGACTAGGCCATCCAAGTCATTTCCTTCTAACAAAATTATTCTTAAAATAATAGTTGATCAAATTTTTTATTTATTCACACATGAATGGTTAGGTTAAGTTCGAATTGGTATTATATCATACGGTAATCACAAAATCTTACTGCACCATCAAAATTATGTTAAAAATAGAAATGCCCTTTTAATGTGTAATGACAAACGGAGGCTAATGTTATTATTTCTAACTAGGCCCATAATATAGAAATATTTACGGATAAGCAATAACAAAAGTGGGATTAACTTATCATTCTTTAGTTAAAAACATGAAATTTAGGCTATAAGTGGTTCCTCTAGTAGACTACTAAAAAAATTTGTCTGCCAAATTTAATTTAATTTACAAATAAACAAACTTTAGAAATTGACTAGTTTCTTAAAATAGTTCTTGGATTTTCTCGTAATTGAGAACGCTCAGAACCAAACAAATATGAATAATAATACTTATTTCATTCTGTTGACAGCTTGAATCTACTTGTTTCGTTTTATTTCCTCCCATGATCTACCAGGAAAATTGTAAAATTATGTCTTGTGCTGTTTAGGTATCGATTTGAACATACAACTATACAACAACTCTTATTTCCTACTCTAAGACTTTTTACTTGATCTATTGTATCGAAATTAATATAATAAAATTAAGTTTAAAAATGTATAGTATCAATTAACATATAATTTGCCATGTTTTTCCAACGTTGGCCGTCACTTTGGAGCTGCACCTTTATACCGCTACTGGCACCACATACATCAATGCATGGTCCCTATATGAGAAAATGTGGAACAACCTTTTTTCAGTAAGCGCTTTCTAGTAGATGTTTTGGAACTAATTTTTATTTAGTTCCTTTCTTTTCTTGTGTTGGCTATTATTGGTAAGCTCGTTATGAGCGTGAAACTTTTCTGTCCGTTAAAATGGTGAGTACGATGACTTTTATTTATAAATTGTTCAAATGTTGGCTTATTTTTTTTGTTACATTACATTATGATAAAACTTAATCATTCTGTAGAATTATTATCCTATAACATAATAAACACTTTTTCCTATCATACCATGTCTCAATATATAATTATTCTTTTCTGTCAATAAATGCCCTCAACAATTAGTTTAAAGTTAGGTTTCATTCTTGGGTATTATGTGGGATTTCAAAAATAAATAATTATTAACACTTGAAGATCTACTCTTATTTCTGGTGTTACAATTGTTTAATTTATAACTTATTTGCTTAAAACATACTATTCACAATTTGTTCTAAGGGATTATGACAGATTGGGCAAGTTAATAATGAAACAATTTGATTTTGTAGAATGAAATACATATTGAAAATCAAAGTGAAGTAGACCTCAATCACTACCATGGGCGTAGAAAGTTTAATTTTTTAGGGGGGGGGGAAGGGTGTTTACTAAAAAAATTTACTATAGGCTTACACATCATTTATATTTTTTATACCCCCCAAACCCCAGTCTAATTTCACTGGGGCTTAGAGGTCCTCTACCCGCCTCGGTGGCCTAGTTGGCTAACGCGCTAGTCGTGTTGAGCTCGACCGCCGAGGACGGGGAGATCGAGGTTCGAATCTCGGTCAGGTGAACTGGGGGTGGTTTTCCCTAAATGGTTTTCCACTCTCCCTCCACGCAAATGCGGGTTCACTTCCTCTAAATTCAACCCTCCCAATTCCTGTTCCATTAGCGTAATTAGTACTTAAGCGTATAACCCGAACGGGTAGTAAGACGCGATGCTAAATATTATATATATATATATATATATATATATACATACTTAGAGGTACTCTAGATCATGGCCTTTCTATGTATTTCCTATTTATCATGTAAAACACTGTCTATAGGCCTATATTCAATTTTAACAAAAACGTTAAAGCCATTTTCAAAATATTTTGACTTTAAATAGTAATAGTCATATGTAAGCTACTTATAAATAGAGCTTTCTCTTAAAATAAAGTGCTAATTATCAAGTAAAACACTCCTTTTACATACATTTTAAACAAAATTGTTAGAGAAATTTTATAAAACTCATTGATATTATCATTTTAAATTACATCAGTTTTGGAATGTAACCTTCCCTAAGAAAATATAGTTTTTAAATATGTGTTATATATATATATATATATGTGTGTGTGACTGGATTTTATATACATACTGGGGCTCCCTCCTGCGACTGACTGAGCTCCGAGACTAACTAAATCATGCAGGTCTGTGGCAAGACCCTTCCACATACCACTTTTATAATCATTGTTGGTGGTGGAAAAGATGGCACTAGGAGGATCCCGGAGGGACATCTGGCTGCGAGAGGGAGTTTAGATCATAGCCAATCCTTTATTGAAAAATACAGAAATACATATACATCATGTGTTACATTTAGATACACGGGGAACACGTCTACAGATGAGCTATAGGTTGCACATCTTCCTGGTAAGGGTGTCTCTTTCTTACCACGTCAAGATGTGCCACCTCTACCTTGAAATTGCGAATAAGCCATCAGATTTCCTGGATTATCCCCGTGGATATACTCTATCTGGGGTCTTGATGGGGGTTAAACTATGCAAGGCGCAGTGTTATCCCTGGCTGCCTCAATGACCACTGGCCACCTTCATGTCAGGGCGATGTAAAGCAAGTTAATCCTATGCAGGAATAGCTGTTGTGCTCAAATTGGCAGACCCTGGTAGTAAGAAACCATATCCAGGAGGAATACAGATTGGTAGGTCTACCTCTCTTGTCCAGGGGAGGGTTCGGAGGCCTTGGTTTTCAACACAAGGGTGAACTTTGAGTGCCGCAGCTTTATTGACCTGAAGGAATTGGGCATCCGGTCATCTTATTGGGTCCCAGGATTATGGGCTCGGATTAAAGTGAATTCCACCTTGGAATACAGGTAAAGTCGGTTGGAATAAGATAGCAGGGTTGCCATAGATGGGAGCGCCTGCCACACGACGTGATAGGCTTCTGGGCAGCTAGCGCTTTAATGTTGGCATCGTGGCAGGAGAGTAATCTATGCATGTCCTGCAAGAGGGCCACCACCACATACTCAAGTGTGTTGGGTGGTTCAGATGTCTGCTAGTTGTCAGTCTTGCTTGTTAGCTTCGACCTGGTTAAGTCTGTGGCCATGTGCTGACTATATGTGGATCTGGGGTCTCTAAGGCCAGTGTGTGTAACCATGGCGAAGTTTGATGGCCAAGGAATATCAGGCGTAGCAACACTGCCTTAGGCCTCGCAGCCACCGAAGCAAGTAAATTGTGCAGCTAATAGCCATGCTATTTAACATATTGGTTGTGTAGTTACACAGCTTGACGTAACATCGATAACACTAACAGGTCCAAACTAATAAACATTATTTTCTCGAAGTCAGGCTTGCAAGAAATTATATTATCAACACTAGATCATTCACAGTATGAATATATACATTACACTTTTCACATAAACGAAGTCACATTACCTTTGAATTCAACCCTTATCATCCTTACTCCAGTAGTTTAATATTATATGCAAATCACCTGGACAGTTAATAACACACAGTTCACCAAAACTTACACAACAAAAAATGTTCCCGTCATCTCAGTGGTGAAATATTGTTGGTGTGTGTGTGGAATTAGACAGACTACTGCTACTTTTGTCCAATTTTAATTGTTTTTACAGCTGTCACAGCTACAAACTTTATTTTCACCTATTCTGAATACGTCAAGTCCTGTGGTCTGCAGCTGTCACTTTCGATACATATTATCAATACTTACATATTAATAAAAAAATAAATTTTTATCAATGCTATCCTGCTTTGGTGTCACTCTCACAATAAACTAGACTGGCGATGACAGGAAGATAGGGGATAGAAATTAAATTCCCAGTTAGGTGTAGTGAGAGTAGTTTTCCTAAATGGTTTTTTACTCTTCCTTCACACAAATGCGGGTACAGTTCCTTTAAATCTAATCTTAATTCTTACCACATTGCGCTAGTTAATACACATGCTTCCGAACAGATAATGAGATGCGGTGCTAAAAAGTTATCAATGTTGACAGCAAAAATAGGTTTTTATTTTCTAAAAGCCCTTTATATGTGAACTGTACAAATTATCTATTGTTGAATGACAGATGCACATTTAAAACATATCGTAAGGATAACAAAATTGGATTTTGAAGAAATATTTTGTTTGGTAGCACCCACAGTTACAAAGCAAGATACCACCTTTTGAGCTGAAGTGGTAACGCAATCTTTAGTAACCATAAGAAAATCACCACCAAAATACAAAAGGAAACACTTGTTGTCCAGGACCAGGAATAGAAATTAACGGGATTAAATTAAAAAGTTGTCCGCCGATACTTGTGCATGGGTCCACACCGAACATTGTTTCCATTTGGCGATAAGAGACCGAGACACTGGCAACATTCTTTGATCTTCTATCGCCGGACACTCGGGTGATGTTTTTGTGTATCCAGACACACGGGAAACATCGTCGGAAAACATCGGCGATGTTTCTTGTGTGTCTGGCGATTATCATCCAGTGTGTACTAGGCTTAACAAAATCAGGTTAAACCTACCATAGTTCCACCCGAGGATTTTAGAATTACTGTGCCCTAAAAAGCATTATATATTATATTGTATATATATATATATATATATATATTGCTTTATAGGGACAGCAATTCTAAAATCCCTGGGTGAAACTGGATTAGATTTACCCTGATTTTGTTAGGAAACTTGTTGCTTTCCATCCTACCAAAATACTAGTAATATACAGTAAGATTCTTGTATGAAATGAGGCCTTCCAGAACGGGTTTCCTAACAAAATAAGGGTATAGTTGACAGTTAAATGGGGCATACATATTACACCCTCTAATCATGTTTTTTATATTTGGGTTTTTGTGTTATTGGACAGATTTAGCAATATATATTATAAAATTAGTAGGATACATACATGGAAGTAGTGAACTAGCCTATGCACTGAAATTATAAATACAATATGATTCCCACAACTACAGTCAGTTGTTAGACAAGTAGGTTTTATAGTAAACTTGTCCACATTTGCCTGGAGGGATAGTGGGAAACCAGTTAGATGTTCAAACTATCCTCAGTACATCCAGCCAAAATTTGAAGCCTGACCTTCCCTTGAGCTACACACCATATTAGATGAGCTTGACGTTTAGTAAACCATTAAGTTTTTTTAAATTATGTTCAAAGGTATTGTATATACTTAGTGTGGTTTATCGAGTGTCTATAATATAGGCCTACTTTCAGATCTTACTTAAAGAAAATAATTTTCTTAATATCCTTGGAGTTATCAATGTTAAGTCAAGCTATGTAGTTATAAAAACAAATCAGTACTCTGGATATTTTAATAGAAGGTTCTTGCAATCAATTTAAATTTCGAATGTATCTTCTATTAAATTAGTCTGTAACATCAGGATTATTTCGGAGACTGGGTCCATGAAGATCTGGGACAGATGATCACCTTACACTAGCTGGCACATGTAGGTCTCTAGGTGCTGACCTACTTTCACAGGTTCGTCTGACCTATTTACCTGTACTATATTCACTTCTCACCAAGCCCATGCTCATATATTTGCTTACGTTGCTCCAAGGAAATGGCTGACACTGTTTAAATATTCTCATTTTTAATTGTTCTTTATTAAAATCACAAAGATAATTTGGCCTTATTTTGCTAGTCATAAACACACAACATTTTAAAAATAACTTTCCTTGATAATTATTCAAGATGATTTCAGGACATAATTTTACTAGTCGGTAGTGAAATTGTTTACACCATAAAAATCTATTTAAATGTACACTTTGGTTAACTTATTATTCATTTCTAATAATTTTGATCACGGTATCAATTAATCTGGTTGTCATCACATTTATTTTTAAAGCATTACTTTTATCATGTATTGAAAATGAAAATAATCAAAAGCACCTGAATTTTTCTACATATATATTTAAAAAATCTAATTCTGTATTTTAAAGAAACAAATCATTGGTTTAGTTATGTGAACTGAATTTATATAACCAATTTATATTATGAAATATGTATTTAAAAAAATATTTCTATAGTTAAAGTTACAAGCGGAATCATATATATACAAAATTTGAGTTAGTATAAATATAAGTATGTGTGGCCAAGAAAACCCAGACAAATCAATTCATTTTCGCGCACATGAACTTCTGTAAAGTTTTCTAGGCAAATTGGAATTGGATGGACACATCTTGCATTGCCATCTTTCTTGGGCATATTTTAATCCTGTAGGCCTACAACTCGTTTACACAGTTCCTTACACTACACTTTTCTAAACACTTTTTTTTGTGTGCATAGCTGTATCTCGTGCCGTTTTCGATGACTTGAAAAAAGTCAAAATTGAGGCTCAAATAACAAACACGATGTGAAGACTATCATATTCATAACCAATGATGGTGATGGTGGATGTTTTATCCGAGGAAAGAGATAGAATTTATTTCTTATGAGTTCATCAAGCTTTGCTTATCAAAAGTTTCAATAGGTTAAATGTTTGTTTATGGAATGTTTGAGGTTTACAGAGGGGCGTAGTTAGAGTGAGGTAGGTGGGGTATGTTTCCTGGGTGCCAAACTTATTAGCAATATTCTTAATAATATAAGTTAATTTTTTAACAACAAAAATGTATGTTGTAACTGGTATTATGAATAACCACTTCGAGTATCAATATAAGAATTCAACCAAAATTTAAAGAATGGCTTTCAAGGGGAGCCATTTTTTTACCATCCTTGGATGCGATCAACCCCAGTTACACGTCTTTTATTCCGTGCCATCTATGAAATAAATCTCATGATTAAATTTTTGTAAAAGCTTAGTTAATTTGATATCTCTTTTGAATTTGAGCTCATACCTAAGTCTTATTAATTGTAATTTTTTTCATTTAGTTTAGTAAATGTAATTTTAAGCGTGGCAAGGAAATAAAAACTGAAAATTTGCCAAAACAGTGGTGGCCTTCACTTTGTATTATTTTCCTCTTGGTCTCTCTTTCTCTGTCTACATACTGCAATGTGGAGTTATATTAGGATTTGGCACCAGCCACTGCACGAATCATATAACCGCCAGAATAACTTGTTTTCCAGAATCAAACAACAGCATTTTTTGTTTTTTTAAGAAAACTTGATTAAAAAAGGTTTGAGGGGAAAAGAAAGATATTCATTCCTCTTTTAAGTTGAATTTTTTTTATATTTATAATAACCAGGGATGAGTCCAATCATCAAAGATATTCCAGATAAAAAAAATCATACTAAAGTTTATATTTAATTTTAGCAGCGCATCTTACTATCTTCTTGGGTTGTACGCAAATGTACACAATAACTACACTAATTTGTTATGGATGAGGAAGGTTGAATTTAGAGGATGTGTACCTGCATTTTCATGAAGGTAACATGGAAAACCATGGGGGGAAAAAACACCCTCAGTATACCCGGCCGGGATTCGAAACCCGATCTTCCCATCATTAGCAGTCCAGCCAGTCTATTAGAAGAGTCATTCCATAGATCATTTCACCACTGAAGTGGGTTAAAAGTGTCTAAAACACAAAAATTTGGATCTGATTTTTGTGTAGAGATAATTATGATGCTTAACAGAAGTCAACCTAACTAGCCTATGGGTAAAACCTAAAAACCAAACCCCAAAACATTAATTTACCACTTAACTGTGTGCTAGGTCAATTTACATTATAACAAAAACAATGCTATTATTTAATTATAATATAATTTTTATAATGTGTACAACTTGAATGAGTAATGAAATATGGTAAAAAAAATAATTCAATAGCAAATAAAAAACTAATGTGAATAAAATCAGAATTAAAGGGGGCAAAATCTCTGCCAAAATGGGAAAGTTTATTTCTTATTCTTATGTTTTCAAAGATTCAAGATTTCCTAATTAAAATGGATAGTTGTGTTCAAGACAAAGTGGACTCGATCCTTCACTAACTGTAATCATACATTTCTTGAGTCTACATTGTTGTAGAAGTATACATTGTCAACATTTGCCAAGCCTGGACATAATACAGTGAAATACAACACTAAGAGAATGTTCAATGGTATTGAAATTTCAAAGCATTTTTTTAAAATTATGAGATTTTCCTAAATTGAATTAAAAATTATATCTTTACTATGCATGTGTTATAGTAAATATAGATTTGAGTCAAGCACAGTAACACTATGTCGCTAGCCTATGTAAAAAATCAAATTTTCAAATTTGGTACACCTATAAATAATCATTGACCTCACATAATATGAAAGGGCTAGTTTATTTTAACCATACAGTAAAAGTTTTCAAGATATAAAAAAATTATTTGAGTGATTATTTTAATAATTTTTATATATATAATTATATACAACTGTAGTTCTTTTATAATAGGTATTCAACACACTTGTTTACTTAACCTAGCCTCACTACGTACACATATAAAAATATCAATCTTCTCTTAAATCAGTAAACTAAACCCCATTCTTAAAAACCACAACATATTACAACCAAGTTACTATGGTACCTTTGTGTATCAACAGAAGTAGTATACTTGACATATCTCTGAACATAAGATTGAATTTTTTAAGTATGATAAATTATTTTCATTAAATTTTGCTGGGTCTAGAGTGTTGGCTGACTCTCGCAGTAAAAGGAAAACATTTTACTATAAAACCGTATACATGAAATAAACACCATTCCATGATTTCCCTTGTTCTTTCATGATCCACATCATTCTCCTTGCTGTGAAGCACACTAATATTCCAATGCAGTCCAGTTTCTTGTATAGTTCCTGATAATGCTCATCATCAGCGATATCTTCTACTGAGAGTGCCCACACTCTGTCATTTTAGTAGTTAGGACTTCTGACTGCCCACACAAAGAATTCATCACTTGGTGTCAAGTGCATGGAATTTTCCTCATCCCAGTCGTAGAGACCATAGGAGTTCTTCAATGTTTAACACACGTTTAATGGGCTTAGGGGTTGTGTGAAAGGGTTTTAGTGCTGCTCGTTCCCAGTATCTTCTCACAGTTTCACACGAAACAACCTTTTCCCTCTGCTGTAAGATTTTCATCTTAACATTTGCATTGCTTCGACATCTTTTCCCACTGCTGTTCATGATGATGTCTTTGCTCTCATGCGACAGTTTCTCAGGTCGACCTTGTCCAAATTCTTAACTTATCATATCCTTTTTTCCAGTTTGCTATAACCCACTTATTGCTTTGTCGCAATCTCCCAGCAATCCATTTTCAGTTAATGAATTGTGCGCCAGCTTCCATTACCTTACGGTATGCATTAACTCTAATATGGTCAATGAAACGTTGCTCCTAGGTGTCATTCAGTAGGTTCACCATGGCTCACCAATCAACCTGAAATGTAAAAACGTTCATATTAACAAGGAACAAAGTCACATTGCATGTACAGCTGTTGGTTTTTCCCCACAGACCCCTGGGAAATGGTTATATGGCACTCTGTAGTTTGTTATTAAACATCCTCTATTGTACATGTATATTTAAAACATCTTATTTGAACAA
Source organism: Timema genevievae (assembly GCA_902155825.1). Taxonomy (NCBI): domain Eukaryota; kingdom Metazoa; phylum Arthropoda; class Insecta; order Phasmatodea; family Timematidae; genus Timema; species Timema genevievae. The sequence goes on along the minus strand of CABFWO010000822.1, from coordinate 5,170 downwards.
ATTGTAGTTTTATGAAGTTTTATGACATAATTTTGCATTATTTCATCAGAAATAGTTGAAAATAAAATTTAATATTGAATCAAAATTTTGGATTTTTATTGTAATTCACACCCCAAGAGTGTATAAGGGCAAAGGCATGTACATTTTAAAGTCAGACAGAAAGACAGCCAAGTGGCCGACATGTGAAGACCAACTACTAGACAACCTCACATATAGTAAGACAGGTATGGACAGCCAAGTGGCCGACATGTATGGACCAACTGATAGACAAACTTCGAGATGGATCCAGTTAAGAGTAAGTGAAGAGACCGACCAGTTATAACATAATGCACAAAGTGATCAACATGAGTGTAGAAAGTTGGGGGTCAGGAGTGTCTAGACCCCCTAGAAGCTATTGCCTCCCCTTCCCTGGATTTGATGAATGCCTCAAATTTATACGTGTAAAAGCCTAAATAAACTATAGTGTTTTTAATTTTAGTATTTACCTACACGTTACACTCTCCAAATGTAATATTATAAAACTAGCTTTGTTATCATATCAAATTTTTTTTTTGATACATACATTTTAATATCTGATAACAAAGAACGTTTCTCGAAATGAAATGGGTTATTTGATCTGAAGGAAAGTAGGTAAACATTTTGTTGTAAACTTTAAAATCATGCTTGAGGAATCGACACCAAGAAATACCAGCTTAATAAAACTCAGAAACGAAGTTTATAGCTTATAGCTTAAGTTTATAGTTTGGCCCAACAAACCTACTTATCCACCGCATTATTTTGTAAATTTTAACAATATAAAATCGTTCATCAAAGTTGAAAAGTAATACTAGCTATTGCAAGTTTGTAAAATGTTGTACCGACCTATACTTAATTTTTTCACTCTGTCTTGTTTAGCCTCTCGGTTAGTACACTTATGAACTAATTACGCTAATGGATTAAAGAAGAACTCTTGATTCTACAAGATGTGTACCCTCATTTTTGTGGAGAGAAAGTGAAAAAAACAATTTATATAAAAAAACTAACCTCATTAGATCCATATGGGATTCGAACCCATAGCTCCTCATCATCAGTAGTCCAGAATATTATTGCAAGAGTGACGCCTTAGAGGCTTAGGACCGGTCGATCACCGAAGCAAATAACTTTTTGTTAGTGTTGCATTTTTCACCAGGTTCATTAACAGCATTAGTCAAATCTAATGGGCTGGAATGAGAAGTATACAGTAGTTATAAGGACAATCATGTATTGTATTAATTTATCTGTCACTTAACCCACTCTTAACTGGATCCATCTCGAAGTTTGTCTATCAGTTGGCTGTCTATCACCTTGTCCTACTTTATGTGGAGGTGCGTATAACTCGAATGGGTAGTAAGACGCGGTGCCAATAATAATAATACTTTATGTGAGCTATCTATCACTTTATCCACACCTGGTTTACACTATTTATCCATTTTTTTAAGCAATGGGTCTTACTACTCGTTCGGGCTATACACCTATGTACTAATACACTAATGGTTTTGGGATTAGGAGGTTTTAATCGAGAGGAAGTGCAGGCGCATTTGCGTCGAAGGAGAGTAGAAAACCATTTAGAAAAGACCACCCTCAGTACACCCGACCGGGATTAAAGCCCGGTCTCTCCGTCTTCAGCAGTCTAGTCTAACACGAGAGTAGCGTATTAGACCACGCGGCCATCGAAGCGGGTTTTATCCATTTATATAACCATATAATTGGTTATTTAAGATATGTTTGAATACTTGGATGATACAGAAAAATACTAAACATTTAAAATTATATTTAAGTGTATTTGAAGGCGTGATTAGAAGAATTGATGAGATTGGTTATTTACATTTCGTATGATTATCGTTAATTTTAAAATGTTTGCTACATTGATCTTTAATTGTTCTATATCTTCCTGAAACCTGTGATGTGCTATTTATAATGTATTATTTCATGGTCAATACCTCACCATGGGCCAACATTTAAGAGTGTAATAATTCACATATTTTTAGTTTGTGGAAGACTGTTCAAACAATTTTCAAAACCTATGCCAAGTGATTATTTAAATGAGCCTTGAGTTATGGACTTATTTGTCTGGCATGGTTTGCCGGTGCGTAGTCGTATGGTTGTCTTCGTAGCCTGAGGAGCGTCTCCGTTCCTGGGAGAACATTATTGTTTGGAATCAGACACTTTACATTTAAAAAATGTCTCGGTTGATCATTAATACCAATATTGGTAGCAGATATCGATTATTAATATAACTACTATTGTGTCTATTTCATATATATATATATATTATATGTATTAATATAATTGGTGGGTGACCTGGTGGTTTAGGGGTAAGTTGTCAGACTTATGTGCTGGGGTCTGGGATTCAATCCTCGGTTCCGGCACAGATTTATCTGATTGCCAAACCCTTCCTTCACCTCTGTCAAGATGTGTATTAATCACAACTTGTGAATGTGAGGAATGCCAGGCCTCCACCGTGGTTCGGATTCCACGTTAAACTGTAGGTCCTCCATTTCATCTCACAAACACCAGGTACCGTTACACATTAGTGTAAGTGCATATAACCCGAACGGGTAGTAAGACGTGGTGCTAGTAATAATAATAATATAATTGGTAAAGTTACACCAGTGTGACGTTGTTAAAAGGAGCGCTTTGGGGGAACTATTCATAAATAAGATTATAATAAAACTAGCTTTTTATTTTTATCACAATATACTATTCTTTTAACATACACAAAATATTAGTGGCAGTAAATCAATTCTTGTATTTTCCAAATTTAATAGTGTAACTAATCAGAGCATTTATAAAAAGGCATGATAGGACACAAGAAGGCCTTATGTGCCATGCAGGGCGGCTTGCATACCCCCTTCCCCCCCTCGTCACTCATCCCAAAAACTGAAATCGACTGACAGCATTTGTTAATCTTTCAAATTAGTTTTGCTTCATTAATTTATATATTTATCATCCTCCATCACTCATGTTATCATTAAGCATAAGGTATTTCAGAGAAAACCCAGAGGATTAGGGGGAATCTCTAGACTATTGTTGGTAAAATAACATTCCTTTTCAATTTCAAAACATTTAGTGGAAAGCTGAACACCCCTGTCCTAAAAAGGAATATAAAATAAAAATGGAGAACCTACCACCTTTGCGAACTATCTCAACATCAGAACACATAACTGTAATCTCACTACAAATAGTAATTGCATTAATTCACCCTATTTTTATCTCATTGGTTTCCCACAAAACGTCTTGACCCACAACGTTAAATTACTTATCCCCCATCTCTTTATCATCGTCCAATATAAGGTTTTTCCATTCTAATTTCAGGCAAATGATGGTTCACTCCACCCACTAATAACCTCAACCTACAACTCGCGATTCAATACACCATCAAAATCTATAGTGGTAAATTCTCTTCAACCCTACCATCTCCTACCTACTCTTCCGCCACCAGCCTCCTCCCCTCTACCACCCTCTCGACTCCACCATACCCAGAACACATACTTAAATTATTATCTCCAGCTCCACCCCTGTCCTATCCTTTCAGACCAAGACAAAAAACTTACAATTACCATAAACATGTCAGTCTCAAAGAACTCCCTTTGACCTTCCATAAACCCATAGATATTTATAGCTTTGCGGTTCAACACCAAGTATACTCATTTTAAATGGGGTGGTAGACTGCTTGCCCTAAACCCTTTAACTATAATATTTACTTATTAAAGATATACACTAAAATTTGATTATGAACAAGCCTATCGAGCCTGATTCATATATTATGAACAATAATCAAATTTACCAGCCATCTTGGAGGAAGAATGGACTAATGTCAGGTATATAAATTTAATAAATATTCGCTTAAAGTAGAAAACACTTTCAGAATAACTCAATATTTTAGAATTATATCTTACTACCCATTCGGGTTATACTCTTATGACTACATTAATTCTCATGCATATATTATAAAAATAATCACATTTACTCGTCATCTTGGCGGGAGAATGGACTAACCTCAAGTATATAAATTAAATCAATATTTGATTATTCTTAAATATTCTCCACCCCTAGTCTTAGAAGAATAAAGACCTAAGGCAAATACATATTATACTCCTAATGTATAAACCATACAGCGGAGGAACAGAAAATGGAATCTAAAAACAATTCTCTCCTTACCCACTTCAACCCTCCTCTCCCTGACACGTGACCGACGGCTTGCTGACGTCCTGACGCTAAACAGCTCTAACTCGTAATGATGGATACGCCGTCATGATGTTTAGTCATAGTCTGAAGAAGTGGTAGGCCGGATATACATTAACTCATACTCTTCGATGTTAGAACTTGTCATATTGGGATGAAGGGTGACCGTACCAAGGTTAGGATGGTATGCTGGAGAACAATATAGAAACATCTGGGTGTTTTCTTTATCGAATTAAACAGGAATATTTTCACTATGGTGAGATTAACCAAAGGATGACGCCTAGCTTGAATGGTTATAGTCATTTATACTTGGACCTATGATGGTACTCACCGTTTACACTTGGATGATATCGTTTAAGAGGATAGCATCCGAAGGTTCTATGCCAGTTCTGAAGTTGCGCAGCCCGTGCGCGTGCGAGTGAGGTGGAGCTTAGATGAATACGTCAGAGACAAGTAATCCAGTATAGAGAAGAAATACTCGGTGAACTGATAAGCGCCTAGTCCCCTTTACTCTGTCATTCTTTCTCCACGAGACAACACTCACAAACACACAGAAGGAATGTGTACTTCTTATCTTGTGGAGGACAGCAGTGTGAAGAAAAATAATAATAGTAAAACGGCATCGCACTCTTAGTTTGCTCTATGGGTCTCAGGCACTAGACTGGCCGTCTCACAAAGGTTTTCCCGCAAGCGTTGTCTTTTATTTGCTAAACAAAGTTACCGAGCTTATAAACGAACATAGCAAGTTTCAAAATATAAGATATATTTTATAATTATAATTTTCACTAATTAATCTAGTAAAAGTAATATAACCTATATAAAAAGATGATTGAGCCTTTATTTTGATGAAAGTGTTAGAATCTACATTATGCCCCTATCTTCCAGTCTAACGATGCACCACCAACTATATAACGTCACAAGTCTAGTTTCAATCGTGCGGGAAAACCAATAATTTTATGGTCATCGT
>CABFWO010000821.1:217774-241671 GCA_902155825.1 Timema genevievae | reverse complement strand
ACATGCCCATACCATCTCTGTCTTGCTTCCTCTACTATCTCATGTACTCCAACATCCTCATTACATGACCATACCATCTCAGTCTTACTTCCTCCACTATCTCATGTACTCCAACATCCTCATTACATGCCCATACCATCTCAGTCTTGTTTCATCTACTATCTCATGTAGTCCCTGTACCAAAAAATGACTACAAAAACAAACAAAAAACATCCAAACACTTATTTACATAATTTCATATTTCTATAATGTAAAAACGTTTAAAGGGAAAAAACAAAAAACAGAAAAAAAATATGTTTATTGTGAAACCTTTGAATGTTAAAAGTGACAGCAGTTGTATGTGGAACTAGGAAACTTTTATAAAATGTAGTCCTAACTAACTTACATGGTTTCACCATTCCTCTGCTCAAGACTTGGACCTGGGTCGCCTGGCCACAGGATTCTGTCTCCTGCGACTCCCCAAGATGCCCGAGTTGAAAGGAAGGGATATATCGTCCTTCCAGCCGGCACAAGTTGACTTCAACGATATCACATATAAGTGAGTTCACAATGGGATAGAGCGAAAATACTGAATTTGTCCATTTTAGTATATATTCTCTGTTCACCCTTAATGGTAGCAATCTTACAATCTAGTATTCATAGGATGGACCATAGGAGTCAAAATATCGAGAACCAGAAATGATTCAAAAGACACTTTCAAATAATTTTTTATAAAAAAATGTATCTTTATCATCGTTCAAACATGTTTGCTCACATGCCACGATAAAAAAACAACACACACACACATATATATATCCAACACCATAGCTCAGTTGGAATGTGTCTGCCTACTGAGCTAAAGGTCCCGGGTTCGATTCCCGGCATGGCCGAAAATGTATCATTGATGAAAATATAGGTTTACCCTTTCACATTGATACATTAACGGTCAGGAACTGGATGTTGTGTCTGTCCCAGTTCTAAGTTAAATTATAAGGCATACGAAACTACAACAGGCCTAGCAAGCCGGTAGTAGAAAAAAATATATGGCTTGAATAAAAAAACTGACCTAGGCCACAGGCTGGAAACAGTAATGGATGTAAAGTAAAATCATCGGAACCTTGTGGCACACCATTATTATTAGCGTGCTTGAAGTTAGTCACTTGGGAGAGGGGTAGATATTATCCAATGATACGCTCTCTGTGAAAGCGATGGGGAAACTATTTTCCTGATGAACTCTAAGTGTTAACTGTGTCGACAGGGACACGCAGAAGGAGGCGTCGAGGGTAAACAAGCTCCAGGTGTACCGGGAGACCGGCGTGTGGCCTCGCAAGGGCAAGGCGATGACGCGTAGGCCCACGCAGCCTTGGCAGCTCACCAAGCAGCGCAAGTCGGAGGTGAAGGAGCGCAGACAGCTCAAGAGGGACAAGAGGGAGTTGAAGAAGAGCGAGGGGAAAACCAAGAGTAAGAAGCGCAGGAAGGGTATCAGCGCCGAAGAGCTACAGGAGCTGGCTAAGGACATCGCGCTAATCAAGAGGCTGAAGAATAAGAAGGTGACCTACGTACAATTATTTTGATCGAGTTGGTAGGGTTTAAGGTAAGGGTGTTCCAAGTCCACTTTTTCGATTCTAAAACAAACTCAAATTGAATAAATGAAATATTCTCGTAGCCTAATTTACGTTCGAATATTTTCTTTTAGTTGTTTTATGCTTGAAAAAATATAATATTGTAGCTATTTATATAACCTAATGTACTAAAATTACTTGGAAAATGTTTTATTGCACAATTTTTCGTAATATTTCATGTTACTTTGACAAATCAAGTTATTATCTCAAAATGCAATTCAGTTTTTTAAGATTTTTTTTCATATGAATATTAATTTTTATTGTATAAAACAGCTCAGAATGGTCGTTATTGAACATAAATGGAATATTTTAGCTGTCATTATTTTTATTGGTGAAGCTTCGAAGCGTAGTCGAAGCTGATGTTTGTTTCGAAGCCAAGTGGAAGCTTCGCAAACCCCTAGTAAAAAGATCACAGACTACCCATACTATCAAGATCTGCCTCTAGTCATGCTGCCACTGTCCAGTCTGTGTTTTATTCTCTTCTCCTGAAGAAGAGAACTGATGTACCCTGATAGTTACATAATTATCATGGTGGCTACAGACAGGGAAAACCTGGAAAAGTCAGGGAATTTTTGGATGACAGGGAAAACAGGGAAATGTCAGGGAATTTAACTAAAAATAAGGAAAAGTCAGGGAATTAAAAAATATGTCTAAAAATCTCATTAATTTCACAACTAAACACTAAAACAAAAGTGAATAATACCTAAATAAAATAACATTTTAATTTTTTTAATAACTGATAAAACTGTTTATGTTTAGTAGATACAAACTTTTTTTAATATGTGATCAATAATAAATAAAACAAGACATCATTCACCATTAAAACTGGAAAAAAGTAGTCGGGGGGAAAAATTGAAAAATGTTGCCTGGAAAAGTCAGGGAATTTGGTGAAATATGTTTTGTAGCCACCCTGGTTTATGTTTATTTTTTTCTTATTTTCTGCCGTTATTTCCCTCATAAATAATTAATGTTTGCTTGGAAAAAAATCTAAAAAATAATTACATTACATTTTGTGATAATCACTTAATTTCTTATTTTAAGATGAAATATATTGTGTTTGAAATGTAGAATTTTGTAAATTATATTTAATATCTAAATTTACATAACTAAGCAAAATATAATATTTTTATCGAACATTTAAACATTTTTTAAAAATATATGAGCTGCTATTCGGCTTCGATTTGACTTGGCTTCAAATTGAAAAAGTGGACTTTTTTACACCCTTAAATATGTCACTTTTTAACCTTTTTTTATATATCTATATGCTGGCCTTGGGTCTTCTAAATAAAATAATACATCGATGGGGTCAAACTCACAAAAAGTGATATCATTGATTTAAGAAGTGCAATAAGATGTTATCATGACCTTGAGAACACAACCCTATTTGCAGGTGACACAAGAAGAGTTTGATGCTGAATTTGTAGGGGAAATGGAATGAAAACAACATCTTGTTGACGAGCTGTTTATCACATACAACAAGACTTTTAAGAAAAGAATATTATTCCAGTTGTAATGTTTGAAGCAGTGGAACTTTATAATCAGAATGACAAAAATGTTCGTTCGGACCAAGAATATTCACTTTGCCTCCTGAATTTCTAGGTCTGTTATTGTGTGAATAGAATGATTTATTTCAAAACGTTTGCTTTGTTACGACAGTGTTGCGACCCAGCTGAAGAACCAGGAAAACACTGGAAATTTCTTGTGTTTGGTTAAAAAAACACACGAGATTTGCAAAATCTAGTAGAAGTACTTGAATATTTGTTCATTTCAATTTGGGACATTTAACTGGAAGTTTAAAACAGTAGGTCTTTGGATAGCCGAAAAGATGAATTGAAGAATTAAGGGCGTTGATTCAAACATGTTTTACTACCCCTTAAACAAGTGTTGTGAAGCGACAGGAGATGTATTTCCTCATAAATCTTAAATCATTACACGACTCCACAAAATATACACTTTTTTGGACTAAATGAATATAATATCAACACAAACTAACTTGGGTCAAGAAGAATTAATTAATAATTAAGTACTACCCAACAAATTGTAAAGATAAACCAAATAACCAACTTGTTGCCTTGTGTCTGTAAATAAAGTCTTGTAATTATTTATATTTTAGAAAATAAATAATTTTGAACACATGAATTGTTTTATATTCAAAACTAAGGTGTTTGTGGCAATAAGTGAAGTCACAAATCTATACTTTTAGATAAAACATTATTAATACATGTCAAAAACACATTTTGTTCTCAAACAATATTTTTGTGTTTTTTTTAATCCAAACAATTTCTACTCAAGCATCACTAAAATGTGTGCTCGTGTACTAATTTTTCAAGTGAAATTTGTTTGCTTATTTTTATTGGTGGTTCAGAACCAATTATATTTATAGGATGAACCCAACTACCAGACTCCAGACCATTAATTTAACACTTAACTGAATGTATGTTGTAATGAATAGTTTATAATAAATAATGTTAACATTTAGTTATTATTTGTATTTTATATTATCTCTATATTTCCTCATAGTTCATAATTTTTCCAAGATTGAGATTCGGATTTGACCCCAACTCTTGTTTTTTTTTCTAAGCACCGTGTCCAGTTATAGGCCCTGTACTAATTACTCTAATGTGTTAGCGATTACAAAAGGTTGAATTTAGGGGAAGTGTACCCACATTTGTGCAGTAAGAGTGGAAAACCACCCTTTGTACACCCGAACGAGATTCGAACCTTGATGACACAGTCATCGGCGGTCTAGTCTACTGCGAGAATAGCACGTTCGACCTAGCGGCCACTGAAACGGGTTTTTTTTATAGCTACATTTAAGTCTCTTGTAGAAGTTAAAATAGGGAGTATGTCACACCCAAATGTGTGAGGGTTATCATGCTTTTTAGCTGACCTCAATAAGTTATTGGTATGAAAAAAATGGGCAGTAATAAGCAATGTTAAAAAATATGTTTTAGCAGCTGCTTTATCATAATCATGAGTTGTCTTATCTTGTGACCTGATCAGTTCAGTAAAATACCCTCATTTTCCCTTTTCCGTCCTGCCTTTTTTTTTTGGTAAAACCGTTATACCCTGTGTTTCCGATCAAGAGACACACCAATATTTCATGACGTGTTGTTACAAACATTTACTACCACTTGTATCCAATATAAAAAATATTTTTAGTTCATTGTTGCATTTTTAAATACACACACAAACTAAAACAAGATACCTTTTCGGCGACTATTTGGCCTAATCGTCAATTAAGTTGATTTTTGTGAGAATCAAGGCTATCAAAAATATTTTATAAAGCAGCAAATGAATTCATTTGCCTGAAATTGCCAGAAAAAATAGTACCAACTGCACTATTACCATATGTATTGGAATATAACCAATCTGTTCTCATTATAAAAATTAATTTACCTTAACCAAAGGGTCAACATTTTTAAATCCAAGAAAGAAATTTAGCCGTAATATTTCTATTCATGACGCAGCTAGAGTTGATTTTTTTTTTTACCATTTTTAGTAAATAAATAATTTTATTTACCAACATTTAATACCAAAATCTAACATTTTATTTACCACAGTCAAGGGTTCTATTGACCATGTCCTACTATCTGTTCAGGTAGTATGCATATATACTATACCTCAATTTTAGCTTCTGTGGTGCTGACTGACAGCTGACGGCTTTGAAAAGCTACCAGACCAAATTATATATCCCTACGCCGAACCATATGATCTGCAAAGAACATGTCTTTAGCAGTTGTCACTTCTGACAGTCAAAATGTAGGTATATACCTAAATGTTGACTGTCGGAAGTCAGCTGTGAACTGTCAGTCAGCACCAAAGAAGTCGTGGAGCTACTGTAATTACTCTAATGAGGTAGGGATGAGTAAGGAAGCATTTCAGTGGAAAAAGTGTTGGAAACAATTTAGGAAAAACCACCCTGACCATTTGCTGGTATAAATGAAAACAAATCATAATTTATTGTTTTTATTCAAGAAGAATACAAGTTAAGTGCTACTATATCAATTAAAATAATTCAAATTATATTTGGAAGGTACACGAAAGGTGGACAGAAACATATAAAAGGAACCTTTCCTGTACCTTCTTCCAATTACCTCATAAAGTGAAAAGAGGTTTTTCCTTACAAAGAGATTAATTAAGTCAAATAAATTAACCACAAGAGAAACCGCTGAAAAGGAATTAAAATCTCAATACAATTTTGTATTCATAAACATGCACGATTTGCGGCAAATTTGTTTTAAAACGTGGAACACAAGGCAAACAATAACCCAGACTGTGATTGTAACCCATTTGTGAACTGGGGACCGAAGACTAGGTGGGGCGGTATGCAAGAACGTTAGTGAATGCTTAGTGGACCAATAGTGTGGTCTCGAGCACACTATTGGTCCACCTTTTATCCTACACTGATGCAAGCAAACCCACGCTAGTGTCCCACAAAGCATCCACTTAGTCAAGTTCTTGCATTCGGCCCTAAGATTGTGGGTGAAACAAAACATTAAATAGTTTTTTTCTTAAATTGTCCTATTAATATATTTCCATATTCGAAAATATTAGTTTAAACCACCTGTTAATCACATTTTTAGAATACTCTAGTGGCAAGAGAGATTAATATTAAATGGCAATGGTGTCAATTTATCAGCAAAAGAAAGTCATTCATACAAATAAAAAAAACTCAAGAGCTTAACTTAAACGTAATAAATATTTGTAAGAAGGTACAGGAAAGGTCGATAGAACACACATAAAAGGGAACAAACAAAATATGGCTTTTACAATGAAAAGAGCAACAGGTGAAGCTTATAGAGTAAATGTGTTACAGAAGACAAGTTATCCTGCATCGACAAGGTGGAGATGCCAAAAAAGGTCAGTTTTTATAGCTACACTTTGTTTTTTGTTCAATTTCTCCAGTAGAAACCTAATTTAATTTTCTTCACATGGTAGATTTGAATATTTGTCAAGTGTGTCCTGGAATTTAATGACAACTTTTTCTCTTAGTTTAAAAAGTTTTGTTATCTAATGTTGCTATGCTCACAACTGTCGAGGTCACCCTATGAAGAAAATTAAACTCTTTTTATGTTTCTACATTCAGATTAGAAATAAAGCAGCGAGAGGGATATTTCACTTCCGATAGTATTGGCTGCCCCTCTAAGCAAATCGATCATTACCACGCTATTTCTTAAATCCTCTGTCCTAAGTATAGATGTGACGAACAATTTTTACCCTTTTGTTAAGTTTTAACTGTTCCATTTTTTATAGTCGACTGTTTGCAGCCTATGGCTGGGTCAGTTTAATAAAATGCCTCCATCTTGTTCTATTATTTTACCATTCTCCTCCTCTCACTTTCACACTTTATGTTCCTTCCATCTTTCCCCTAGCTACATCTCCGTCCATCCTTGCTTTTTCTACTTTCTCCTAATCCTGCTTCTGGTAACAGCTAGCAATCTTTCTATGGCATCCACTTTCCTAGTTTTTCTTACATTCAACGTCCACGTTTCTGTTGCTTTTTAATAGTAAAAGCCACAATGTTCGTTCCTAACCCATTTCTTATGCCTTCGTCCATATATTATCATAATCATTACTTGTCTAACAACAACTATTGGATGGGTTGTTAGTTAATTGTATATACAAGTCATTTTTTAGGCCAGGAATAAATTAAACAGTTGTCTTGAATTCAGGTAAATGAGTTAGTCCCATTTGCCACATTAGATTATCACACAGTGCAGAGCTTAAATGTCTGCGATATTTAACAATTATTCTCCATAAAACAACTAGTTCTATGGGTTATACCAGTGGTTCCCAACCTTTTGTGGCCCATCTCCCCTTTCTGGAGGTTGACTAACACCTATCGCCCCCTTTTCATTTTCATTGTATGCCTAATTTTAATTTGAAGTGAAGTGTAAATAATAAAGCAGTTTTATTATTTTAAACAATTTTACTACCGTATATAAAAATAACCAAAGCAGTTTTATCCGGTCACTCTTAAATAAAATAGAAAAAAAATTAAAATGTACATTTTTTACAGATTTTTTTAAGAACAAAGAAGTGAAATAATTAACTAAGATCATTGACGTACATTTAAAAAACAGGAGTACATGTTTTCATTTTAAAATTGGAATCTGGAAAAAATTAAGTTGACAGTAACTTCTACTTTACAGTACTATTTTAATTTTTCCGCCTTTGAATACTCATCGCCCCCCACTTATTTATTGCCCCCCTGATAACCCAAATCGCCCACTTGGGGGCGATCGCCCCCAGGTTGGGAACCACTGGGTTATACCATCTGGTAGGCTATTATGTGTTTCAAGACCACAATTCACCGGACGATAAATTTACATTCAGTGGACACCCCCAATAGTTGAGATAGTATTGATCTTAAAAAAACTAAATACTTGCCACATTTCCATGACAAAGTGCAATGCCCATCAAACTAAAATTACTTCCATGCAGATATATATATATTCTACAAATAGACAAATGCAGTTATGAACTTAAAATCATTGGACATTAATCTAGAATCATAGATATATTTGGACTTTCTTACAGATTTTCTCTTCTCCAAAATAGTATACCACGAAATGTTAAGTGTCTTGAAAAATTAACCTTTAAAAGCCTTCACAAAGATTTGTGATTGGATTGAATATTTTATTTCTAAGGCAAAAAGGCAGTTTACAGATGACTTACAAACTCAAAAAAGATTTTCCAACCCTTTTACTAATATTACCACCTTTACAGATAATAGAATTAAAATGAATTTTGTCATCTTTAATAAAAATTAGACTTAGAAGAAATATCCGATTCCACCATTTATAATTATTAGTGGTGTGCGAGTATCAAAAACTCGAGCCGAAAAATTTTAATACTGGGAGTTTTCGATATTTTCCCCAAACATTTCTAATTTAATTGAATGATTTAATAGAAAATAAGAGTCCCTTAATATTTCATTTGATCTAATATAAAAAATTGTACAATTATATAAAATTTATTTAAACATTTGAATTTGTGCGATTATAAATTTTTTTTTCTGGAGGGGGGAAAAAACCCAATTCTAGAGTAATTATGTTTGTACTTATTTGTGGCTTATGCATGGGTTATTACAGATATTCAACTTGGGAAATATTTCCAGTACAAATATTGCTCTAAACTACTCAAACTCGACTCTGTGATAAATACCTACTCGCACATTCCTAATCATTTTAAAATGACACCAAAAAGCTTGGATCTAAAGAGTAATGTAAATTTTTAAAATATTAAAGTAATACTCAATAAAACATACTCATTTAACATAAAAAAAGGGTCTTAAAATGTACAAACTCATTTTACATCCCAAGAGTTTAAAGTTATTTTTTTATGAAATTTTGTGTCCCCCTGCGCCCCCTCAAAATTTCCCATTTTCCAATTCTATAATTCGCAACATTTTAAGGATAACTTCTATTTATTTATTTAAATTATATTTGGAAGAAGATTCAGAAAAGGCAGATATAAACACACAAAATGAACAAACAGGAAATGTTTTTTAACAATGAAAAGAAGAGAGTTCACACTTTACACTGCAGCCACTGGACAGAGGGGTAGTGGCTCCCGAAACTTCTTTAAAAAAAAAGTTAGAATGATGGGAGGTATTTAATGTGCACTTTCTAAATTGACTGATCATATCAGCACATGAGAATTTCTATGAACAAATATTTTGCCAAGAAAGGTATTTCCACATATCTTCCAGGGTTCTTTTACTTACCCCAATCGACATGGGACCAATGGTTTAACTTCCCCTCCAAAAGAAAATTTTCCAGGGATTTTTTATATATATAGTCTACCTCAGCTGGAAAAAAATCCACCAACATTGGGTCCTGTTGTTAGCAATTTACCCAAGACCACTTAAGTTGACAAAAACTTTTATTATTTCTTACAAAATCTTCCCCTACTCCCCTGCCTAAGTGTTGTATTTAATATAGTTCAATATAAAAGCTCTCAATAATTGATGTACCAGGGTGGAAAAACCCAAACAATATTCAAACTAGGAATCTTATAAGGGACATTTTGGCTGAGATAGTGAGATTATGTTGCACTCACTTTAAAGCAGTCGGATTTGAGAAAAAAGTGTCATCCATTTTTAAGGCTAATTGTATTAAACAGAGCAGTTATTAATACCATTATTATTATTATTTTATAGGTATGGAAGATATCTAACCAAAGTGAGAGCTTTATATCAACTTTTGTAAATGTCAAGATATTACTGTAAATAGTTTACACATTATTATATTTCAAACAAGAGTTCATCCTAGGCTGATAAATTATGTTATTAACACTAAAATTTTTCTTATGAATATTAATTTGTAATAGGCACGGCAGCCCAGAATCGCTGTCATTGAACATTTATGGAAATGTGTGCTTGTCAATATTTTTTATATGTAAGGCCAGAATTATTTTTCGAATTAAAGTTGATTTTTTTAATGTCCAATCAATGCTTTGTATAATTCTAAAATCAGACTTACCATTTTGAGCCTTGTGAAAATGTTATAAAATTATTTATTATAATAAAAAAGGTTAAAAATAATAATTTCAGATGAGATAAGTTTTTAATTTTTTTATTATAATCAGAAATTTCACTAAGTCATTTTATAAAATAAAAACTTTCCTATTCAAATGAACTTAAAGATAGATTTATACATAAAAAGTAAATTTTAATATTATTAGTTATGTTTTTATAATATACAATTTTTTTTTCTCTCTCATGGGACACTTCACCGTGGCTCAAAAGTTTGTGTCGTTACCTATTAAACATAAATTAAGAGAAAAATCACATGTTGCAATTACGCATTAAAAAACTGTAACTTAAGTTCTGCATTCACAACTAAATGCCCGGTTCATGTACAAATCTGTCAAGGATAGGCCCCTTAAGTGGTATCCATAAAATAATCTACAGAAATGGATAGATGCCAAGATCCAAAAGTTAAAAAGTATTTATTGGTAAGTTTTATTGAGTTTTACCAAATCTTTCAAATTGTCAAATATATTGTGAACGTATCAAGGTAAGCAAATCAAACTAACTCCTCTAGGCGTTCCAGTCCGAATTAGGTTCGATCAAACCTAAATATAAAATATATATATTTTATTGGGGGGGAAAGAGAGAAGACAACATCTAACATTTCACATACAATGAAATTGATTAATAACGAACGACCTAAATCACATTAATTTAAATTCAGGGAGTGGAGTAGTTGATGCTCAAAGCCCCGGACAGAGCAGCCTTGGCAGCTTCCTTCTTCGCATCTTTCTTGTTCTTGCCTAAAACAAATACAATTCAGCGGTTTTAGATAAACACGCGCTTATTACAATAGATTTCATACCGATTATTGGTGGTTCAGCGCCAACATCATAAAAGGACAGACTTAACCCAAGCCCAGACCAGTAATATAACAATTGACTGATTTTATGAATGTTATAATTAGGGATGTACGAGACTCGAAAATTTGAGATCGAGATGAGAGAAAAAAATCTCGATCTTGTCTTAACATATAAAATGGTTCTTGAAAATTCGAGAAATTAAAAAATAATGTAAATATGCAAATAACAGCACTAATAAATTTCATAACTAAACCAAGTGAAAAGTATTATTTTTAACCCTGCATTTATGTGGATAGAGTGGAAAACCATTTATGAACAACCACCCTTGGCACACTCGGCCAAGATCAAACTAAATATCACCGTCATCAGCGGTCTACACCTTAGACCATGCAGCCACCAAAGCTGGTTTTAATATTATAATAAGTCTTAAAATATTAGTTTATAAATCCATATATTTTAAATCTAAGATTATTCTAAAGAGTAATTTTAAAATTTCTTGTTCCCGTCTCGAATCCCGATGTTTTGACTAATTTCCCGTCCCGAAATAAAAAAAGTCATTACCGTCCATCCCTAATGTTAATTGTTAAAGATGCTCAACATTTTTTTTTTTCATTTTCTCGTCTCCAACTGAAAAAAATGGTTCTCGCACATCGCTAGTTATAATGAATGTATTATAAGAAATAATGTTAACATTACTGTTACATAGGTATGTGCAAAGCTTCGACTTGGCTTAGGAACAATTATCAAATTTAAAAAAAAATTCCTGCTTCGACAATTAAGAGGCCTAGCCAATAAAATAGTGACAGCTAAAATACCCAATTTGATGGTAAATAACTGCCATTTTGAGGTGTTAAAAATAAATATCCATAAAAAAAATCGAGCTTTGATTTCGCTTCGAGAATATTTTATATTAAACTTGATAAAGTGGACTTTCAATACCCCTAGCAATAAATGAACTCAAATGAGAAGTTTTGCTGTCAATATTTTAATCAAAGCCTCGGAAGGTCATGTTTGTCGGAGAAGGGTGCAGTTACCAGAGCCGGTGTAGCTAGTGCCGTCCACGGTGACCTCGAGCGTGAACGTCACATCCGGGGGAGTTCCCACGCGACTCAGCTCATTGAACACCACGCCAGGTCGCAGCTGGTTCAACAACATGACAGGGTGGCGTTCTGTCGGATTTTCTGGAATCTTTTTCATTGGAGCCGGTGGGTTAGATTTGGGACCCTTAAAAACAGAATTATTTTACCCAAGTCACAGAGAGGTGCGACACCAAGACCCAAATTTGTGATTGCAAAATTGTTGACACATTCAAATACTAATGCACACTTTATTAGTGGCATGTCTTCCTAAGCTACTGTTTTATTTAGCGTCTTATTTTGAACCCACAAACATCGGGTCTCGAGGCGAGAACTTTACCTCAAGACCCCTCGAGACATACTCCGAAAATTAAAACAATATGTAAATGTGGACGTGTTAAAAGTGTAAGAAGTAATGGAATAATAAGTGTTCTTAACCTAACTATCCTCTCAGGTTGGCTTCCTTCGCCATCACTTTCTTTACATTACTGTACAGTGTTTCTATACTGTCTTAATATACAATTCCAAGCCATTAGGCTATGGTTAATTTTATTTACTAATAACTATTGATGTTGTAAAAGTGTAAGGTGATTGCTGGAGTGGGATGTGATAGCGGCTTATAAGGGAAGGGGACCCATTAGCGGCACAACTTTGATGGCCGTGTTGGCGGCGAAGACCTGCTACCCCCATCCCCCAAACGGCTAGTTCATTACGCCAGGGGCCAAGCAAAGGCTTTGATTGATGCAAAATAGCTAAGTGGGGGGTAGCAAGCTTAAAGAATAGTCTTTTGGAATATTTTTATCATGCTTGGAGCCAGACAGCTCACCTCAGTTCTTGAGTGTCGATAGAAAGACATAGTTGTCCCAGGCAATAAATAATCCAGCTCGCCATAAATATTGTCAGTGTAACGTGTAATAAACACACTCAATCAATTGATCTTTACAAAGAAAACTTCTTTTCGCTGTTATGAGTTAATTTTGTTATATTTGTAAGAAGGTGCAGGAAAGGTGGATAGAAACGTATATAATGGAACAAAAATACAATATGGCTTTTACAACCAAAAGAAGAACACAGCTCACACTTTACATGGATGCCATTGGACATAAAGGTACTGACTGCCTCTCGATGAGTTATTTATATATTTCTTCGGTTTAGTTAATATTTTAGTTTAATGATAAAATTCAACGATAGTTACAGTTTAGTAGTGAACAGATTAATCACAATAAGGGAATTGACACATCTCCGATTATAAATTAATGTATGGCAAGTTTTGATCTGTCTAACCTTAGTGTTTGGCTGCATCAAACTTAAAAGAAGAATTTGTTTCCAAGTCTTAAGAATATTCACTCAACCAGTACTTGCATAGCCAATGTAATTATTGTAAATATTCATTTAAAAAAACCTGCCATCTTTAAAAGTATTAACAGTAGTTCTAAATTTTAATAAACAATTAGTCGTAGACATGGTTCAAGACTGATAGCGCATACCAGGGTAACAGCTTGCGTGATGGGCTTGGTCAGGGGCACTGGGGTCCCCTGCTGCTGCCACTCCACAAACAACTTGTAGAGCGCAAATGATGCCAGGTTGCCCCAGGGCACCTCATCCTCGGGGGCCCCTGGCTTGCCCTCCGCTATAGAGCCCTCCTCACACTCGGAAGCCGTGTCACCGTTGTCGGTTCCCGGCGCCGGGGGGTTCTTCTTCTCCTCGACCGGCGCACCCCCACCTTCCAGCTCGTTGGTTTCCATCTTGGTGGACGCTTCGGATGCCTGCGCTATTTTCTCAAGCAGCAAGGCCTTCAAGGCGCTTTCTGCCGCGTTCTGCTTCGCCACGAGCTTGGACAAGCCTTGTCCCGCATACATCTTGCCGTTCACCTGCAATAATTACAATGACTTGTTGAGGATTAGGAAGGGTGAACTTAGCCAAAGAGAATTTCTATGAGCGAGAGTGAAAGGGCCTAACAATTTTGCTGGGAAAGGTATTTTCACAAACCTTCTAGGATTCCTCTACAAGCCACATTGACATGGGGCCAACGGCTTTACTTCCCCTCCGAAGGAAGTTGTGCTACGGATTTTTATCACTCCAGAAAAATCACTCGAGCAAGGCTGGGTTTGAACCCACGATCATCCAAGTCCTAGACGAGCACTTTACCCNAAGTATATATATATATATTTTAGCTTCGTTATCACCAAATCCAGAATTTCATCTTTGAAACAAAGTCAAAGCAAACAAATATTCCTAGGCAAGTCAAAACTTCAAATCTTTGCACACCCCCTAGTCCAAAGTTCAAGCAATTTTTAGGGGTTCCTTCCACCCCAAACCCACAAATTTCAAGTATAGTTCTTGGTTTTCTCGATCAGTGGCCACACTGAAAACTTTTGATCAAAACATTTTAAATATAAAATATTCAATTTGACGTTAGTGAGCAAAGATCGAGATTAATGTGGATTTACACGTTCGCCGAAAACCAAGTGCAGAACATAAGCAAAGTCATGTGATGAGCTCTTAAGCGAATCACAAGATTTCCAACGGCACTCAAGAAAGCAGACAGCTTCGTTGGCTGTTGTGAGATGATTTGAAATAACCCGTTATTGTAAAGCTTGTATCAATGTATTGGATTGTGCCACGACACAGCGTTATAATTTGAAAACATACATCGGGAGAATTATCTAAAATATATGTTTATCTACTAGAAAATAAAATTTGTTATTAATCCGCTGTTTTAGTTTATCGTTGCAATGCATCATGGGTCAACATAGTGTATGAATTGCTGCGCCACTGAGGCAGATTCAGCTGTCTATTTTTGGCGAACATGTAAATCAAGCTTTAGATTCAAAACTAAAAATCTTCTATTCACACAAGCTAGATAATATAGAACTCGTGTATTCATACCTCGGCATTAAAGATGAAGGTGGTCTGCTTGAGCGCCGTGGAGTGCTCCTGGAAGCTGAACTTGACTCCAGACACAAGCTCGTTCAGGACCATGATAGCGTTCTTGGGCTGAAGGATCTTCCGCAGGCGGGCGTTCTGGCGACGCCGCTTGACCCGCTTGTTAACCTTGTCTAGTGGACCAAACAAGGTACCAAGAGAACCAGGAATAAGAAGCAAGTTCAATGGACATGTCTTAATCCCTCTTCTTTCCTAACTCTGATACTCAAAAGAGCTCGACAAAGAAATTAGAAACAAAGTTATGTTTCAAATAGAAAAAGTATCTAAGTGTAGATTTCAACATTCTTAAATAAACAAAGGTTAGATTGGAATTAGTTTGTAGTTTTTTCTTTTTAAAATAACCATACATTCATTTCTGTATATATATTTAAACGGCTGCACTAACAATTACACTTTTTCTTAAAGTAGAGAAAAGAAAATCGCACCAGTGAGACATCTGGTTCTAGCTGTATTACCTACCTAAGTTAGGTGTTATCTGGGGGGTGAGACAGGCTCTTAATACGTCTGGTTCTAGCTGTATTACCCACCTAAGTTAGGTGTTATCTGGGAGTGAGACGGGCTCTTAAGACGTCTGGTTCTAGCTGTATTACCTACCTAAGTTAGGTGTTATTTGAAGAGTGAGAAGGTTTCATGCTTAGTAACAATTTAGATAATGCGCTCATAAGAAATCTTGTGGGCAATACACATGAGGAGAGCTAACTTAACGCCTGCCTATAAGTTACTTACATCCAGGGAACTACACATGAGGATAGCTAACTTGTCTCCTGCCCAGAAGTTACTTACATCCAGGGAACTACACATGAGGATAGCTAACTTGTCTCCTGCCTATAAGTTACTTACATCCAGGGAACTACACATGAGGATAGCTAACTTGTCTCCTGCCCAGAAGTTACTTACATCCAGGGAACTACACATGCGGATAGCTAACTTGTCTCCTGCCTATAAGTTACTTACATCCAGGGAACTTCTTCTTGAACCTAGGCTTGGGTTCCTGGGAGTTCTCATCAGCGTCCATGGCGGCCTCGCTAACCGGTTCCTCGACGTGGGCTACGACAGGGGCGGCCGGGGTAGAAGGGGCGAGCTTGGCAACCGGCGGGGGCTGCTTGGGAGACTGGGGCTCAGTCTTGAGGATCCCCTGCAGGGGTGCAGGGGGAGGCGGGGGCGGAGCCTGCTGCTGCGGTGGCTGACTCTGGTACTGCAACGACAGCCGGTAGGGGATATACCCACACACACACGTCAACGGACATTGCACTCGGGCACAGGCCAAACAACGGTTATCTCGCTCTCTCGCACGCGAGGGGCCGTATTCGCTTCGCAAGGTGACCAAGAGGGTGGCCCCCCCTTTTGAGGTTGGAAACAACAGCGACAACATCACCTCGGCGGCGTCTACTGTGCCATATTGCTTTTGGGTTGCTTAAAAAGGATTGTTTGTAGTGGAATACATGGCATGGTGTCTCCTCAACTTGACCAATAAAATTCCTCAATTTTTCTCTCATCATATCTTGAAATTCTCGACTCAAAAGTATTTCACACCCTTATTCCCACCCCCCGGTTTTTTTACTAATATTCTTTATAATTATTAATTAGTTTTAAAATCCAAATAAGCATGTTATTTTGTTTGTATTAACATAAGTCTACGAGGAATTATAAAATATATTACTCTACTACAAACAAAAAGGAAATTTGAATCACAATCTAATTTATTGATTATTATATTTCATATTTTTAGTAAAACAATATTTTCCCAGATTTTATTTTGTAATTTACTAAATTCCCGGATGGTAGACACCCTGCACGGAACCTTTTTTAACAACACAATATGGCCGAGTTAAGCCATGAATATAATGTAAACAAAATAAAAAAAGTACTTCTAATATTTTTAATATAACAAAAACCCCAAAAGGGCTGCAACCGATTGCATAGTATTTAGCTGCTGAAAATGTCATACTTGTTTACACGAAGATTCCGGCTTAACAACGGTATTTAACACAAGACTGGGTTTGCCATCTATAGTGGGCGGTTCTTCCTGAATGCTACAAATTGTTAAAATAAGCTTTGTCAATAACTACACGATACTGGTTTCCCAATAATAATTTGGTCTTAAAAACACACTTTAAATCAGTGGTTCTCAACATTTTGGAGCTGACACCCCTCTCCGTAGATCAGAAAATTCCCACCCCGCTCCCCTCCAACATATTTTTTATATCAAATATCACACTCCCCAATATTCTTTGAGACAATTATAAAAAAGATAATTTATAAAATCTTGTTTTATAATCACTTCTTTATACAAAAACTAATGTAACACCGACAGTGTAACGATACAAATTAATTGACTGAAAATTAATGTGATAGTTGGTAGAATTTTGTTTTTATGAGTTCTTGAATATTGTGTTTTACAACTGTTAGGCAGTGTTGCCAATATCTCGCAGAAAACATATGGATTGATTTCTTATTTAGTAACATGCGGAATATATGGTGAAACTGTCTATTTATTTACACTATGTCTCGTCGCTACATAACCACTGACAAAGATTTCTTCCTTCTAGGGATTGTGGTGGTTTCTGGTGGTTAAAATTGGAACTTTTTTTTTTACTAAGAATGCATCGCAATCCTTAGAAGAAAAAATCTTGGTCCATAAAAATGAAGTTCAATAGTTTTGTCAAACGAAGAGACATTTTCATGTGTAAAAACATTAACCCCTGTACAAATAACCCCTAAGTGGAGGAAATGTACCCGAATCATTTGTTATATTAAAATGTTTCCAGCTCTATGAAAATTTTAGTTAGTGCAATATTTAACACACACATATTTTGTTACCCTAATCAAACCCAAGGCACGTTTTTAAAATAGTGACACAACAGAAAAGAGCCAATCCGCTAAGATTGCCAAACCCGCGCTACTGAAACAAACTCTCTAGTATGGCCGCTGTTGTTTCCGTGGGGGTCCCTCCCTGTTGGTGCAACGGGGAAGAGAACCACGAAGATGGGAGTGTGTCAAGTTTGGCCGGCCGGGCCCTGGACCCAGAGTGCATATCCTCGGCACACATGTATAGTTATTTCGACCCTGGCTGGGACGCGAACAGGGGGCAGGGAACAACACAAGTAAATACACTCCTCTGTCCATGCAAGCTCCACTGTGGGAAATCTTCTCAACAAAACAAGACGAACCCTCCACAAACACAATAATACTGTAGCTATTTAATATTATTATTGTATACACACGCCATTAACACAATGTGGTCACCAGCGCCTTAGAAAACAAGCTAAAAACACAGTAAAATCCCCAACTCAAGGACAAACCTGCTAAAAACAGCAGATGATTTAAAAATAAGTCAACACAATACAATTAGCACAAGCCACTTTGTGATAGTGAGTCTTCAAATGGATTTTAAAAGATATACCGCTCTATAAAACAAAGTGAACAAATAACTCCACCTGCACTGTCGCCTAACAAATAACAAAGGTCACCATTAAAATCAACAGCCAGATGTATAGGGGTATACTTACGACTCCACCAAAACGTGGTACACACTTATGTGAGCATCGCAAAGCACAGATCGGGAGGTAGGCAACTATGTAATACTCTTAGTGAAACAGGCGACTTAACAACTAGTTAAGGAGAAGAAATTGAATTTTAAGAACCTGATAAGATTATTTAAAAGGATATGAACGAGGAAATCACATCTAGTGGAATAGCCACTTTTGACACAAGTTCATATACCTATATATCCGCCCGTTTGGGTTATACGCTTAAGTACTAATTACACTAATGGGTTAGGAATTGGGAAGGTCAAATATAGAGGAAGCGAGCCCACATTTGTGTGAATGGAGAGTGGAAAACCATTTAGGAAAAACCACCCCCAGTTCACTCGAAACTAGCGCGTTAGCTAACTACCCCACCGAGGCGGGTGACACAGGTACAAAACAAATAGATTGATTTTACAATACATTATGAGGGTTTTAAACTATACCTCCATTTTCATAGGAAATCTTGACGAATAGAATCAGTTACTGGATCTACTTTACGTATGCACGTACATCAAAGCATAAGATCTGTAGATGTCACTTTTGATTGATATTACCAGTAATTATTGAATAACATTAACAACATAGTAAATTTCTATTAATGTTGCCCGCAAAATGATTGTGCTCTAAATGTCCATTCATAATAAAATCCAAGGTATAATTTGCTTTTTAACAGTGCCGCCTTACTCCTCGGGGCTATATGCTTGTCTACTAATTAGATACCCGACATAAGTTTATAGGAAGTGTACCCACATTTGTGTAGAGAGGGAAAGAGAGAGTGGAAAACCATTTTGGAAAAACCACCCTCAGTACACCGGACCAAGATTCAGAGCCTCAACCTCCCCCTGATCGGCAGTCTAGTCTAGTGCGAAAGTAGCGCCTTGGACCATGCGGCCACAGAAGCAGGTAAAGTATAGTTTAAGACTCTGTAATCATAACACATGCTGGTAAAACAGGATGTCACACTGTTCATTTATTTGATAGAAATAATCACACAATACAAACATTACTTTATTGCTTTCAATTAACATAGCTCTAATGATAATTTTTTTTTTATAAATAGTCTATCTACAATAGGAACCTAAGTGACAGCAGCTCTACATATGGTTGGTCTTGCAGAGAGCAGGTCTGGTAACCTCTGCTACTTGCCAGTTACCAACAATCTCACCGCAGATGGGATATAGTGGTTCACTCTGCACTGTCAAGTAGGCTGTTCACTAGGAATTTTTGATCCATAAAGTTATTAACGAAAATAAAGGGCCAGTGCGGGAGAAATAGATCCATTCTAGTAGGTTCAGGTTAATTTTGAACTTTTCTGACAGTTCAAAAGTAATTTCGTATTCATCTCAAGTATTTATATTGATTAATTTGATAAAATTACTCATAGTGGTTACAATTAAAGTTCATACGCTTAGTTACAGTATTATTAAAATGTAATCAATAAAGGAAGGTAGTCGGCTAAATGTACCCCGAGTCTTTCAGTTTTCTTACCTTCTTTTTCCATCCAGTTCACTTTCTTTGATGTATGATTATTTTACCAAATTTAGATTGAAGCTTAAGATTTAACCCAGGGGTTCTTAGCCGAGGTATCCATTACCTGTTGAGGGTATGAAACTCTTCTCTGAGCAATCAACAAAAAAAAAAGTTGGATTTGAACTCAGTTTTATTTTTATTTTTACCACTGCTTCTTACAATCAGTTCCGGTTATATGCTTATGTGCCATTACAGTGATGGTTTTAGGTATTAGGAAATCTGTATTTATAGGAAGTGTACCCACATTTAAGTGGAGGAAGAGTGTAAAACCGCTGGGATTCAAGCCCCGGTCTCCCCGTCAGTATAATCTATTGCGAGAGTAGTGCTTTAAGACCATGCACCACCAAAGCAGGCGCTGTTTGGTTGCCTCCTGCTATAGATGGCCCCAATAAGGTAAAACCAAACTAGTAACATCTTTTTAAGCAACGATGGTGGTACCTAATAGAACTAATGGTGACGATTTAAAAAAAAAAAGTCTGACAAAGGGAAATTGGGAACATATTAGACAATCCGTCCGGTGTCTGTAATTGTGAAAAGGTTAAGAACCCGTGGTTTAACGTGTGAATTAGAAATAGATTTTGTAATCAATTGTAGTACATGGAAAAAGGTACAAGAAAGAGGGAAATAATGTAATATAGCTTTTACAATGAAAAGAAGAACATAGTTCACACTTCACACCACAGTCAACGGACAAAGAGTAATGGCTGCCTCTTTAAGAAAATTGATCGTTTCCACCCACTCAATTCCCCGACATAAGTTTCTTTCTATTAGAACTCATCAGGGATGGGGAGTGTGAAATGCACAACGCAACTTCTAAACGAGGAAACCAAAAACACAAATGGGAGAAGGAAGAAATTGGTAATTGATAGGAACGAAGTTGTGTTGTGTATTTCATACTCCCCATCCCTGATGAGTTTTAATAGAAAGAAACTTATACCGAGGGATTAGGTGGTAACAAGCAATTTTTTTTGAGGAGACGACCATTACCTCTTTGTCCAGTTGCAGCAAAGTTAATTGTGAAGTGTGTTCTGTTTTAAGGTGCGGCAGAAGGGAGCGCGAGTAATTTAACAATTTATATAGCATTAAATCTTTTTGGCCAAAATAAATCAAATATTTATCCAGTAGCAATTAAGAGTTTAGTTTTCTGCACATGCTAATTTCAACAGATCTTGAATATCTCTCAAGGGTGTCCTGGAATTTTGTCATAACTTTTTCTTTTTATTTAAATAGTTTGACAAAATTCCAGGACACCCTTGAGAGATATTCAAGATCTGTTGATATTAGTATGTGCAGAAAACTAAACTCTTAGTTGCTACTGGATAAATATTTGATTTATTTTTGCCAAAAAATCTCAGTCGCACCTTAATTGTAAAATCTATTTTGTGTTGACTCCTTTTTATATGTTTCTATCCATCGTTCCTGAACCTTCTTCTAAATTGAAACCAAAACATACCAGTATCTCAAAAAACGCAAGAGATACCCGTATTTTGAACACCGCAATTTGAATCTAGCCAAATTTATAAATCCAAACATCAATCTAAATTACTAAATATATGATTCTATAAATTTAGCACAGCTCTAAAAGTTGAATCAAATTTAATTATAAATTAAAACTGGTTCAGCGTATTCAAATAAATATCTTCATAAGAATCAATGGGTCTAATGAAGTGTAAATAATATCATTATTAAAACATAATGGAATTAAATAAATTTAAGCACAAATAATTGCAAACATTAAAACGTTTTAATGTCAGTAATTATTTGAAAGTTTCAGATAGAACATAAAGTTTTCCTTCAACTAAGTTGGCACCACTGTAATCAACTTCCTGAAGTTGAAATGCAACAGTGAAATAAATATTTTTTTACAACTTTTATTTGCACTTCATTTTCTATATATTCTATCATGTTTTTCTTATGGCATTAGGGCACATTATTTTACACAAATTTAAACGAATAAAATAAATTAAATATTTTCAAAACCATTTATGATTTAATTTTTACATAACTTGACATTTGATACGTAGCCAAATCGTCATGTTAAGCTAATGTTCTATTTGAAAATTTAAAATCTGAAACTAACACAAGCATTGAATTTTATCTTTGTCCTGCAAATTTTCCAACATGTTAAAAAAAATTAATGTTTTCTATTTGCTTGATTCATACTATCTAGTTTTATAAAATTGTACAGACGTACTTTTTTTTTTCATGGACACAAAACAATGTAATAAACTTTGCCAGTTGAAAAATTGTTTCTCTAAATTTAATTTAGAAACAATCGTCAAAGAGTTGGCAATTAGCATGGGTTTAGTGTGCTCGATTCAATTTCCCGATTTAACTCAGAAACGAGTCAAGAGTTAGCAATTAATATGGAGTTAGTGTGCTCGATTCAAAGCCAAAAGAGCAGGGTTAGAATCCTGAAGGTAATAGTTTTCAATGACTGTTTACCAATCCTCTTTTTTTAAGAAAATGCCAGTGCATTTCCTTAGAACTCAATTTAATTCTTTGCTTAAAGTTTCATCAAAATATGGATTACATGTACGTGAGCATCAAGAAACTTCCCAAAAGGTTAACAATTTTTTTTGGAGATATTTGACGTGCATTTTCTAAATCTAATGATTATACCAACATGTGGTGATTTAATCTCCAAATTTTATGAAACAGCTTCAATCTCACTCATTGGAACCTCCCCCCCCACCTCTTTTTTCCAGTCCCTCATGCCCTAAATACTGACAACTACCCACCTGCTGGGTGGAGTACCCTTGAGACGCTACGGAGGCGGGTTGCGTGGAGTAGACAGGCGTGGGTTGCGTAGAGTAGCCCCCTGTCTGATGCGTGGTGTAGCTGTGGGCCTGAGTGTTTTGGGGAGGCACAGGACGCGGCTGGGGCCCACCAGGCCGCACAGGGGCCGGCTGCTGTTGCTGGTGATACATCACCTGCGACGTGCCTCGACCCGCTGATGAAAACACAAGAGTTTGTTCTTAGCCGCTGACCTTAAAAAGTGCTAAGGGTTTGTCTCTATATGAAAATACGCACCTTCTTTCAAACATTCCCGAAAACACATTTAGTATTGCGTCTCGCTATCCATTCAGATTATAATTCATTGTGTCTATTCAACTTGACCAATAAAATCCTCAACTTCTTTCCTGACTCAAAGTATGTCACACCCGTCTACCCCCGCCCCAACTTTGTTATTAATCTTTTTTATAAAGAATAATAAGTTTTAAAATCCAAACAAACATGTTTTATTTGTATTCACATAGTCTACTTGGTATTATAAAATTATAAAATATATTATACAGCTACCATTTTTTTAAAATCACATTGTAATTTACTGATTAATATAATTCATATTATGAGTAAAACAACATTTTTCCAGGATATTTTTGGTTGTTGTAAGCTTAATTTACCAAATTCTCGACTTATTTAAGTGTTTTCCCCGACTGCTTCAAATTCCCGGCTAATTCAAGTTTTCCTGGATGGTAGACCACCGTAATTATGCTTATGTGTTAGGGATGAGGAAGGTTGAATTTAGAGAAAGTGAACCAGCATTAGTGTGGAGGGAGAGTGCAAAACACATCCCAAGCTCTCCCCGACCAGGATTCGTACACTGATTTACCTCTAATTGGCAGTTCAGTCTATTGCGTGAGTGAAACCTAAAACTATTGGGCGACCCGAAACAGTTTACCTCGATGTCATCTTACAAGGTGTACATTGAGGTACAGTATTTAACTATGTCTAAGGACGGAACATACAGCCTACAAGTATAACCTCAACTAAAAAGGTTGAGGTGATTATAGAGGTGTAAAAAGGACCTAACCTGGCGGTCTAGGGGTAAGATGTCAGACTTTTGTACTGGGGGGGGGGGGGGGGGT
>CABFWO010000821.1:181088-212990 GCA_902155825.1 Timema genevievae | reverse complement strand
TTTTGATTCTTGTTTTTTTTCTCTTCCGATTTTGATTCTTTAATTTTAACCCCAATTCTAGATTTCTCAACATTAACATTTTCATTCTTTTTCCACGAGTCCAGCCTCACATTAAAAATATAAAGGGTATGGGGGGGGAGGGGGGAGAGGAGTAGGATGAAAGTCACATTACATACATTTTACAGGACAACTTTTACATCATAGGTACCCCAGCAAATACATATTTACAAATAGGAAATATATTGTTATAAAAACACTAATCAAACTCTATAGAAAAGTCACCCCTTTTTTTTTTAAAGCACCCCATCTTACTACCTGTTCGGGTTACACGTGTATGTACTAATTACACTAATGGTTTTAGGTATTAAGGTTATATTGTGTCGAGCTAATGGATATTAGCTTCCACAATTATGTGACCTCATTGTTCGAGATATCTGCTACACATTATGAACTGCTGTAGAGTTTGGATGCCCCTTGACCTAGATGTCAACGCGAATGTGTTCCTGGATCACCGCTAATAAGCGTAATTTAATTCGAATGGTCATTAACCACCTCAAGAAAGGGTAATGTTGGCGCTACATATGCTTTATATTGCGTCTCTCTGTGCTCATTGCGCATGCTGGCGCGCACTCTGGTCTGCGCTGTAGCCTTGAGACGTGATTGGCTGTTTGGTCTCAATCGGGAAGTTTATTTAGTATGCTGTACGAGGAGAAATTACACAGAACTTGGTTCAATTAACGACTAGTTGGGTGACTCATCATTTTTCTACTTCCTAACTGCGGCTATACATTCGAGTCGGGCTAAGACGCTATGAAGACGGCCGGAGTCACCGCTCAGGTTTCCCGAAGGTAGCGTCCCGCCACACTGAAAACATCTATATCATCTTGTCAACCGATGGTGCACTAGAAGTGCGCTTTCTACCCTATCGCTGGGACTGGAATTATGTAGCTCACACTGAGCTGAATGTCAAGTTCTAGTCAGCCTAAGCACTGACTGTTTTGTAACCTGCCTGTCTAATTTGTGTCAACGTTTGGTTTGTATTAATGCTCGCCTGACGTGTATATTTTATAATGAAATTGAACATGCATTGTGATTAGCCATGAGTAGGTTTATTATGAATCCCGCACATTTGCGAGTTGTAAAGCGTTTGGTTTATTTTGAGCCAATCACCAAGATAGTAGATGTTTATTTGTTGTGAGCCAGGTTTAATTGAGTTCCTGTAGATGCTACATGAGTAAGCTAGGGCAAGTTAGTTCCTTGAACATATATCGTACCATGATAAGTGATTTCACTTGTGTTACTTTTCATGGTATGCGGCTTATCAGCTCCTATTAGAGAAATGTGTGGTAGCATTAATATCTTACTAACAGATGTTAATAAGACTAACTAGCTAATTAGCGTTAGATTTGTTATGTAACTATTCTCTCTGTATAATTGCGAGGGGAACATTACCACTCATTAGCCGGGAGTGGCTGTTACTTTTTGATGACCTAATTGGGTCTGTTGGCCTTCGTAATGTTGTCCTGTATTCTAGTGTATTGGTTTGCTCAATTTGACTATATGTAGCATGGCTTTTGTAACTCAAAGGCTAGTTTATATTTGGTGCCCAGTAGACGGCCTCGTTATGTGTAGCGCTCGTTATTGTGGACTACTTAGGTATACCTTTATGTTAAGTTTTGATTGTGAGTGTGGATAATCTCATCCAAGGCTGTAGCAGTGATGTCCTGATTGGGGCTAATTATCCCCAGTCTAGAGGGACAAGGTAGGCACCTTCTCATAGTGACTTTGACGTTCACTCTGTATAGGTCACCATACAAAGGGGACTTAATTACATAGACCTTTAATGCCACAGTTCCATGGATATTTATGAGTCTAAGTAAGCATAAGCAGAATGAGTTAATGATCAAATGTATTGGCGTACAGACTGTATATCACTCAAACTGTGAGTGTGGGCGAGTTGTTAGGGAATTTCTAAGATCTCGCTGTCTTGTATTTCGACGCAGGCGAGTGATGGTCATAGTTTACTCGTCATTTATTGAATACCTAGATGTTGACCTCTCACAGAAATTAATCCAAGTCTATAACTGTTCTCATTGGCTTGTGCTTACTCGACTCTTTAAACCGGATATTATGTTTTCAATCTCTTATGTATTTACTATCCACTTATTAACTTTCAATACTCTTCTTCCAAATATATTTAATGGAGAGGACGACAGGAATCTAATGAACAAATCATATGTATGTACTGTTCTTAAGTGACTTTTCAATAAAACCATGTTATCATTGTATTTCTTCTTTCATGTGTTTGCTACCTTCTATAGTCCTTTAGGGAGGGTACCAGCCTTTGCGTGGAGGGAGAGTGGAAAACCACTTTGTAGAAACCACCTCGAGTACACCCGACCGAGATTCGAACCTCGATCTCACTGTCATCGACGGTCTAGTCTACTGCGAGAGTAGCACGATAGACCATACCGCCATCGAGGTGGGTGTCGCCATCTTGTTGAGAGGAAACTTAAATAATCCCTCCCTTTGAAGGGAGGATGTTACAGTAAAATAAGGGCGAAGAGGTTTATGAATATTCTCTTTAATACTTTACACCCTACTCTATAGTTCAATTTTTTTTCTTACCATTACACAGCCATGCCCACTAAGTTGCCTTAACACTCTTGTAATTTTTTTTAACAGTTTTAATGATACTTTATGATGCTAAATAACAGTTTTCTGTTGAAATATCTTTCAAACACATTTTTAATATCAACAATATATAGATTTAATAGTAAAATTTTTTTATTAATATTAAAATAAATAAAATACAGTACAAACATCATTTAAATTCAAAATCATATAAGCTTTTGATGAGGTTGTCGACTTGTATTTCATTTACTACCTCTTGCAAGGCTTTGTCGAGCAGCGTGTCGGCTAACCTGCGAACAAAACTTGATGCCAATAAGTATGAATAGAAGGATTAAAAACTAAGGATGGGATCTTAGAACCCTCGAATCCTAAAGTATATTTTAAATTCTAGATTAACATTTTATTTTTTACCTTTGCCATGACATTTGTTGATGACTTCATGGTACGGTAGAAGAATGAAGAGAAAGTACAGGGTCAACTACAAGAATGTAATGAGGAAATAAAAGAGTGTGAAGTGAAATTTAGCATGGTAAAGTGTGAAGGACACGGAAGAGGAAAAAGCCTAATAAACCTATAAAGTTGGAAGGAGTAGAGCTGAGAAAGATACAGAACATAAAATATCTTGGGAGTGTGATTGAGGAGAAAGATGGAAGTAGAGAGGATGTAATGAGAAGAGGAGAGCAAGGAGAGATGTTCTATAGGTGTGTGTAAGAAACCTGCTATGGAGAGTTGTTTTATAGGTGTGTAAGAGACCTGCTATGGAGAGTTGTTCTATAGGTGTGTGTAAGAAAACTGCTATGGAGAGTTGTTCTATAGGTGTGTGTAAGAAACCTGCTATGGAGAGTTGTTCTATAGGTGTGTGTAAGAAACCTGCTATGGAGATTTGTTCTATAGGTGTGTAAGATACATGCTATGGAGAGTTGTTCTATAGGTGTGTAAGAAACCTGATATGGAGAGTTGTTCTATAGGTGTGTAAGAGACCTGATATGGAGAGTTGTTCTATAGGTGTGTGTAAGAAACCTGCTATGGAGAGTTGTTCTATAGGTGTGTAAGATACATGCTATAGAGAGTTGTTCTATAGGTGTGTAAGATACATGCTATGGAGAGTTGTTCTATAGGTGTGTAAGAGACCTGATATGGAGAGTTGTTCTATAGGTGTGTAAGAGACGCTATGGGGAGTTGTTCTATAGGTGTGTTAGAGACCTGCAACGGAGAAGAGAAGTGCACTTGAAGTACAGGGTGTAACTTTGTACCTTTTGTCACACATGCAGCAGAAACATGGACATTGAATGTAAGAGAGACTAGGAAAGTGGAGGACATGGGAATGAAGTTTGTGAGGAGCATGTTAGCTGTCATAAGGAGAAATAAGGTTAGGAAATAGCAGGGGTACAGGGAGTACATGAGATAGTAGAGGAAGCAAGACTGAGATGGTATGGGCATGTAATGAGGATGTTGTAGTACATGAGATAGTAGAGGAAGCAAGACTGAGATGGTATGGACATGTAATGAGGATGTTGGAGTACATGAGATAGTAGAGGAAGCAAGACTGAGATGGTATGGTCATGTAATGAGGATGTTGGAGTACATGAGATAGTAGAGGAAGCAAGACTGAGATGGTATGGACATGTAATGAGGATGGAAAAAGAGAGGATGCTGAAGAAAATGTTGGAAATGAAGTATGTAGGAAAAAGATCGCAAGGGAAGCCAAGAAAGAGATGGGAGGAGAAGATAATATAATGTGTTCAAGTAAGAAGAGAAGAATGGAATAAATTAAAGGAGGAAGAGTAGTGTAAGGATAGAGGAAGATGGAGGCATTCTACTAAATTTATCCGGCCACAGGCTGGAAACAGTTGATTAAGATGATGATGACATGAATGATGTGGTGCTAACATTAAATTACATTAAATTAAGTTAAATTAAATGATTTACGTTTCAATGACAACCCAGAGTTTCTTGGTTTCATCATATTTCTCGCTTCTTTTCTGATACCGGAGAAACTTTTTTTTATATCTACAAGCGGATGCAACCTCTTTGTTAGACACTTTAAGAACACGAAGAGGTTTCGCTTTCTTTTCGTATAGATTAATTTGTCTCTGCATCTCTTTGTCCGGCGAGTCGTCGCTAGGCTTGACATTGTCCACAGTCAATGTCCTGTTAGATCGAACAGACCGAGAGCTGCCGAACTGCTGGTCCCACACGGCGGACAAAACGTCATCTTGGCTTGCGGCGCAGAGCACCAGTTGAGGCGACTTAGTATAAGACTCCTGCTCGAAGCATATGGCTTGAAGTTTTGGCTCACAAGATGGTCTCTCCGGTCTCCCACTGTCAAATTTGGTAGTTACTTTTAATTTTCTGCTACTTAGGCGTATATGGCGTTTCCTGTCGGTACCGTTGCAGGAAAGGTAGTCTTTACTTTCATACGGGGGCAAGATGATCAACTTAGCGTTTCTAGCAGAGTCTTTGGTAGAGCTAGAAAAAAAGAAGGGGAAAAAAGAGTGAGTTTGTTTGTTTGTTTTACGGATGTGATACGTGGGTTTGTCAGGAGAAACACAAGAGTAAAGTGAATGTGGTCAGAATGAGATATTTAAGAAACGTATGTGGAAAAACTCGTATGGACAGCGCCAATGATTAATGGGTGCTGAGGGAGTGCAGTTTGAAAGGGAATCCAATAGGTAACTGTGAAAGAAGTGTTTTACGTTGGTTTGGGGATGTTGAGAGGATGAGTATGAATTAAGTTACAAAGCAAATATATGAAGGTAGAGTGTGTGGCTCAAAAGAGAAACACTAGGAATTTTAAGAATAAAAGAGCATGTATGACTCGGTGTATGGATGTTGTTGAAGAGAAGGGAGTATACAAGGATAGAGAAGTGTGGGAGAAAGTTAATGAGGATGGATTAATCACGGAGTTGTTTTTTTTTGAGTTATATGCACAGTTTCTTGCCTAACCCTTAAGGGAACGGCATGATTAGATAAGTTTGTATGTAAGTATGTATGTATGTAAAAGACAATTGAATTGAAACATAAAGCTAAACAATTTAAATAAGGGGTATGCAAGTATTCAAAAATTTGAGTTTAAGTCGAGTTGAAGCGGTTGCTCAAAACTCAACTAGAATATTTTTACTTACTTTAATTATGAATATAAAAAGAAATATAAATATAGTCAAATAATATAAAATACAAATAGTAACTAAGTGTTCAATTACTGGCCTGGGGTCTGGTTGTTAAGTTAATCATATAATTATAATTGGTTTTGAAGCACCAATAAGCAGTATTAGAGCTATAAAACAAATTTCACTTGAAACTGAAAAAAAAAAAAAAATTAAAAAAATGAGGATTTAAATGTTAAATGCAAAATTCTCTCAAATCCTAGAATCTTGAATATCCTTAATGATTCGAACGGTCCCATGTGGTTCACTTACATGTACATGGTGGTCGCCTGACCCACGACACACCTGAGGGCTCTGCCGGACTCATCTTTCCCACGACTAGTGTTCCCCTGTAAAGACAACATGTGTGGCATGTTAACAACACAGGTTACAAACCATAAACACTTTTTTTTATTCTATCGTCAACCTCAGAATATTATTTAATTTTTAACCGATACATCTTTTTTTTTCCTGTGCTGGTGGAAACAACAAATAAATTGAGTCAATTTAAATTATTTGAAATATGACACTTGAACTCTGTAATCAAACCTGGAACCTTAAACTTTCTATTATAATATGCGATAGTAAACATGTTTATTATTATAAGCTAGTTCATCCTAACAAAATTTAATCTTCCATCTGTCAACAATGTTGTTTTTTTCTGAAATAATTAAAATCATGAATTTATCTTGTGCTAAAATATTGCCGAAAATGTGGTTTTAATTTTAATCCAATGTTCTATTAAATCCTTATTAAATAATTTGGTCCTATTCCATTCATTTTTATGAAACATATTAAAGAGAATTTTAGGTATATTAACTGTACCAACTTAAGAAAAATTAGATTTTTTTAAGCACTGCATCTTACTACCCGTTAAGGTTGTACACTTACGTACTAATTAAGCTGATGGTTTTAGGGATACAAGGTTATATTTATAAGTGTACTCACATTTGCATGTAGGGAGAGTGGAAAACTATTTTTTTAAAAACAATCTTGGTGCACCCAACCGAGATTCGAACTTTGATCTCCCAATGATTGGCAGTCTAGTCCACTATGAGAGTTTAGACCGTGCGGCCACCGAAGCGGGTAAAAGTTTGTATTTATCCTTGCATGAAAGGTTAGGCCAAGTTATGTTGAAATAGTTTTCATTCTAAATAATAAAATAAATATTATTGCATACTAAAAAAATCTGCGACACCAGTGAAATATATTATCGATGTGCGAGAACCATTTTTTCAATTCGAGACGAGAATTAAAAAAAGTATCGAGACATGAGAATGAGACAAGAAAACGTCCTTTGAAAGTAAAAAAATTTAGATTATGTTTAATAAAGTAAATATATAGTGTATAGAGTTCCTTTTTTACATTTGAGCTGGCGCTTGCTTTAGATTGTCTTATAGTTCATTCAAACACTCGAGATATAGTTCATACACATTTTAAATGCAATTAATAAAATAGTCATAGGTAGTTACAATGGACACCATTTATAATTTAATTTTATAGCTAACAGCTTTTATAGTCAAAGTTTGATATTGAAAAACAATATTTTTAACCAAAACATTTCTTAATAAAGGCTGTTTTATTGGGTTGTTTTATTAGCTGTGAGTTTCTCAGTTGAGATCGAGGGAATGTTATATCAACTAAAGCCAAACATTTTGGCGTGAGTTAGCTGAGTTTTGTTTTAATTTAAAAATAATACACAATTTTACACTATGTATATTGTCACTATAAACCCACACCTTAGCTCAGTGGGTAGTGTGTCTGTCTAATGAGTTAAGGGTCCCACGTTCGAAAACCTTATAATTAGTGAAATGTGGGTTTACCCTTTCACAGTGATGAATTAATGGCCGGAGGACTGGATGTTGTGCCTGTCCTAGTATTAAATTAAATTATTAGGCATGTGAAGCTACGACAGGCCTAGCAAGCTGGTAGCGGAAAATATATAGCTTGAATAAAAATCTGACCCAGGCCACGGCTGGAAACAATTATGGATGTAAAAAAGTAATATTGTTACTAATGGAAAGTTTCTATTCTTGTTTAGTGTATTAAGAATAAAAAATAATGTATATACTACTTTAATAAGACAATACATATCTGTAACATTGCCATGGTAAACTAAAATTTTAATGTTTTAAAACTATGTATTATTTTTCTCAAATAATAACAATTAGTTACATTAAAGTTTTTATAAACAGAATCAACAATACACAAATTAT
This sequence comes from Timema genevievae, assembly GCA_902155825.1. Lineage (NCBI taxonomy): Eukaryota > Metazoa > Arthropoda > Insecta > Phasmatodea > Timematidae > Timema > Timema genevievae. The sequence continues at coordinate 204,994 of CABFWO010000821.1, read as the reverse complement.
GTGTTTTATTATAATCATGGAAACAACTGTATTAGAGATAAATACATCAAACATCAAATCAAATTATTCTCAGTATAGTTCATCAAGTAATTTTATATCTTTATTAGTGTTTTAGTGTGTTATAAAATACTACAGCAGTAATATGGTAAATATTTTATTTGAAGAAACTCTCGTTTATTAAACTTATACTCTAAATCCCTTTCTATGAAACAAATTTGCTAGCGACTCCAAGAAGTAATGGTTTAGTTAAAATAACTTAAGTTTTTTATACTCTAGAGTCAATTATTGAGCAGTTTAAGATCAAATAAAAATATATAAATAGTCAATGAATATATTTATACCAAAAATGCATATATACAATTTTATTTGTTACTAAAGTTTGATCGAATCCAATATTTTATGAATCCAAATCTTCAATTTATCTTCAAATCTCAAATCCGGATCCAAACTTAGAAAAAATTAATATTTTTTTCTCTCATTTGAATATAAATTTGTAATGTATATAACTGCACAGACTGTGATTGATTGACCATAAAATGAGTATTTTAGATCTTAACACTTTTATCGGCAAAGCTTTGTATTTGTCGAAGCCAATCCGATGTTTGGAATATTCCTGCACCCCCATAGAAAACAAAGCTTCCCCTAAGAGTATATCTCCTATTCTGCCGACCGCGGCTGGCTCCAACAGGACCTACGCTCTAGTTACGATCGTGGTGTAAATGTCTGCAGGCCCACAAGCATGACGTTGTCGTGGGGGTGAAGCCCGGGCAAGAGATCCTGTGCCATAGCTGCCAAAAACCAGTGACGGGAAAGGTAAACCACTTTACACTTTCCGGCCATGGAAATGAAAAGGTATTTCCGGGCCTCAGCTTATTACAGTGGCGTGTTAACTAAAGAGTCGCAGGTTAAATTCCTGTGTCCCAGGTGCCATTTTTCAATTTACAAAAGTTTTGAAGCCAATTCAAATTTAGGAAAAAAAGAAAGAAAAAAAAACCACTTTTATCTCAAAAGATAGAGTATTTTTTCTAGAATCCTCTTATCTCGAGTCTCCTTGAGGGTTTGAGGATTTGAGGGTACTATCCTTACAAACTATGACAGCCCCGCTAACTGTTTGCAGATCATCTCCGCCATGGGCAAGACCTGACACCCAGAGCACTTCAAGTGCGCGAGAATTTGAGGGTACTATCCTTACAAACTATGACAGCCCCGCTAACTGTTTGCAGATCATTTCCGCCATGGGCAAGACTTGGCACCCAGAGCACTTCAAGTGCGCGAGCTGCGACGAACCCATCACCAGTGACAAGTTTAACCAGCAAGACGGGAAACCTTACTGTGAGGACGACTACGCCAACCTCTTCCTCAAAAGATGTGCCCAGTGTAACGAACCCATTAAAGAGGTATCTAACAAGTGTGGATCTTTTATTTGTGTTCTTGATCTACTTATTGTTATTATCGAATGGTTTCACAAGCATGTGTTTGAAATGAAACTAATATTTACGTGCTTGAGATACATTGGAGGAGTAACAATTTCCGATGTTATGGAGTTGGAGCTAGGACTCGGGAAAAGGCCGCAAAGAAGAGATGGGAAGAGCAAATATAAGTTCATCCTGTAACCTGGATATTATTACTACTGGTGCTAGTGTTGCTGTCCTAGGTTAAGTTAGTTTGTAAGTCTATATCCCTGTGTTGTTCCTGTAACCTGGATATTATTACTACTGGTGCTAGTGTTGCTGTCCTAGGTTAAGTTAGTCTGTAAGTCTATATGCCTAATGTATGTGTTGGTCCTGTTACCCAGATATTACAACTCCTGGTGCTAGTGTTGCTGTCCTAGGTTAAGTTAGTCTGTAAGTCTATATGCCTAATGTATGTGTTGGTCCTGTTACCCAGATATTACAACTCCTGGTGCTAGTGTTGCTGTCCTAGGTTAAGTTAGTCTGTAAGTCTATATGCCTAATGTATGTGTTGGTTCTGTTACCCAGATATTACAACTCCTGGTGCTAGTGTTGCTGTCCTAGGTTAAGTTAGTTAGAAATCCATACACCGGATGACTGGCGACTGTGCTGTTCCAGAAAGTGATAGTGGCGCTGAACCGCAACTGGCACGAGGATCACTTCAAGTGCACAAAGTGTGGTAAGAAGCTGGCGGAGCAGAGTTTTTTCGAAAAGGAAGGAGAGCCGTACTGTCAGGAGGATTACCACACCCTGTTCTCCCCTCACTGCCAAGGGTGCAAGAAGCCCATCACTGAGATGGCCATTGTGGCAATCGGCAACAAGTGGCACCAGGCTTGCTTCACCTGTCTGGTGAGAGAAAATGCCGCGAAAATTCTTCCCCCGTTTTAGCGAATATCACCGCTCCATAGAATTCTGTTGTGTTTAGACGAATAGTTTATCATCATCATCAACAAATGTTTCCAGTCTGTGGCCGGGTCACTTTAATAAAATGCCTCCATCTTCCTCTATCCTTCCACCACTCCTCCACCTTTAATTTCTTCCATTCTTCTCCTCTCACTTGAAAACTTTCTGTTATCTTACTCTACCATCTCTTTCTTGGCCTCCCTTGTGGTATTTTTTCTACATATTTCACCTCCAACATTTTCTTCGACATCCTCTCTTTTTCCATCCTCATTACATGTCCATACCATCTCAGCCTTGCTTCCTCTACTATCTCATGTACTCCCTGTACCTACATTCTTCCTCAGATAACTTCATTCCTAACCTTGTTTCTTCTCGTGACAGCTAACACGCTCCTCACAAACTTCATTTCCATGGCCTCCACTCTCCTAGTGAGTTACTGTTTCCAGCCTGTGGTCAGTTTTTTATTCAAGCCATATACTACTATACTACCAACTTGCTAGATCTGTCGTAACTTTACATGACTTATAATCTAACTTAAGACTAGGGCAGGCACAACATCCAGTCCTCGGCTGTTTAGTTATCAGTGTGAAAGGGTAAGCCCACATTTCACCGAAGATACATTTTCGAGAAGGCCGGGAATCGAACCCGGGATCCTTAACTCAGTGGACAGACGTGCTATCGAATGAGCTATGGTGTCGAAATAAATTATCTCTTTAAGTAAAACCTCTCTTTGCTCTATGAGTTAATTAATTAAAATTAGAGTTGGGTCGAATCCACTATCTTACAAATCCGAATCTACAATTTACATTCGAATACGAATTTTGGAATGGATTATGAACATAAGAACCAATAAAAATATAATAGAACAATATAAAATACAAATAGTAACTAAATGTTAACATTATTTCTTATAATCCATTCATCATAACATTCATACATTCAGTTAAGTGTTAAATTACTGGTCTGGGGTCTGGTTGTTGAGTTTGTACTATAATTATCATTGTATTTTACCCATAAATAAGCAGTATTAAAGCTCTAAAACAAATTTCATTTGGAGAATTGAAGGATTAAAGATTTTTGTTTTTGAATGTGAAATTATCTCGAATATGCTTAAGGATTCGAGGGTCCCATCTCTGATTAAAACTCGAATATCAAATATTATTAAGGATTCAAGGATTTAAGATTAAGGTTAGAAGGAACCATCAATAGACTTTCTTGTTGTTGTTGATGATGATGATGATGATAGTGAGCCATTGGTCTTCATCATTATCTAGCTTCTTATCTCATATCCATAATTCAATCGGATATATATGACATTTTATTCCGCACTTGTTTCAGAAATGCGGTAAAGCAGTTGTCGAGACTCAGTTTGAGGTGCTTGATGACCGACCAATTTGCTCCAAATGCACCATCAAATAAACTACGCAATGAGGTAAACAAGATGAAAAATGGTGTACTAAATGAGGGGGGAATAAATATACCAACATTTTGTTCTAAGCTATACCTTTTCCCCACAACAAAAACAAAAATTAAAAAAAAAATGTACTGGTATTTGGATTAAAACATAAATCCAAGATGTTATTCTATGACATTAACAGAGTGTACAATCAAACAATTTAAATTTTAATTTTTAATGAAATAAATTACCAATTGATTTGATATTTTTTGTGGTAGTGATTTTTTATGCTAAGTTTGAAATTAAACTTTCGTTCAAATATTTGCGAACTCTGACTTGACTTGGAAAAAAAATCCTTTGCTATGGCAAATATATTGGTTTGTTAAAATACACGTTTAGGTTCAATTTCATATTGTTGTATTTCAATTCAAAGCAAACTCGGATTGAACATATAAAATATTCTTGAAGCCAGATCAAAGTTTGAATATTTTTTATAAGTTGGTTTATGAATGAAAAAATATTAGATTGTCATTATTTATATTATATCTTTATGCATTAAAATTACTTGGAATCGTTTTATTACACAATTGTTTTTAATATCTTGTTCTAAACTGATAAATTAAGTTAATTACTACAGTTTTTCCATATGGATATTAATTTGCTATGTATACAACAGATGAGATATAGAATTAATTGGCCATAAAGGAGTATTTTTACTCTCAATATTTTTATTGTTGAAGCAGGATTTTTTTTTCCGAAGCGAAGGCGAAGTTGACATTTGTTTAAAAGCCAAGTCAAAGTTTCGAAGCTTTGCAAACCCCTATTTTAAATCATTCTGTTTGAACTGAAAGTAAGCAGTCTTACTTCGACTGATTACACTATGGTCCTATCTTATAAGCTACACCATAGTGGAATCAAGCAAGGTAGCAGTCTTACCTTGACTGATTACATGATGATACTATCTTATAAGCTACACCATAGTGGAATCAAGCAAGGTAGCAGTCTTACCTTGATCTGATTACACTATGACCCTATCTTATAAGCTACACCATAGTGGAACCAAGCAAAGTAGCAGTCTTACCTCGACTGATTACACTATGGTCCTATCTTATAAGCTACACCATAGTGGAACCAAGCAAAGTAGCAGTCTTACCTCGACTGATTACACTATGACCCTATCTTATAAGATGTACCATAGTGTAAATGTGCTAGTTTTCAGTGTTAACAAAGTGTGCATTACAAATTAGGGGTGGTCAGGCACTCGAGATTTCGGGCAATAAATCGGGTATCTAAAAATCCCGGAATGTCGGGCGAGTATTTTTTATGCCCGTATTTCGATCGGGCATCTCAAGAACTTTGTAAGTATATAATACCATGTTAGCACTAACCTCTAATTCAAACTTTGAGAAAATAGTGTTTAACTGATGTTTATAGTTGAATTAATTCAATTCAACTAATACTAAACAAAGTTAAGTAGATCTATTATTTTTGATTAATTTGTAAATTATTATGTTTGCTTTCGACAAAACTACGATAACATTTCTCAGAGGTTACAAGTCTACAACATAGTGAAATCAAGATTCCTACTATTTAATTTTCATTGTCAATGCCAACAACATAACAAATTCACATACATTGAGATTTTTAGGCCCTATGTTTGTGGAAACTTAATTTAAATTAGTTTTCTTTATATTTATTTAATTTATTATTATTAGCCAGATTTGTTAGGATATAACTAGAAAAGTACGCATCAAATGAACATTAAATAGGAAACAGCCATTTTGCTTCAAGTAAACAAGTTTTTCGATTTCGATTTATGTGTGTTTCAAGTTTCATGCATAATGTAACATTTCAATTTTTTTTAAATATTTATTTGCAGTTATGTAGTTAATAAATTATAAATTATGCTATAAAGTAAATAAATAATAATTACTAAATAACATTCAATTTAAACTTCATTTTTTAAACTTTTTTTACTGTGTACAACGTGTTTAAAACTTTAAATATTTGTCTTTTAGTTAAATAATTTCATTTGTGAATGTTTATTAATAGTGTTATTTTACATTTATACAAATGTGACGCTAATATGTCCGACGAAAAAATGGTTAATGAGCCTACACCTCAACTAAACTTACAGCAACTTTTTTTTTTCAATTTTCTCATTTAAATTTGTTTCAGAGCTTTGCTACTGCTTATTGGTTGATTCAGAACCAATTATAAATATTATATGATGAACTCAACAACCGAGCCCCAGACCATTAATTTAACACTTAACTAAATGTGTGAGTGTTATAGTGAATGGATTATAAGAAAGCATGTTAACTTTTAGTTACTATGTGTATTTTATATTATTCTGTCATATTTATATTTCCTCTTATACTCATAATTTTTTCCAAAATAAAATTATGAATTTGAGATTTTGGATTAAGGTAAAGTGGAGATCCGAATTTGTAAAATAGTGGATTCAACTGAGTCAAATTAAAATGGTAAAAGTTGAGGAATTACAGTGAGAATCAAAATCAAGAAAAACAGGAATTCATCATCATCATCATCATCATCATCATCATCATCATCATCATCATCATCATCATCATCATCATCATCATCATCATCATCATCTTCGACCTCTGCAGGTCGTCTAAAGAATCTAGTTTAATTGTGATAAATGTCATTCTGAGGCATGTACACTGGTACTTACCGGTATCTCTCCCGGTCCCTGCCTTCCTGGCGCAGATGCCAGATCACCAGGGTCAGTGTTAGGTCCAACCGCCATCCCCTCTCCCCTGTAAGTGACCAAATCTGTCTCTGGAAGATTGGAATCAGACAGGTGCGGAAGATTTGACGAACTTTCCTAAACAAAGAGAGGGTGTCCAGACAAACTCAAACTACTTTACTTTTCAAGATTTCCTATGACCAATAGTTTTTCCACCCACATACCTACTCTATGGCATTAGTAACTTGAACAACATTCATTGCCGCACTTACAATATTACGCCGCCTATCCCTATCTTGAGCTAGTTCTATCCAGTACACCTCATTACACCCTATCCCTATATGGAGCTAGTTATATCCAGTCCACCTCATTACACCCTATCCCTATCTTGAGCTATACCTCAGTTTTAGCTTCTGTGGTGCTGACTGACAGCTCACAGCTGACTTCTGACTGCTTTGAAAAGCTACCAGACCAAATTATGTATCCCTACGCTGAACCATATGATCTGCAAAGAACATGTCTTTAGCAGTTGTCACTTCTGACAGTCAAAATTTAGGTATATACCTAAATTTTGACTGTCAGAAGTCAGCTGTGAACTGTCAGTCAGCACCAAAGAAGCCATGGGGCTACTGTAGTTCTATCCAGTCCACCTCATTACACCCTATCTCTAGATTGAGCTAGTTATATCTAGTCAACCTCATTACACCCTATCCCTATATTGAGCTAGTTCTATCCAGTCCACCTCATTACACCCTATATCTATCTTGAGCTAGTTATATCTAGTCCACCTCATTACACCCTATCCCTATCTTGAGCTAGTTCTATCCAGTCCACCTCATTACACCCTATCCCTATCTTGAGCTAGCTCTTGAGGCATTCTATTAAACTGACCCGGCCACAGGCTTGAAAGAGTCGATGATGATGTTTTTAACTTTTATTTTTGTGCTATTATCTACAATTCTATCATATTTCTTTAATTACATTTTATAAAAACTTAATGATTAATATAAAGTAGGCTATAGCTCTTATATTTACCACAATTTCGAAGATTCAAATTCGGTATATGTAGGTAAAGTGGAGAATTGTATTTATAAAAAAAGTTTGATCCAATCTCTAGTTACCGTCAAAATCAAAGCCACAAAGGTGTGGGGTGTTAAGGTGTTTCGACACCAACACATCATAACGCCAAATCAATAGAGAAATTGAAACTGAGCGTTTTTTTCCTTGCACCTAAGCATCTGTACAGGTTATAAGCATATATTTATTATGATAATGAAGTGGTAATAAGGAAAGGATTTTATAAGAAATGTGTCTATTTTAAAAATTTATTTGAGGTATTTAACTTTCACTTTCTGAGCCAAATGATTATATCTGTACAAAGGAACTTCCATGAGCAAAAGCGCCTACCAATTTTGCAAAGAACTTTTTTTCACATACCTTTTATGGTTATTTTACATACCCCAATCGACATGGGACTGGCGAATTTACTTACGCTCTGGAGGAAGTTGTGCTAGGGATTTTTATTACTCGAGAAAGATCCGTCGACTCCGGATGGGTTTGAATCAACGGACATCGGGTCTTGAGGCAACCACTTTACCCCAAGACCACCGAGGGTATGACTAAAGGAAATGTATCGGCATTTCTGCGAGGGGAAAGTGGGAAACAATTTAGGTGAAACCACCCTTGGTACACCTGCGACGGGTATTCGAACCTTGCTCTCCCCGTCAAGGTCAATCCTAGACCAACACAAGAATGAAGCGCTAAAGATGCAGGTAAAATGAGCTGCCACAGTAAGCGGGACTGTACCTTTAAGTTGTCGGGCGGGATGAGCTCCATCATGGTCTGTAGGTGGTCTCCATGGTTGACCTCATGGGGACGTTTACTCCTAGAGGCTACCTCCTTGGGTCTCTTACATGAACCGGGAGCACACACATTTTGGGAGGTATGGGGCTACAAAACGCAACAAATAGACAATAAATAATTAGGGGTGTGTGAATTACTTGAAAAATCGAGTTGGGGTTGAGATTTAGTGGTTGTGTGAATAATAATAACAATAATAATAAGTTTGTAGCTAAAGCAACCAACAACAGGTAACACTAACCTGAACTCTAGCTCCGCCGACCTTGACCGGTTTTGGCGAGGGATGCTGAGTCGGCGTCTTCTTAGGGATCCCAAACTTTTCCCTGGCGAGGAGCGCCGACATTTTTTTCCAGGGACATTTCGTTTTGTACATGGACAATTTTGAGTGCGTCGCAGACTTCTTCCTGGTTTGGATGATCTTAGAGACACTGGGCAAAAACGCTCGGGACGAGGTGACCGCGTCTCCGTCCCCATTCTGGGTCCCCACGTCAATTTGACGCATCAGATCCCTGCATTTTTCCAAGACCTTAAAGTAAACATATTATAGAGTTTGACAATTTTACTATTATCATTATTATTAATTGTATTATATTTGTAAGAAGGTACAGGAAAGGTGGATAGAAACACATAAGAGGAACAAAAAAAATATGGCTTTTACAATGAAAAGAAGAACACAATTAACACTTTACACTGCTGCCACTGGACAAAGAGGTAATGGTTGCCTCTTAAAGAAAATTGATCGTCACCGCCCAATCCCCTGACCTAGTTTTCATTATTATTAACTATAATTCGAAACCTTTCAGGGTTCCAAACTTTTTTCTCATGCAGATTTTATTGTGATGTTTATATATATATGTACACACACACACACACACACACACACGGTCAAGAGTTGGGGTACACGGGGTACATAAGATCGGTGAGATGGTATGGACACGTAATGAGGATGGAAAGGTAGAGGATTCCAAGGAGATTAATGGATATGAAGTATGTAGGGAAGAGACCCAAGGGAGGAAGAGATGGGAGTAACAGATAACAACAAGTGTGCAAGTGAGAGGAGGAGAGTGTAAGAGATTGCAGGAGGAATAATGGTGGAAGGACAGAGGGAGATGGAGGCATTTTACTGAACAGACCTGGCCACAGGCTGGAAACAGTTCATGATGATGATTTTTTAACGGAAACATTTATTGTAAATTTGCCCTTGGATATGTGGGTGTTCACTATTCATGCCCCCCCACATCCCTCAAGACTATTGTTTTTCCTCGACAGCTTATACAAGCTCAGCCCTCTTGGACATTGTGTATGTGGAAGCTCTCCTATCATTAATACACTTAGTTATATGTTCTGCATTAATTTGCTTTACTAAGTTTTATTCAAATAACGAGAGTTGTCCTTAATTTTAATTGGTGTTCTTCACTGTTTCGTTTATAGCCTCCATTTACTTGTTTAAATTGTTTTCTTATGTAGTCTATATCTTAGGGATGGGAGTCTCAAATACTTAAGGATATACAAAATTCGAGGATCCTTGACAATATCCAATTCAAGAATCAAGTCCTTGAAATTTTTTTTTTTCAATTCTCCAAATAAAATTTGTTTAAGAGCTCTAATAATGCTTGTTGGTGATTCAGAACTAAATTTTAATTCCAGGACAAACTCAACAACCAGACCCCAACCCATTAATTTAACACTTAACTGGGTGTATGAACGTTGTAATGGATTTTTAAGCATTTTATTTAAAGTTTAGTTACCTAGTTGGATTATAAGAAATATGAAGACAGGACAGACCTAGCAAGCCAGTAGTGGAAAATATAGGGCTTAGATAAAAAAGTGACCACAGGCTGGAAACCTTGATGGATGTAAAAAAAAGTTTCTATTTCTATTTTCTATTATACCATAAACCAGTAGAAGGGACCTTCCATTTAGATATCAAATAAAGTTGCGATGCAGCAAACTTACTATACCCATAAGGCTCCTTGAAACTAGCAAACTGAGTCTAGTCAGATTCACTATTTTGTAAATCTGAATCCTCTTTTTACCTACAAATCCCGCATTTGTTTAAAGAGAAATAGATAGATTCACCACTTACATGTAAAGGTTCACTTTTATTGACGGTGGGTGTGAAGTTGCACTTGGAATAGATTGTCTCCAGGTCACAGACATAAGAGAGCAGCTCCTTCAGTTTCTCGGGTAGGCCGACTGCCACGGAGCTTGGCATGTGATGGAAGTACGCCTGAAAACATTCAACAATACAATAGAGCAGGGGTCGGTAAAAGGTCGATCTCGCGGCAATTTTCAGTCGATAACGTAAGAAAACTATATTATCACGAAAATATTATATTTTCAACCAGGCCTGTTTTAGACCCCATGACCCACCTGCAGGCCTCTAAGGGCTATCTGGAATGAAGGAAGCAGGTTCTGGTACGTCACAATGAACTGTCCGGGCAGCTGGGATGCCATCTTGCGGTACTTGTTCAGTTCACACACCTTAACAAAACACATGGAAGACTCATTTTAACCAACTTTACCACAGAAAATGTTTCTTTTTTTGACAAATATAAATAGAATGCTTTATATAAAGGTATGTATCTTAATGTCATTAAATAAATATGTGATAAAATCGTAGAAAACGGAGTATAAATAAAAGTAAAAACACTAACACATATTTACACATTTGAACAATATTTTTATGACACATGGCATCTTCCTCACACCTGTTATGTGTGTTTAAATTTTATTTATAAAGTTAATTTAACGTGTAATATGACACCTTAGCTCAGTCGGTAGCGTGTCTATCTATTGAGCTAAGGGTACCATGTTTGATTCCCGAAATGGTCAGAAAATTTACCATTGGTGAAATGTGGGTTTACCCTTTCACAGTGATGAATTAACAGCCGGGGGACTGGATGTTGTGTCTGTCCTAGTCTTAAGTTATGAAGCTAAGACCAGCATAGCCAGCCAGTAGTGGAAAAATATGTGGCTTGAATAAAAAACTGACCCAGGCCACAGCCTGGAAACATTAATGGATGTAAAAAGATAAAAATCAACATGTACATTTTATTTACCCGAAAATTAGTAAGCTTTCCTCGCAGGTTTCCACTATAGCCCAGCTTTAAGATAAAGCCATAACTAGCACACTTACCTGAGAGATACTGGAGCTTAAATTGTTTCGATATAATACTAAAAAAAATATAGATGTATTAAAATGAGGTGGCCCTAGGGCTAAAAAAAACATAGAGAGATTTTCAGATTTAAACAACAAAACAAAGCCAAAAAAATCTAATCTATTGTTACCTACATGTCTTCACAGCTGGTAAAGGTAGTTCCGACAGAACCACGATACCTATATGCCTTCACAACTGGTCGAGGTATTTCTGACAGCACTATGGTACCTACATGCCTTCGCAGGCAGTAAAGGTAGTTCCGACAGAGCCACAATACCTACATGCCTCCGCAGCTGTGTAGAGGTGGTTCCGAAAGAAACAAGGTACCTACATGCCTTCACAGGCAGTAAAGGTAGTTCCGACAAAGCCATGATACCTACATGTCTTCGCAGGCAGTAAAGGTAGTTCTGACAAAGCCATGATACCTACATACCTTCGCAGGCAGTAAAGGTAGTTCTGACAAAGCCATGATACCTACATGCCTTCACAGGCAGTAAAGGTAGTTCCGACAGAACCACGATACCTATATGCCTTCACAACTGGTCGAGGTATTTCTGACAGCACTATGGTACCTACATGNCACAGCTGGTAAAGGTAGTTCCGACAAAGTCATGATACCTACATGCCTTCGGAGCTGGTAGAGGTAGTTCCGACAGAATCGAGAGTTGAATTCCACCGCTCTATGTCGCCTCCTAGCCAAGTCTTCTATTCCGTCTGGAACCGGCACCTTATTTATCAGTTCTATAATCTTGTCCAGCGTTGCCTCCATCTTCTTCCGACAGTTGGATAGTCTTGCCTCTGTGGCGGGACCAGTCCGCACATTGCCTCGGCTGAAGCCTGCCGAGAGGTTGGCATGTTCCTGTATCGCAGGAGGATATGCAGCAAGCTCTTCCAAATAGATTCTTCGTTGGTCTTGAGTTCCACTTTGCCAAATCATCTGAAACAAGGCAAAAATAATAAAGAATTTAATTTACGGTAAAATAAATAATCCGACATTTTAGCTCAGTCGGTAGCTTTTATGTCTACTGAGGGTCCCAGGTTCGATTCCTGGCATAGCTGAAAAAATTATCATTGGTGAAATGTGGGTTTGCCCTTTCACAGTGATGATTTAATTCCTGGGGACTGGATGTTGTGCCTGTCCCAGTGTTAAGTTATATTATAAGACATATGAAGCTACGACAGGCCCAGCAAGCAGGCAGTGGAAAATATATGGCTTGAATGAAAAACTGAGCGTGTACAGGGATGGAAAATGTAATGGATGTAAAGTAAAAGAATGCTGTAACTTGGTCGGAGCTAAGATTGTGTTCCGTCAACAAATGTCTGAGTAAAAACCGTTCAAAATTGGCATAGCTAAAACTTAATCGATATTTTAAGAGTGAAAAGTGGTTGTAAAACAATGTTTCAAGTGTTATATAATTTGTTATTGTAAAAATAAATGGTGAGTTATATTGTTTTAATGCATTTTTCGTAATTAGGCCTGTAGGTTCCAAATTACCTATCCCAATTTTTGTTACCCCGGATGACATCTGGTCCCAGTTAAGATGGATAAACAAGGTTCCACTGTATAGTGAAATATTTATGAAGCCGAATAAAGTTTGTATTTATATGTTTTGTTAATTGTATTACAATGTAAAAGTTTTTATATTGTGCTTATTTATATAATTGTATACACTAAAATCGATTTAAAAATGTCTATCGCAAAATTGTTTGTAATATTTAATTCTAATCTGATAAATCGAGTTAATATCACAACATGCAATCCAATTATCCAATTATTTAAGATTTTTTCATGTGAATCTTAATTTGTAATGTACATAGATTAAAAAGGTAATGAAAATAAATGAGTATTTTAGTTGTCAATATTTTAATTATCGAAGCTTTTTAATGAAAAAAGCCATAATTTGTTTTTGAAGCGAAGTTGGAGCTGATTTTTTTTGGGGGGGGAGTGATGGGGTGGGGGCAGTTTTTTAAAATTTTTTGCACAGTCCTACAAAAACTATTTTTGTCTTTGTTAATTTTTAGTTTTCAAATTATTCCCAATAAATTAAGACTAATTAATGTGTTCACACCATATATGCATAAACTTACGCCCGAGAAAGATATAAGATAAAAAATAAACATCAATTTAAACCTTCTGAAGGTTGGTTTTACTCTCTGCCGCATCCGTGACACTTGACAGGTAAACATTGTGGTCAGTGTCGTGACCCGACAAGTAGTTGGACCACTCTTCATCTTCGTGCTCCTTTCTTCGTCTGCGTTCCACCTGCTTTATCACACGCTGCAATTCCTCTCCAGAGACGTACTGGGAACCAAGGAATACATTTTCTCATTCGATGCGTTTTCTACCGCTTGTAATATTCCCAAAACTACTCATCTTATCAGGTAAGGATTAGTTAGGCAGGAATTGATAGCAAACATACCCACATCTGTGCGGAACCATTTAGGAGTATGCATCCCAAACTGTAATAAGTGCACCCCTGGGAGGTTTGTGAAGTATTTCAGGAGGTGACGACATCTCATTACGTTTTATTAACAATATAATTTACTCCGATGTATAATATTGTAGTAGGTCTGACAAACAATTAAGTTGGGATGAGTAGAAGACGTGAGTTAGTGTCCAATAAATGCCTGGGGCAGAGCCATTAACCCTTGTCTTCTAAGTTTCCATGGGGTTCCCTCACCACATCAGTTTTTCTTTTTAACAGGGGCATCGCTTTTTAAATGCCATTTTCCAAAAAGCTTTGTGTATCCTATGGCCTTACAGGGATATAAATAAGAGATATTATTTCAGGCTATGTACATCTTAGTAAGTTAAGACGTCATCATTCAATTTTGTTTTTTCTAGCAAAGGACAATTATATTTTATCAAATTGGGAATGGAAGAGGTGTTTTGATTTTTGTAATGAAGTAGGCCCCTAAGTATTAAAAAGCCAAATAAGTTATTAATTTATTTTTAATGATAAACATCTACCAACAAAATATAATTTTAAATGTCTTAGTTCAGTAATTCAATGAATAAAATGGTAGCCTTAATAATGTTCCAGAAAGGTGTGCTTCCTCCCTCTACCCTAAAATAACTCAGCCCGCAAATTGGGTTTAAACTTAAACGCTGGGGTTCTGGGAGCCAACTCAGTACTGGTGTAAATAACACCAATGATAGTGACCAGAATAAAAAGATGAAAGTAAGTTATGCAAATGTATATATTTAGATAATTTAAAATAAACGCGGTAAATACCTGAAAAGGGAAATCCATCCTGATTCAAATCCTTATATTATCTGGCCTGACATATCTCCAAAACCACCAACTTTATCTATGCCAGTTACCACCAACGAGATAAAACAAAATAGACAAGGCTTATCTATTCAATTATGCTAAGGTCGCAGCTTCTAAGCTTTTACCTGCATACCATTGTGTAGGCGAGAAAGAAACTTTTGGGTATCTCTTTCTCTCTTACACCAACACAACGCAACGTGGCATTTTGACATAGTTCATTAATTTGATTGAATATATGAGATACATCCATATCTGATTAGTTAAATATGAGATGAATTTGTTAGTAATAAAAGCTTTGAAGAGCATAAATTCCGAAACTGATGAGTTTTTTCTTTAAATAAGTTGATTTACGCTAATACATACGAAGATTTTTGAAGGAAGCTCGTTTGTAAGGCTTTTATCTCGACCAGAAGCCTACCCTATAGTAGTATTTAGTAGGGATGGGAAAAACTGCTCCTTAAATGGAGCAGGAGCTATCTGCTACTGCTCCATCACTGAAACTGTTACTTTTTGTCACAGTCACTATATACGAAACTACTCCAAGCCTTTATTATTTTAGCATCACGTTCACTATCCATATGGTTTATAGGCATATGCACTAACTACGCCAATGTGTTAGAGATGGGAATGGTTGATTTGAGAGAAAGTGCACCAACTTTAATGTGAAATAAAAGTGGAAAAACTTTATAAAAACCCACCCTCAGTGCAACCAACCAGGATCGAACCACAGGGCCGTAGCGAGGGGGGGCAGCAGGGGCAGCCGCCCCGGGCGCCGGGCTTGAGGGGCGCCATCAAGATGTATATTTAAAAAAAATGTTAAATGTAAGATTGCGAAATTTATTCGAACGCGCAGTTAAAAAGACGTATACATTTCTCCTTTAAGAATAAAAATGGTGACTTGATGAAACTTCCATCATCCGAACACAAAATGTTTGTAAAGATTTGGCTTGGGTGACACTGACAGTAAATTCTACTATGAATATGTGACGGACGAAGGACAAACATTCCAAGCGAGGTGGAGACAGCCAAGCGGAAGTAATTAGGGGTCGTGTCTGCTTAGGAATGTGGTCTCTTTGTTTTGGCTCCTGTGAAGGGGGGTAGCAAGTAAGACAAGCTGCCAGTGAATAAACAGTTAGTGTGCGGTACGCGCAGTGTTTCGTGCCAAGGGAGGACAGCAGGGGCGAAAGTAAAACGACCGAACGTGAAAGGAGCCGTTCAGAGAACGGCCTGAACGGGAAACGGAACGTAATTAAAATTTATCTGAGAAGCGTGTGACAAAATAAATTTGAAATATGAAATTTGCTCGTTGCCGTGACACTGTAATGACATTTATTTTATTAGCATTGTTTGTAAATTTGTATGACTTTGTTGATTGAGTTGCGTGTGAATTATTACACTGTGCCACGTGTGTGTGTCGAAATGGGGCCTACAAAGTTGTCGGGAGCACAAAGCAGAAAACGGAAAAAACAACAAGAGGCAGATAACATAGTTCAAGCCAAGCAGTGGCAAAAACTGGGTTGGGTAAAGAAGGTGGATCCCTCAACCACTGCGCTACCACTACAACAAGGTATTGAAAGTAGGCCATCTACATCAACACTTTTAGAAAATGAAAACTTTACTAAAGTAACTAAGAATGTAACTGGTAGTGTAAATGTACATTCAGAGGGTTCTAGACCAAATCTTAACCAGTCCTTTCCAACATTTACTCCTTGTGAAGATGTACAGGAACAGGATTTGGAAAATGAACCAACCAAAATTCAACTAGATTTTAATGATCCCACAACATGGTCTGATTTGAATGACCATGTGAGAAGCTTATTAGTTGAACATGGTCCAGAACAAAATAAAACTGGTAATTTTCTTTTATCAATTAATTCAGAAAAAAGGCATTTTACGGGAAGTTGGTTCCATAAAAAACTTTTGAACGGAGAAAGTGTAGAGCGAAATTGGCTAATTTACAGTGAAGAGAAAAAATCTATTTACTGTTTCCCCTGCATGCTATTTGGAAAGCATTCTAATTCATGCTTGGCAAATCCAAAAGTAGGATTTTCTGACTGGAAAAAATTACACCCTCGAATTCCAGAGCATGAAAATTCTGTAGAGCACCGTGAATGCTATGTTACTTGGAAAAACTTTGAAAAAAGGATTAAAGAGGGCAGTACAATTGATACTGAACTACAGGAAATTATCATAAAAGAAAAAGAGAAATGGCGGCACATTCTCAGAATTATTGTTGATTGTATTTTGTTTTGTGCAGTCAACAACTTGGCTTTTCGAGGTTCAAGTTCAAATATACGTGAGGCCAATAATTGTGGTATTTTTTTAAATTTGCTAGAGTTTGTTTCTCATTATGATAAACAGCTAAAAGAACATATTATCTTAAGCAAAGAAAAAAAAGGAATTACAAATTACTTTTCTCCAACAATTCAAAATGAGTTCATCAATTTAATAGGTGACGCTGTACGCCAAGAAATATTAAAATATATAAGAGAGGCAAAATATTTCTCAATTTCATTTGATTGTACACCAGATGTAGCCCATCATGAACAAATGTGCCAGATTATTAGGTACGTGAAAGTTTCAGAGGGTGTTTACTCTATTGAAGAAAGTTTCATTGATTTCATCAAAACTAGTAAAACGACTGGAGCTGGTTTAACTGAAGAGATTCTACAAAAAGTAGAAGCCGATGAACTTGATATTCATAATTGCCGAGGGCAAACTTACGATAATGGTTCAAATATGGCTGGGAAGTATTCAGGAGTCCAGGCGCGTATACAAACAATTAACAGCCATGCACGTTTTATGCCATGTGCTGCTCATTCATTGAATTTGGTTGGTGTTCACGCTGCTGGAGTTTCTCCAGATGTTATCACATTTTTTGGAACAGTACAAGAACTGTACAAATTGTTTGCTTTCAGTGTCAAAAGGTGGGAAATATTATCCAACAAACTTTCTACCACTCTCAAGCGTCACTGTGATACAAGATGGGCATCCAAATATTCTGCTGTTCATGCACTTTATTCACAGCTTGATAAAGTCATCGAGGCCTTAGAGGAAATTTCTAACAACCCTCAATTCCATGACTGTTTATCAGTGGTTAAAAGTCTTCTTAAACAAATTAATTTTAAGTTTGTTTGTTACTCTGTTATGTGGGACAAAATACTAAATCAGATCTCCCGCGTGAATGAACAGCTACAGCACAAAGATATGACCGTGGACCGTGCAGTTAGTCACTTGACTGGATTGAAAGATGCTTTACAAGATATCCGAGACACAGGGATTGATGTTATACTGGATGAAGCATCGAACATCTGTGCTGCAACATCTCTTGAAATTGACTGCTTTTTCGAGGAGAAAAGAGCAAAGAAGAGGAAAAGACTGACTTTGGAAGAAAGTAAGGACACTGTTTTGACAGGAAAGCAAAGGTTCAGTATGGACTTTCATGTTATTTTGGACAAAGTCTTAGAACAAATGGAATGGCGTTTTAAATGTTTTATTGAAGTGTTGGATGACTTTAATTTTTTAACGGGCAAGTCTTTGCATTCTATGACTGTAGAAGATTTAAAAGCTAGTGCAAAACGCTTAGCAAATAAATATGATAAGGATCTGGATGCTTCTGAAATAGAGGGGGAAATAGCTAGTTTTAAGTTTCAGGCCAGTTCTTTATTTGAAAAAAGTCAGGATATTTCAAAAGCAACGTCTCTTGACCTATTAAATTTAATCCACAAAATGTCTATAGCCACATCTTATCCAAACTTAGTAATTCCTTTCAGATTATTTTTAACATTGCCAGTTACTAATGCATCTGGTGAACGAGGTTTTAGTAAGCTGAAAATAATAAAAAATTACTTAAGGTCATCAATGGGTCAAGACAGGTTAACACACCTGGCAATTCTATCAATAGAAAAAGATATTGCTAAAAATATTAATTACGATGAAATAATCAATGATTTTGCTGCTGTTAAAGTTAGAAAAGTGAAACTGTAAGTATAAAATAATTCTGTTAATATTTTAAAATAATGTTACTTCTACATTTTTCATAAGTAATTGAGATAGCAGTTAATAATAAACAAAAAGTATTCTTCATTCAATTCAAACTATTTACAATTTTTTTTATTTACAACAACATGTATTTAAGCTCATATAATCAGCACAGACTATTGAACAAGATTATCTATATGAGTTAATTTTTAATAAAAAGAATATTAAATTATAATAAATATTTACGGAAAATTTTTTTGTTACTATTTAATAGAATTAGCAAATTATAAACGGGACAATAATTCAAGACACATTAGTTATAGCAAGATGTTTGCTATAGAGCTATTATATAACATCTGAAACAGGTATAGATTACGATATGACACCATCAACTGCTCAGTTATGACTGGGCGGAAATGGGTGGGTGGGGAGAGGGGACGCCAATGTTACCGTTTGCCCCGGGCGCCAATTACTCTAGCTACAGCTCTGTCGAACCATAATCTTCCTGTGGTCAGCAGTTGTCTATTGCAAGAGTAACGCCAGAGACTAGGGGTTTGCAATCTTTTTGATATCGCGGGCCATACAGGGTTAAAACTTACTGGGCCGATTTGAAAAAAAAGAGAGTTAAAAAAGTTCATCTTTATTTTTCTCATGTAGCACATTAGTTATTAATTCTATTTATGGAACACAATTGTTTTCTAAATATTTTGTGGGCTAGATAAAACCAGTCATTGTATTGTGGAAATAGGGTTTTATACTACGAAAGCTTTCCCCTTCAAAACCCATTTCTGACTCCTCAAACCAACTCTAAACTAGGCCTATAATAGGTAAGTAAGGTTGCACCGGACTTATTCTCAGCGATGTGACAAGAACACAAAGGAACCACTTCCTTTTTAATGTAAGACTGCTCCAAAATATCTCCGGAGCATACTGGAACAAGGTTGCTCCGGACCTGTAAGAGAGAAGAGGAGCAATGCCAAGCGTTGATAAACACTTCTAATACATAGCTGTTTTGTGTTGCCACCTACCGTACAATATTTTAACACTTTTATTCATCAGAGACATTCTTTAGCATAAGAATATTGAAAGAAACTGTTAAATCTTTCCCCCCACAATGTTGCAGACATTAAACTTGAGCGTCACACTTTGGACCTTGGCAATGCTTATGTTTATGTCCATCCAGTATAATATAGATATCACCGAGTCTGAGTGATCAGACATTAAAGACAAAATGTGCTAGTATTTCTACATATTATGATGCACACACTTAAAATACTAGATATTAAAATGTAACAAACTCAAAAAATAAATATAAAAATCTTGTCAAACTTTTCATAAAAATAAAAATAAAGTGTCACTTCCTTGCTAGTTCCAAATAAGAAAACTAAACAAAGCCATGTCAGAACTAAAGAAAGTCTTAAAAATGTTCATATTTCAAAATTTGCACTAATATGTCAAAATACTTTCTTCAAATGGCGTTACACTTCATCTAAATTCATCCTTTCTCATCACCAACAAATTAGCATAATTGATACATATTGTTTCGTTTGTAAAAGGCGGTGCTAAAAAGTTATAGCGAATGCTATATAAAAAAGTAAACCACCTCATTGGTCTAGGGTGTCAAAGAGTTCCTCACTCCAGATCCAGAGGTCTCGGGTTCGATATCCGGCGCTTACGATTTTCCTGTGAAGTACTGGATTTGGGACAGGTATCAAACTCAGTCTTGTGAGGACAAATGAGGAGGTGTAGAAAACCGAGATCAACGGCTGAAGGTTTAGTTATGCTGACCCCATGACAACCTCTATCAACAAATGTTGGCACTATCTTCGTCAAAATACAGCGGCCACTCTCTCAGAATAGCTTGTTTGCGGGCTGATACCTTGAGTTTTTTTTATAGAAACATATAATTAACATTTAGTTACTATTACTTTTATGTGATAAAATGGGATGGGTAGTAAGAAGAGATCAACAAAAAAAATATAATCGTCAAAAAATATATATTTATATAATCAATAAGAATGAAACTAAACCAAAATAACAGTACAGTTGTAACAACCTTGTCAAATGAAGTTGGTTTTTCCATTCGTGATTTTCACCTCAGTATCCATATATCTGTTATAATGGGTGAATTTATAGTGAATTTCCCTTTCCCTTAAAATCAGCCACTAATAACTTTTGTATTATATACACATTTAAAACTTTATTAAACTATAAGAAACATGAATGCCACATGTTCACAAATACTTATAGTTGTTTCTGTGTTCGATATCATTCCACTATTCCCTTTTTATTGCCTCCAATTCAGATATAATAGGTATGTAAAAGTGTGTCAAGTTTCATAAAATTTAACTTCACTTCAAATATTCGTCAGCTTTGACTTTGATCAGAAAATAAAATTCTGGATTCGACAACTAAAACAAACATTTATGTCAAATCAACACTTATTAATGATCACATAACAGAAATGTAAAATTATTAATTGGAACATTGTGATAGTAACTTGATTCATCACCTTAGAATGAACTATGTTAAATCATGTTTGAAATATAGCTTTTGGTAAATTATATTTATTACCTTATGTTTTATTGCTAGGCCCAGTCTACAACCAATCACAAATGCTCGTACTCTTAATATGGTCTGTCTACAATAGTGGTGAAGGATAAAAATTTGTAAATAATGTTATTGTAAAAACATTTAATAGTTATATCTTTTAGTTGGTAAATGTACTTTTATATTGGTATCACCGAGACTGTTTATTGATACTATTTGATATGTTTAAGTTGGCTTTTATGAATTCAGTTTTTGTTTGTAATTGTTTTTCAAGTCATGTCCCAGTAAAGTAAATGATTATCATATTACGTGCACAGCTTTAACTCAATAAATGAATATATATTGTAAAAGCTATTGCATTTTAAATACTTTAATAAGTGTAACAGTTTAACAACTTTTCATAATATATTAATTTGATTCTATTTAATTTGTGTTTGTAAACTAATATGAACTTGATGGAAACATTTTGGTTGAAATTATGTAGGCCTATTCCGACATTTTATTGTAGAGTCTTTGTTTAAGACGAAAACAAACACTGAATGTTTTGTGAAAGCGCTTTAGTAGTGCAGGTGTGATTGACTGTAGACTGGGCCTTATGCAACTTATACATTATTTTCCCAAAACTAGATATTTTTTTCAAAATATTCACACTTCAATTTGGCTTCAGGAATATTTCATATTACTCGATTTAACTTTGCTTTGAATTCAAAAAGCAATAGTTGTTCACCCCTATTTGTGTCTGTATCTAATATCCTCACACATACACAATTTTACCCTTCTAGTGTAACCCCAAACCCCCTCGGGGAGGCCTAACGCGGGCACATAGCGTGTCTTCCCCCGTCCACTGGGATACTGGCCCCCGTGATAAAGCTAGCTTGATCGCTGGCTAGGAACGCGATGGCGCGCGCCACTTCCTCTGGCTCCCCCGGTCTGCCGAGTGCATGCGTCTCCTTTGAACGTTCCAGAAACTTGGCGTACGCTTCATTGTCTAGCCCACTGCGCTTATGGATCTCAGTCACTGTCACACCGGGGTTCACACCGTTCACACGAACCTACCAACACAACAAAAACATAAATTTTTAAATAATTACATATAAAGGTAAATTTTAAAAATCAAGCATTTTTTTTTTTGGCGTTTTATAGAATTAGAAAGGTAGATTTGAGAGGAAATGTACTCACAATTTTGTGGAAGTGGGATATCGTTCTAGGAAAACACACCTCACAGGGGTTTGATGCTCAAATCTCCGTCATTTGCTTTCGACATAGATGCCTTAGACAAGGGGTTCCCAACCTTTTGAGCTAACAAATCCCTTGGCAGATCATCGAATTTCCACGTCCCACTTTGTGAGGAGCATGTTAGCTGTCATGAGGAGAAAGAGGATTAGGAAATAATTGGGATACAGGGAGTACATGAGATAGTAGAGGAAGCAAGACTGAGATGGTATGGACATGTAATGAGGATGTTGGAGTACATGAGATAGTAGGGGAAGCAAGACTTGAGATGGTATGGCCATGTAACGAGGATGTTGTAGTACATGAGATAGTAGAGGAAGCAAGACTGAGATGGTATGGGCATGTAATGAGGATGTTGGAGTACATGAGATAGTAGAGGAAGCAAGACTGAGATGGTATGGGCATGTAATGAGGAATGGAAAAGGAGAGGATGACAAAGATAATGGTGGGGATGGGAAGTATGTAGGGAAAAGACTGCAAGGGAAAGGAAAAGAATGTAAGCGAATAAGGCAGGAAGAATGCTGAAAGGACAGAAGAGAATGGAGTCATTTGACTAAACTGATTGAATTAAAAGAGATGTGGAAAAAGAAAATCATTTAAACAGAAGCGTGTAGACACCTTCTTAGGAGCTAGTTCCAGAGCAACGCAACGGGTGAACTGGTCCACTGCCGACTTGGACATGTTGTACGCCAGAACGCCAGGGAACGACCTGATCCCATTCACGCTCGACACGTTCACAATGTTCCCCGTGGTCTTGACGAGGTGTGGCACAGCGAGCGTGGTCAGCTGGTAGATGGACCTCACGTTGGTGTTGAAGATACGGTCGTATTGCTCTAGCGAGGTGTTCTCAATACTACCCGCCTCGAGGATTCCTGGAAGATTGAGGTTAGGATTAACACCACATGAGACACATGCTAGATTGTAAGTGTTTTAAAAATCAAATATCAGAGATTTTTGCCATATGGTAGGTCTAGTAGGTTTAGTTTTTATTGTTGGCAAGACTGTGGCTGTAGAGTTGATCCGCCAGCCTTATTTTTGTACTTTCCGACAATGACTAATGTATATTAATTAGTAATAATAAATTTACTGAAATTAAATGCTCCAATATGGATGACTTCACGGGAAGTTTCTTTGGCATTGTGATTAAATTAGGGAATACATTTCAAACCAATTTACAAACATTGGTTCTAAAAAATAAAAAAAGGATAAAGTTAAAATGATGTGTTACCATATGTTGTCATGATATTATAAGTTTTTATTTTGGAGTTGGACTGGGTACATTTTCACGGACTCCTTACTCCATCAAAAACTAGACTCTAGCCCTTACAAAAATATCGACCACTAAGTTATAAAATATTAAATTTTTACAAAAAAAAAAAAAAA
>CABFWO010000821.1:142122-181067 GCA_902155825.1 Timema genevievae | reverse complement strand
AAAAAAAATGAGAAAATTAATAACTGAGACATATGAGAAAAAAAAATGTACAAAACAAACAAACAAAACCTTGCGGCACTTAGGAATAAACACAATACAACTTTAAGAGCTATGTTACAATTTGGAAAGTCAATTTATTTCAAAATGGTTTAGTAACACTTTGGGCTCAGAGAAAGTTTACAGAAAAATGTGTATTTTCGCTGGTTTTTACATCAATTACTGTATCCAGACTTTGGCCTAATAAAGCCATATATTGTCCACTACCGGATTGCTAGGCCAGTCGTAGCTTCATATGTCTTATAATCTAACCTAAGACTAGGACAGGCACGACATCCAGTCCCTGGCCGTTAATTCATCACTTTAAACGGGGGAACCCATTTCACCGAAGATAAGTTTTTCGGCCATGTCGGCTCAGTAGAAAGATACGCTACCGACTGAGCTAAGGTGTTGGATTGTGATAGGGTAACGAGATAGTTATATCAACTCATGAATCACCAGCGTTGTTGATGAGGACGTCCAGCTTCCCGTAGTGTTTGAGCGTCTCTTGAAGGATGTTTCGGACGTCCTGTTCGTTGGTCAGGTCTGCCGACAGGAGGTGCGGCCGGGGCTGGTCCCCGTTGGTCTGGCACTTAGCCGCTACCTTGTTCAGGTTCTCCAGGTTACGTCCCGTCAACGATAGGCTGGCGCCTAGTGATGATAAGTGGATCGCAGTCGCGGCGCCGATACCAGAGCTGGCGCCAGTGATCAGCACCACTTTACCGGTGAAGTTCATGTCCCTTTCCTGGACACCCAGACATGAGAAATAAACTTACAATAGTTCACTCCAATGTCAATGAATTATCAAATTACCAGGCAGAGGTTCGGGAGATGATATTAGTAGTTTCTAAAACGCAAAAAGGAGAACAGTGTGGTTAAATTTTAAAGATGTGGTTTCAGGGGCGCGGGGTTAAGCACTAAATAACATACTTTATCAGTGTTTTACTATCAGTAATACGCAGTGGATTAAATCCAAGAAAAGTGTTCAGAACAAGAGCTTTACAAACTTGACATAAAATACAACATGTAAGAAAATAAATGGTTTAAAGTTTCAAGTTAGTTAAATGCAAATATAAAACTCAGTACCAACAAACAAAATAACCAATGGTAGTGGTTTTGTTAGTCCATTTTTTAAAATTCTATTTTTTACCTATTTGAAAAAATCTAACACAAATCTATATTTTAATTAGCTCCTGAACAAGAAGTTTATTTCAATCACACCTTCCCCTTAAATGTGGATTTAAGGCTCAATGAAACATGGGTTAGTGTTCCTATGTATGTATTAATTAGGGTGTCAAATAAAGTCTACTAGTTAAAAAAAAAGTGGAATTATTATTTGAGTGAGCTAACTGTAAGAACGCAGCTCATTTTAGTAGTGGTTTATTAGTGCGGTTCTGAGTGATTCAATTGTAAGAACCCAGTTAATTTTAGTAGTGGTGTATTAGTGCGGTTCTGAGTGATTCAATTGTAAGAACGCAGCTCATTTTAGTAGTGGTGTATTAGTGATGTTCTGAGTGATTCAATTGTAAGAACGCAGCTCATTTTAGTATTATTATATTAGTGCAGTTTCCAAGCTTTTTGAATGGTGTACCACCCCATCAAGTTCCATAATTTGGAGTACCACCAAGATGAAGCTACATATTTACTTTTTCTGTACATTTCCAATGGTAAGCCACATACTGCGCAGCTATTTGAGCTAGAACAAGTGTTGCCACCACTCCAACAACTGTTTTATTTTTGGTTGGACTTGGTCCTAATATATTAATGAGATTTTGATAAGCCCCTATCTTAGTAAGACTTTATTTTGTTTTTGCTTCTCATGGCCTACCACCGAGAATAATTATATGTGCAACTGATGGTAACATATTTAAAACACGAGCTAGTTAGTTTAATTGCTATGAAAATTCCATTGGTGCTATACTTTTGATGGGCATGCATGTTTAATTTGCTGTGATTGGTAGTCCTTAGTGGTTAGTTCGTATCTAGTTAAAAGTTTCAACTTCTATGGAGTGATAAGGACTAAGGAATTAAGGTTAAGGACTCTGTAGAAAGTTCAATCTGTTAGTGTGGAGTCAATCTCTTACTGAGTATTACATACTTTACGGATACGGAGTACGTAGATGAGGCTTTAGGCCTATCTAACAGGCTGTAGTACACCCATAGATATTGGCTTTTAACCAAGTACTTCAAAAATTACTTCTTTTGAAGTTAGAGAAAATCATATTTTGAAATGAACAATGCTAGAACAAGGAACCTCAACCTTAAGGTTTACTTTCTTGAAATTTTTTTATTAAGGCTTACAAGTTAGATTTAAAAAATGTTATGTAGAATTTCAATGACAAATTACATACCTGAAAAGGGAAGAAATAATACACTATTCTATGAAGTTTGTTCTTAAACGTATTTTTCTCTATCAAAATCCAACTAGCCTACACTGTAGAATTTTGGTAAGAAAATTAAACTTTCACAGCATACTTTATCTTAAAATTAGTATGAAGCTTCGTTTTACTGTTTTTGTTACATACGTCTCTCAAAGATGTTTCACAATAAAACCAAGGTAAAAGGGCAAATGTTTACTTGCAGAGCTACTATATTTTCCCGCCCCTAGCCCTAAGAATAATACCAATCAGCCCGCCAGGGCGCTAAAAGATGTCAATGTTTAATTTATTTTTTCTATACATGTTAGTTTTCGAGAGCCCTACGGGGCTGGTGTTTACTGTGTGTCAATTTGTTTCCTGTTACTTACGTGTTTCATGCTAGAAGTTTAAGATAATAAAAAACTCTTACAAACAAACAAACACTAGTAATACGTGCCCTAGTAATTTCTACCTTAGTTATCTATGACCTATTCTATGATCTATGATTTTCACCAAAAGAGATAAAAGATTCATAACCCCATCATATAAAGTCATATTACATTTTAAAAACATGAGTTAGGCCTAAATATAATAAAACTAATATGTGAAAAAGCTATTAATTATTATTATTAAACATGATAAAATGCAATACCTTTTCCTATTATGGATTTTCACGAACTTTTATCCTTGGACCTTAATCAGTTAACTATAATTACGTAAATGGAAGAGATGGGAACTGTTAATCTACACAGATCACACTAATGATAATTCTCATCTGCTTCCGTCAATACAGCTGTGCTCGCGGCGCCTGTTACAAACACTTCTTATTTTAGTGTTTTTTTTTTTTTGCTTTCGCGTCGTCGGAATATGTTCACGTCACCGAAAAACTGTACCCCAGTTTGGCTTAGAACTAAAGAAGAAGAAATAATAATAAGAAGAAAATCCCGCTCCATTTTTGAAGAAGGCTTAATCCAAGATAATGGTTTTAACAAATTTGACTAATTTCTAGGTTTCTACAAGAAAATGTTTGCATACATCATGACAGATTTGGAGGGGAGGAGCTGTTGTAAATAAAATATCCAATTCAGTCCCTTTTAATAAAGAAGGTGTGAATTAATTGATTTAGATTAGTAAATAATTAGTTAAAACTAACTTTATGGCATCATCTTACCTAGAGGTTCTCCACATGAATAAAAGTTCTCAATGTCACTATCCTGATTTAAGACTACCCAATCCCTCTTCTGACAGACAATCTACCTTAAATTAATGGCAATGGAGATATCATCTTCACACCTAAGGTATGCTCTGTCTACCAAAGTTTTTTTTGCATCTCTTAAAAATGTTAAAATATAAAATTCCAGAAAATCAGTATACAATTGAAGCCCAATATAGTTGTCAAAGAAGATGGATACTTAACCCCTGTATTAAAAGAAAGTGGCCTGTAGAGTCACAAATGACAGAGCGGGATAACGAAAAATATGCAATAATTTACACAAATTTTCTGTGACATCAAGACGCATGCACTGAACTCAAGACTACACTATATGAATGTATGTTACACAGACGCCTGTGGACAAGAAGGTAAGGGGAATCAAGTAGTTTCTGATTGGCTGTCGGATTTCTAGGACAGCGGTGCTTGTCTTGGTTTATTATTTCTTGGTGGTCAGATATGCAAGCATAGTGATACATGATAAGGCAGAGTCGCTATATTTATTATTGGTTAGCGCGGACGACCGGCGCTCAAGCCATTCCCAGAATCTTCAGCTGATACAACTAGATGACAAGTCACTTGCTGAAGAAAGTATATGGAATTGTTAGATACAGTAGGGAAAACTTTATTGAAGACTAGCACATGGGATAAAAAACGGGGTGTGGCTGTGTCATGGACACGGCCGTGTGTTGTACGTGAATACGTTTATGTAACAGGTTATATTTTTTAAATAAAATAATAACCTCAAAATGGCGGCGCTTCCCCCTCCACCGCGCACGATGCGTCACTGTTCTCGCTTATCGTAATGAATTCTTTGATCCTCTAGCTATACAGAGGTATAATTTTAGATGTAGAGGATAGATTCGAAACTACAACGCCAAACTGTATTTTGGATATTTTTTTATTCTAACACCTTATTATATTCACTGTCACTACTTTAAACTAATGTTTTAAATACAATTGATAGATTTTGACGACAGCTGACGATTAAAACTTAAACGAACATCGTAGCTTCTCCGAGTCAAAAGTTATACTAATTGCAAATCTCGATACGCAGCAAAATAACCTCAAAATGGCGGCGCTTCCCCCTCCACCGCACGCGATGCGTCACTGTTCTCGCTTATCGTAATGAATTCTTTGATCCTTTAGCTATCCAGTGGTATAATTTAATTTTGGATGTAGAGGAAAGATTCGAAACTACAACACCAAACTGTATCCCCCGATTTTGTTATCATTAGGTTTTTTGGATTGCCCCCATATGGTAGAAAATTTAAAGACATATTAACGTCAAAAGAACCTCCAATTGTAAGAAATTTGTGCCTAAGTTTCAGCAGCAAGTATTTGACAAGTACCTACTTTAGATTCATACAAAATAATTTTAGAGTCAAGAACACTAAAAACATGGGTTAGTGAAAATCCTAGATGTGCCATCAACTACTGATGTAGATTTTCAACCTTGAAAAATAATCTTTTAAACACAGACTTTTTTTTTCTCCAAAAACCCACCATCAGGACCATCCTTAGCGGTCATGGGGCTCTGGGCAAATTTTGTTTGCGGGGCACCCACGGTTATCTGTCTTAGTCACCCCCATTAAATATATTAAAAAATTTAATTTTTATTTAATGTTAATACAGTAATTTGCACCTATATACCAATTTTCAGCCATAGAAGGTATTAGGAAATACCCTAAAAGGTAAATACATGTAATAATTAATTCTAGAAGACGTGTTTTTTTTATACATATAAGGGTTGATTTCTCAACAACCCTTATTTCGATTCCCCAAAGAACTTTATTTGTATTAAGGTATAAAGAAATAACTGTGCCGAGTTTTAATTAAAATTGGTTAACATGTTCAAAAGTTATGGTGAGACTTATCCACAACAGACAGACAGGTTCAAATCCACGGAGTTAAACGAAGAACTCGCTTCACTCTTTCAATAAATCGAACTACAATATTATGTTTTTATCTGTTTTTACACTCTTGACAATATTTGCTAGACCACCTATACAGAGAGCCTACTATTCGAGCACCACAAGCTTGTTTTTTCCGCTGTGTCACCCAATCAAGTGTGGCGCTCCTAAAATCACAGGGCCCTGTGCGATTGCACTGTTTGCACACCCCTAAAGGCGGCCTTGCCTCGAGCTATCAAAGTTAAGCTGAAATTGATGATCTGTGATAATGAAACATTCACAAATAAAAACATGTTTCATCAGATTCCTGACATCCTTTATGTCATGGAGATTTGCGTGAAAATATACATTTATTTTGTTATTTAGCACCACGTCTTACTACCAGTTCGGGTTATACGCTTAAGTACTAATTACGTTAATGGATTAGGAATTGGGAAGGTTGAATTTAGAGGAAGTGAACCCGCATTTACGTGGAGGGAGAGTGGAAAACCATTTTAGGAAAAAACCACCCCCAGTTCACCCGACCGAGATTCGAACCTCAATCTCCCCGTCCTCGGCAGTCGAGCTCAACATGACTGGCGCGTTAGCTAACTATACCACCGAGGCGGGTAAAATATACATTGAAGCAGTGTGTGACTCAGTTGTATTGGTGAACATATAACCCAGACGGGTAGTAAGACGTGGTGGTAAATAAATAAATAAAGAGTGGTATTGGTGATAGACGACCACTTAAACAACCACAACATTAAGTAACCCACTCTTTTTCATGAAATTTTCATCTCTTGTAATGAATGGCCCACCTGTACCCAAAACTTCACGTCTTCAAAAGGAATCCTTGGACAGACATTTCAATAGAGGAAAGTACCACTTTACCAGGTTTTCTTTTAGTCCTCGCCAGGGATGTGGAGTCGGAAGCAGTTTTCGGTGGATTCCGGTTTCAAAATTAGAACTAATAATATTATATTGATATTTTTAATAATGTTAATATTATTTATTTGGTAATGAATAATAAATGATAAAAAATTAAATATTCTTTGTTATTCTTTTATTCCCTTCTCCTAATTTGAGTTATTTATATCATTATTAAATACATTGAAAACCAATATATTGTGAAATATTATATAAAGATATGTTAATTAAATTGTAGGTTTAATAAAGTTTAACAATAGAAATGTTATTGTCTGGAGATATTAGAAGATAATATACTATAATATAATGATATCAAATAAGGAGAGTGGAATAGAAGGATAACAAAGAGGATTTAATTTTATTATAATAATAATATATAGTAAATATATCATTTTAAAAATTTTAATTTTATACTTCTTTAATTTTTTAGTACCAATATTTTTAATTTTGATTGACTAATTTATTCAGATATAAATTCACAATTCCAAAGAATATTCCAATAAAGTACTCTGTTATTGAACATTTTAGAGCAATAAATGTGTTATTACTAATTAATATACTTCAGCCACTTATGAAAGTAATTTCTTGGAGACAACTGAATGTTGTATAAGGTAATTAATTGTATGATTAAAAATATGCCTAGATTTGAATTTTTCAAACTATATAATAGTAATCCTTAATCCCTCCAGCCTCCATAAAATGTTCAATATTATTTTATTCTGTGTTATTTATTTCTCTAATGGGCATCTAATGAGGATGGAAAAAAGAGGATGCCAAAGAAAATGTTGGAAATGACGTATGTAGGAAAAATACCTCAAGGAAGGCCAAGAAACAGACGGGAGGAGCCGATAACAGAAAGTCTGCAAGTGAGAGGAGAAGAATGGAAGAAATTAAAAGAGGAGGAGTGGTGGAAGGATAGAGGAAAATGGAGGCATTTTACTAAACTGACCCGGCCACAAGCTGGAAACAGTTGATGATGGTTATGCTATTTCTATACTGCTTCATCACACAAGTTCTACCGAGTATGTCACCATATGATATTTAATAGTCTAGTTTGAAATAAATAAAACACTTCCTCTTTGTTCATTCATGTTTATTATCAAAGAAAACTTTCATTGTGTTTGAAAATACAGTTTCAGACAAAACATCTGCATCTTCGTTTCGTGCACCTGCGACAACTTCCAAGATTTGTCTGTAATTTAAAAAAAAAAGGACAGAAGAATATATTCAATCCATTAGTAACTTAGACGGTAATAGACATGTCTACTGAGCTATTGTTTCAGGTTCAGTTTTAGAATATATTAACGTTTTTATTATTAGTGAAATTGCTGTTTTCTCCATTTAAAGAGATGATTTGTTGGCCGGGGATTGGCTGTTGTCTATTCTCATGTTCATAAAAAAGGGGAGGAAAAGATTTCTTTATAGCAACAAATCTTGTTGTAACAGTAACACATTTATGTGTGTGTGCGCAATAACTTCACTTTAGGGCTTAGGCTTGGCTCAAAAATAACTCTTGAGGGTTTAACAACATTTTTCTACTTGTACACTCTTATCCGACACACATTTTCATTACTCACTTATTTTTTGATTTATTGCTTTATTCGTGGTAACAGCATATCATTGAAATGGTAGCTCCATCTACCAGCTTAGATATGAAGTATCCAGACTGGCTAAGAGTTCAGTGGTTCGTTGAAAGATTACATTACAATGACTTATTGCAATGAAACGTTGATTCACACCTGTGACAGAGCACGTTCGGGCAAATATAGGCTTTGTTCGATGCCCGCGCCAGGAAATAGGTTAGTATTTGTATTTAACTAGTTGTTCTTATGTTACATTATTTGTAAATTGTTTGTCAAGTTGAATTCTTAACTTGTTTTAATGTCAGATTTGGTTAAGAGTAAGAAAATGGAGAAGCCTTAACTTTAGCTTTAAAGCCGTATTATATCATTTTATTATAAGGATAAAGGTGATTAACCTAAAACAACTGGCTTCGGTGGTCGAATATCCGGTCGGGTGTAATAATGGATTTTCCTCAATGTTTTTCCACACTTGCTCCATGCAATTGCAGGTAAAATTCCTCCAAACCCAACCTTTTCAATCTCTTAACACATTAGCGTAGTTAGTACATATGCGTACAACCCGAACGGGTAGTAAGACGCGACGCTGAGGAGAAAAATCCAACTAAAACGTACCCGATATGGCATGGCTCGCTGCGCCCTTTTACAGTGCACCCTGGTTGCCACTTCTCCTTCTTCACGGAAGGGAACGACGTGTTGACGTACTTGAACCCCGCATGGGTCGGCCGCACCTCGCACCACGGGCAGTCCGTCTCCAGCATGAGTCGCTCGCTCGGGATACTGGACACCACTTCGAGGTTCTCGCTGGTCTTCAGCGAACTGTGATGATTGAAACATTCTAAAACATTCTTCCTACTAACATAATTATACTATAATAGTCCTCTAACCTGGGTTTGAATCCTGCCCGAGCCACATTAAATATAGTTCACTACAAATGTGGTTGATGGTCTAATTTAATGGGAATGTACCCGTATTTGCGTGGAGGGAGAGCGGGTAATCATTTAGTAAAAAAATCACCCCTTAGTACACATGGTCAAGATTCAAATCATGATCTTCCCGTCCAGGCAAGCCGGTTATTGCGAACCAAACGCCTTAGACCATATGAACATTGATGCGGGACCATTTAAACTTAAACCTCCTAATATGGCCTCCTTTAAATAAGTAAAGTGGTCTAAAAAATATCAATGTATAGGCTCTCTTTGTGTGTCTTATGACCACGTTCGAGCTACCCTCATATTTACACTAATGCGATTGGGAAGATGAAGGTAGAAATCGTAGGAAATGTAGCCACATTTGTGTGGAGACAGAGTGGGAAACCAATTAAAGAGAATAAAAGAGAAAGAAAAAGAGAAAAAATAGAGTGAGGAAAAAGGAGAGAAAAATAGAAAGAGAAAAAAGAGAGAGAGAGAGAAAACCTCCATAAGTACACTCGTTAGGGATTTAAACCCCGAACCTTTCTGTCATCAGTATTCGAGTGAGAGTGACGTCCTAGACTATGAGACCACCAAGGCGGGTATGACAGGTCCCCTTGAATTAATTACTGTGAGGCAAACCTAGCGTTTAGAAGGATAATACTGACCAACCGTTAATACCGATGTAGAACCCCAGGTCGAGAATAATCTCCGCGTCCTGTTTGGAGCCGTCAAACGAGTGGACGACCCCCCCTGTCAGCCGATCCCTGTTGTTCGATAAGATGGTGATGAAATCGCTGCCCGAGTTGCGGCAGTGCAGGAACAGTGGGAGATCCAGACTCTCACTCAGATCTAACTGCTGCTCAAAATATCTGAAACAAAGAGCAGGCGTGAGAGTGGCCGAGAGCGCAGTAGCAAACACATTCTCAACTTAGTAGACCCGCCTCGGTGGCGTAGTTGACTAACGCGCCAGTCGTGTTGAGTCAGACCACCGAGGACGGGAAGATCGAGGTTAGAATCTCGGTCGGGTGAACTGGGGGTGGTTTTTCCTAAATGGTTTTCCACTATCCCTCCACGCAAATGCGGGTTCACTTCCTCTAATATCAATGTATAGGCTCTCTTTGTGTGTCTTATGACCACGTTCGAGCTACCCTCATATTTACACTAATGCGATTGGGAAGATGAAGGTAGAAATCGTAGGAAATGTAGCCACATTTGTGTGGAGACAGAGTGGGAAACCAATTAAAGAGAATAAAAGAGAAAGAAAAAGAGAAAAAATAGAGTGAGGAAAAAGGAGAGAAAAATAGAAAGAGAAAAAAGAGAGAGAGAGAGAAAACCTCCATAAGTACACTCGTTAGGGATTTAAACCCCGAACCTTTCTGTCATCAGTATTCGAGTGAGAGTGACGTCCTAGACTATGAGACCACCAAGGCGGGTATGACAGGTCCCCTTGAATTAATTACTGTGAGGCAAACCTAGCGTTTAGAAGGATAATACTGACCAACCGTTAATACCGATGTAGAACCCCAGGTCGAGAATAATCTCCGCGTCCTGTTTGGAGCCGTCAAACGAGTGGACGACCCCCCCTGTCAGCCGATCCCTGTTGTTCGATAAGATGGTGATGAAATCGCTGCCCGAGTTGCGGCAGTGCAGGAACAGTGGGAGATCCAGACTCTCACTCAGATCTAACTGCTGCTCAAAATATCTGAAACAAAGAGCAGGCGTGAGAGTGGCCGAGAGCGCAGTAGCAAACACATTCTCAACTTAGTAGACCCGCCTCGGTGGCGTAGTTGACTAACGCGCCAGTCGTGTTGAGTCAGACCACCGAGGACGGGAAGATCGAGGTTAGAATCTCGGTCGGGTGAACTGGGGGTGGTTTTTCCTAAATGGTTTTCCACTATCCCTCCACGCAAATGCGGGTTCACTTCCTCTAAATTCAACCTTTCCTATTGCTAATCCATTAGTGTAATAAGTACTTAAGCGTATAACCTGAATGGGTAGTAAGACGCGATGCTAAAAAAAATAATTAAATCAACTTAGTAATTATCTCAGCACACAACTTACAAACTATTTTAATTCCACCGCTCAATTGACATCTGACAGCGATAGAAGTTTTTTTTACCACCACATCATACTATCCATTTAGGCTATACATGTAATATTTATATAATACTTAGCACCGCGTCTTACCACCCATTCGGATTATACACTTAAATACTAATTACGCTAATGGGTTAGGAATTGGGAAGGTTGAATTTAGAGGAAGTGAACCTGCATTTTGCGTGGAGGAAGAATGGAAAACCATTTTAGGGAAAACCACCCTCAGTTCACCCGAGCGAGATTCAAATCTCGATATTCTCGCCCTTGGCAGTTTAGCTCAACACGAAACAAGCGCATTAGCTAAATAAGCCACAGAGGCGGGTTTCAGACTATACGCTTATGTACTAATTATGCTAATGAATTTTGGATGAGGAAGGTGAAATTTAGAGAAAAGTACCTGCATTTTCATTAAGAGAGAGAGAGAGTGGGAAATCATTTAGGGAAAACCACCCTCAGTAAATCCGACCAAGATCAAACCATGATTTCCCGGTCATCGGCAGTCTAGTCTACTGCAAGGGCAGCGCGTTAGACTGTGCGGCCACCTAAGCGGGTCACTACTTTGGCCTGGAAAGGAATATGAATTCTTTGCAGTTACCTCTGAGAGGTCCGTACCTTTTTTGAGTTTCCTTAGGACAGAACTTTAGCCTATCATAATCCAGCCCACACTCTCCGACTGCAACAACTTTCCCCTTCCCTTCTGTGGCCAAGTCCTTTAGTGACTGCAAATATAAACTTGCATCGCCCGACTCCTCAAACTCCTGACAACGTGTGGGATGACAACCGACGGTTGAGTACAGTCGATCTAAAAATAAATAAATACGCTAGATGATTAAAAACAACAGAGTTGGTACAGTCACCTTAAAAATAACAATATGATACAAGCTTTGGTGGTTGAATATCTCTAAGGTATCATCCTCGAAATAGACTGGAATTTTGATGACAGGGAGATCAAGGTTCGAATCCTGGTCGGGTGTGATGCAGGTACACTTGAGTTTGTGATAGGTCTACTTTTTCAATTCAAAGCGAGCCAAATAGATTATGTAAGTTAATATGAGATATTTCCAAAGCCAGAAGTTTGAATGTTTAAAAAAAAAAAAATTAATGCTGTATGAAAAATTTACTTTGCATAGCTATGTAAATTTACTTAATTTAGGTATTAAATATAATTTACAAAATCCATATTCCAAACATAATATATTTTGTCTTAAAATAAGAAATCAAGTTAGTATCATAAAATGTAATATAATTATTTCAGATTTTTTTAAACACTAACAATAATTTGTGATGGAAATAACAGCAGGAAATAAAATAAAAAAAAATTGGCTCTAAAAATTTTTTTAGACAAAGCTTCCTAATTGTTGAATCCGGAATTTTACTCTCGAATCAAAGTGAACGAGTATTCAAAGAGAAGTCGAAGTTTTTGGAGCTTCACACACCTCTAGTAGGCCCTACACTTCTTCTAAATTCAACCTTCTTGAATCCTAACCCATTAGTGTGAATAAATATATTATATAGTCTGGACAGGTAGTAAGACACGATGGAAAATAGAAACTTTCCTGACAACCAAGGCCAAATTTAATGTTAGTTTAACGCCTTGGCAAACTCGGTCAACCCTGCGAACAAACGTATACTTCAGTCCAATATTCATAAAAAGAACCCTTTATGACAGCTAGATAAGTTACTACAGTCCAATGTTCATAGGAAGAACCTTATCTGACAGCTAGAACAGTTACTACAGTCCCATGTTCATAAGAAGAACCTTATCTGACAGCTAGAACAGTTACTACAGTCCAATGTTTCATAGGAAGAACCTTATCTGACAGCTAGAACAGTTACTACAGTCCAATGTTCATAAGAAGAACCTTATCTGACAGCTAGAACAGATACTACAGTCCAATGTTCGTAAGAAGAACCTTATATAACAACTAGACCAGTTAATAGAGTCCAGTGTTCATAGGAAGAACCTTATCTGACAGCTAGAAAAATTATAGCTCTATCTTCATACATTTATACATCAAGTCAAGTGATGTGCAGCTGTCACTTTTGATTTATATTATCAATACCTATAAAATAATATTAAGAATATAATAAAATGTTATTAATTTTGACAGTAAAAGAAATTGTATTTTCTAAAAAGACTTTTTGTACGAATATTCTACTGTGCTTGTTCTATGCTGTAACAACTTTGTTTGTGAAATGTACCGTCAGAATGAGCCAGCTTGAGGGCCTCCTTGCTCTCCTCCAGACTACCTCCTGTTATGATCATCCTCTCGACACCCGCAGTCCAAGCTCTCGTCAGGACATGCTTCAAGTCATCCTCGTGTTTACGAGAGCCATGGTACAACCCTCTGAACATGGGATCCGTCAAGTTCACGGCGATATCTGAAAAATGCATAACTAATTTTGAAGAAAACATTTTTATTGTTGAAACAAAAATAAAATAAAATTATGGGTGATAGGTCAGAAACTCTCGGTAATATAATACACTTTTTCTTTGTTTTATCACTATAATTATAAAATTAAGATTGATGGGACATAAATTACCAATAATATAATACACCTTTTCTCTGTTTATCACTATAATTATATATTTCAAATTTATTATTACATAACCTCCTGCTTCACAAAAACACAACCCAAAAAAACAAGCTTTATTTAAGTTTGATAGATTGTTAATAGTTATAGATAAAAACAAAACATCAAGAATTAACTAAACAATAATCTAGGTGTACTCTAACAGTTTTTACTAAATATTTTGTTCTATATACCAATATATTTTCTAATTGACATTTTATATTTTGCTCATTCGAGTGATTCGCATGCTATTCAAATAAATAAACACATTTTACAACAATTTGTGTACATTTAAAAAAAAATCTTGCCAACATTGAAAGTAAAAATATTGCACAACTAACTATATTTTCTTTTCAAGTTGAAGTTGTAACGGGGTGATCGTCTAAATAGCGGTTACTGGCGGAAATGTTTTGAGAGCTTATAGAGACAGTGACGTGAAAGTGCGTTTTTGGTGTAAACATTACAGCGGTTGTTTCAGAAGACGAGGGAGATGTAGGTTCGGAAATGAAATAGCTGTACTCTAATATACAATCGAGTAAGACAAAAGCTAATCGTGCACGTTTACCTACTAAAGATCAAGTTTTAAAGGAGTATAAATCCAGCATGGGGCACGTCAGTCCAAAGTATACGGAACAATCCCCTGTAGCTAAAGTTGCTAATGACAGGGTGGGTAAAATTGTTGATCCAGAAGTGTCTATTCACGAAGTGCCTAAGGGAAGTAGGCCATTTGGTTCCGAAAATATACTTTTGCCGTCCAGCTAAGAGCCATACAAAATTACCGTGGCAAATGCATCAGATTTGAACATCCAAAATGTCCATTCAATGAAAATCGGAAAGGGATTATTCCCTAAATACAAAATAATGTTTAACATCATTCCTGCTGGGAATTACCTGAAGAAGTAAATAAATTTATGTTGGATAGAGAATTGCATTAGGTTTTGAAAGTTCCAGTCAATAAAATCGGCCACAATGAACATAGGCTGGGTGTAATCTACAATATGCCTATTGAATTATCAGAAAAGTTGATCAAATAGAAGGTTTAAAAAGAAGCGTGCATTCACAACAGTTCAGGTGCAGCCTTTTTCTAAAAGCACACCTGATTGTGAAGTATGTAGTAGCTCAGTCCAATATATTTTAGTAACTATTATTATTAGCACCACGTCTTACTACGCGTTTGGGTTACCTATACGCTATCTACATGTCTCTTTGCCAGTCGACTTTAAAATTATGTTTTAGGGAATAATGTATTCTCTCTTAGTGAATTGAAATTTTAGGAGTATCAATTTCAATAATATCTCTCTTGCATCTGAATTTTGGTCGGTCAATGTATTTATAGCATTTATTGACTTCAATAATAAGGACCAAAGCGTGACGCTCAAGTTTATCATCTGCTACATTGTGGGGGAACAGATTTGACAATTTATTTTGATGTTACAATGCGAAAACATGTCTCTGACGAATAAAAGTGTTATTGTTTGAAAATAGTGAAGTATTATACCACACTTTCCTGAAGAAACTTTTACATTAAAGGCTATACAATTCAGTTTTACAGGTAATACTGTACAAATACGAATAAAATCTTCAACATATTTAAATATTTAGTTATCATCCATTTTGTTTACAGTCTGCCAAGACTACACTTATATTTAAAGTTGGTTATTAGCTTGTATATCGGTTTCAGAAACCATATTATATTGAAAGTTCGATAAATATGATGAATAAGGTACCTATCTTAAAACTTTTTTTGTTTTGACATTTGTTTGAAAGACAAACTTTATATAGCTGCCATACATTAAAACTATCACTTAGGTTATAGGCTGTAGAAAGTATTATTATATTACCATTAAAAAAAGTTATCTCATATCTTTCAGAAACCATATTATGTTGAAATTTCAATAGC
Source organism: Timema genevievae (assembly GCA_902155825.1). Lineage (NCBI taxonomy): Eukaryota > Metazoa > Arthropoda > Insecta > Phasmatodea > Timematidae > Timema > Timema genevievae. The sequence continues at coordinate 165,577 of CABFWO010000821.1, read as the reverse complement.
TATAATGAAACAAGTTTACTAAAAACTGTATTACATTGGTTTAAATGACATGATTTGTGTAGAAGTCATAGGCTTGTAGGAAGTACGGTATCTACTAAACCCTGATTTTAGTAATAATCCCAATCTTTAAAGATTTATTTCGTACCAGACTACTATCATATTATATATATATTTTTTGGTAGGATAAACGGCTAATTAGAATGGAAGTAGACATTTCCTTCTGGAAGGTATTTAATCGCAAATAAACACAACTATAGGATAGGATTCTGGTAAGAGTTAAAGCCTTACAAGCGAACATCCTTAAAAATCAGCGTATATATTAGGCTACATAAACTTATTTAAAGAAAAAACTAACCAGTATCGAACTTTATTATACTCCTCAAAGCTTTTACTAACATATTTATATCATTTAACCAATCAAACATTGAGATATCTCTCATATCCAATCAAATTAATGAACAATGTCAAATGCCACATTGCCTAGTATTGGTGTAAGAGAGAGAAGAATACTTTCGGACATCTCTTTCTCTTTCACAATGGTGTGCAGATGACAGCTCGAAAATTTCAGCCACAGATGCCCATCCAGTTATATTATAGAGATTAATGATCGTGAGAAAATTATCTGTGCTTTTCTATTCATCCATAAAATTAATGTATGCAAGTTTCACGGATCAAACCACCGGCTCGTCGTTTATTTTTAGACTTAGATTTTGGTGAGTTATCTGAATGTTTTATAAACAAAATAATTAATTTCAAATAAATATAACTTTAGTTTCATATAATTTGCTGTTTCCTTGTGAGTGTAATTATAGTATTGGATTTTGAATGAATTGATATTTTAAGTAAAATACAGTTTATTATATGGTTAAGTGCTTGGACATCATTCCCCATGTAGTTACTTTAAAATTCTGTATTCCATGCTAGTTTTTTTTTCACGGTTCCTTGGCCTGAGATATTAATGCCTGAATATTCATAAATTTGAATGAGTGACCATGGGTAGTAATTCATAAAATAGGAGGAAGAAAATATAAGTCTTTAGATTTCAAAGACAAAGATTTTGGGGACAAATACATAAAATAATAATGGTGAGAGTTTGAAAAGTTAGATTTATCTGTTCTAAGCCTTTTAAAAGTCTTATAAACTGTAGTTTTAAACACAATAATATTTAATTTCAGACATACATTTTTTATGACAAAATATAGCCCACCTTAAGAACAATAAAATTGTTCCTGTCTCAAGTCTCTAGCTCTATTATTTCCTAAAATATGTAGGTTTTGGTGTACATAAATATTCATATATTCATTTTTATACTGAAGGTCAACTTATATTAGATGTTAAGTTTTTAAACTGTACTTTCTATGTTGGTATTTAATTTTGTATGAAGTATTAAAAAATGTGTACATCAGCTGAAAATTTATCAATATTATTTTAGGGACTTAATCAAAATTATATAATTTTTACAGTGTTTGAGCCTACTTCAAGTATGGCGACAGAAATAAATAAGGAAATTGAAGCTGATGAATGCTATAAATCCACTGGATATTCATCGATCACCTTTCCTGTGATTAAAAAAGAACTTGAGGTAATTTACATTTAAACTAACTATAATAGGGGTATCTGTATTATCTATGCTTATATTGATGTGGGTATAGTAAATTTAAAATCAATTTCACCTTATTAGTTTTATGTTAATAAATATTCCATAAATATTTTGAGACAGTCAAATTAAGTTCGAGGTGATAAATTCAGCAGAAACTAGTTATTTTACATCTTCACTAAATTTAAAAGTACAAAAAACTAGGGAGCAACTGCCAGCTTATGAAGATCAAATTTATTATAAAATTTAATTAAACCTGTAAAGATTACTAAAAATATCCTTTAAAAGGATTCAAGCCTAATACAGATGTAGAAATTATGGTATGAATATTAAACATTCCTAAAAAAAAGTATGGCATATTAAACTATATATTCGCTTATAATTTATTTGTCACAGGAGTTTGTTATAAATTAAACACCACACGGGAGTAAAAAATATATCATTAGGCCAACAATATATTATCTTTGAATAATTTGAAATAAATTTGTACCCAATTCAATTATAGAAATCCAATATTTTATAATATTAAATGAAATCCACACAAAACACTGTACTTGTAACACAACAATACATATGAATGAAAATATTTATACTATTATGTAATGATAAAAGTTTTTTTTCCTAACCCACTAGTTTTGACCTATCTGTTTTTAAAATTACCACTAGGAATATTTTTACATCTAATATTTTCAAGGTAGAAGTTTTAACTATTTCTTTATTTCCAGATTGAATCTGAGCCTATCACTGGAGACTTTACTTTACATGGTAATAATGAGATGTGCGGACCTCATTATACTGTAAAAACTAATCTAACTTGCATTATGGGAGAATCAACTTTCCACTTATCTGAAACACATGGTCAATATAAATGTGAAACTTGTGGCAAGTGTTTTGTTAATAATTATGAGCTAAATGATCACTTCCTTCTTCATAGTGCACAAACACAATACAAGTGTGAAACGTGTGGTAAGTGTTTTGTTAATAATTATAATCTAAAAGCTCACCTCCTTCATAGTGGTCAAACACATGACAAGTGTGAAGCTCGTGATAAATGTTTTATAACTAATTCTAATCTAAAGGCTCACCTCCTTCATAGTGGTCTAACACAATACAAGTGTGAATCTTGTAGCAAATGTTTTGATAACGATTCTGAACTAAAGGATCACCTTCTTTGTCACAAAGTTATACATAACTCAAACAAGTGTAACTTGTGCGGTCAGTATTTCGATGGCCGTAAACAATTACTCATGCACCACATGACCCACGGTGATAAATTACACAAATGTGAAACTTGTGGTAAATATTTTACCAGCAAAAAGAATCTAAAGGAGCACCATCAACGTCATGGTGGAAATGTACACAAATGTGAGATATGTGGTAATTGTTATAACACTAAAAAGGGTCTAAAGACACACAGCTTATGCCATAGTGGTTATAAACAACATAAATGTGGAACTTGCGGTAAAGGTTTTACTACCAGGCCTGGACTAGAGAAGCACTGCCTCATCCATAATAAAAATAAGTACGTGTGTGAATTGTGCGGAAGGAGTTTTAATGTAAGACAGTATCTATATTGTCACTTAAAGACTCACATGAATAAAACATCACACAAATGTGAGACTTGTGGCATAGCCGGGACTTGTGAAGACTGTTTATATTTTAAATAAATAGAAACATTTACTAACCTACACAAAATCTTACAGCCATAATGTCATGGTTTAAAGCAAGAGAAATGAATATAGACAAAATGCAATGTTACAAAATTTCTCATTACTACTAAGCAGGGATTTGAAATTATTTTTCTCACTTCTAGTCCCTCTTTGCACAAAATTAAAATTTTTACTAATCAATTTCAAGTTTTTTTTGGTTATTGACCTCATTGGTCTTGGGGTAAGGACCTTAGAACCAGATGTTCGTGGGTTCAAGCACAGCCAGGATCGACAGATTTTCCTTGAGCAATAAAATATTGTTGCACAACTTCCTAAGGAGAAGTGAAGCTGCCAGTCCCATGTTGATTAACATGTAAAATAAATCTGGAAGCTATGTGAAAATACCCCTTATGGGCAAAACTAGTAGGTCCTTATGCAATTGCTCAAATAAATTTTCCTGTGCTGATATGATCACTTACCTTTGAAATCATTCCTAGTCGTTCATGTTAAATAATATACTGTATGTTTACCATTCATATTGAAAAGTTAAAGCAACATTCATTAAGTTATTTTAGTTACTCCAGCTGAAATAATCTACAATCTACTATAGCATCCAATACATCAGGAATGTAAGCTATGATAAAAAACAATCTATTATAGTTATGAAAACTTATATATTTATGTGCACTATGTTTATTATGCTCATATTATAAAAAAATTATATTTGAATTGTGTGAAACCCACATATAGTAGACTAATAGGTCCACATATAGAAATTTTAACTATTCACTAAAAAAATCATTTACATGCTAGTGGTGCTTCTTGAAAGTAAAAAAAAAAAAGTTAAAAAATACTATCTCAAAACATTTGTATGAATTTAATAAAGCCTTAGTTCCTTGATTGGGCCTGGTTATGTTTATAAAGAGAGAAAGATTCTCATATGTCAAATTTGTACAATTTACCACTCAAAACTGCAATTTTGATAGTATATAAGATATTATATTCATTTAACTTATCTAGCTTTAACTTTTCATCAAATATGTAGTCAACAGGATTACCATACAGTTCTGGTAGGAAAGGAAAAGGAAGACCGACTCCCTTGGACCAAATTTCCCCCGCTCCTCACCCTACTTTAGATTAAATTGATCTCTAATAGATTTATTTCACACGCCTTTGATATTTTCGAATTTAAAACATTTAGCTGGCATAGAAGAATATTAAAAAACAAAAATGTATGTTATGACAAAATTCACATTGCTATTTCATGGTTATAATAGACGTGTGTGTAATTTTTTTTTTTGAGTTTCCCAAGTATTTATTTTGAGCCACTCAGATTTTAACATAATTAAAAATGTGATAAGATATCTTGCACAGCACTGATAACTGGCCTTTAATATAATAACAATAAGGCGCCAACTGTTTCGAATTGTCTAGTTCCTTTAAGAACAAACTTTCCATGTTATATAGATCTACTTTGACACTTTAGCTCAGTTGGTAGCTTGTCTGTATACCAAGTTGTCCCGGGTTCGATTCCTGGGATGGCTGAAAAATTTATCATTGCTTAAATGAGAATTTTCCTTCTCATAATGAAGAATAAAAGGATAGGGGCTGGAATTTGTATCTGTTTTAAATTTAAATTAATTTATAAGTCATATATTGAATAATAAGTGGGTTCAGAAAGTGTACGGTAAATATCTCAAATTAAAATATATATATGACTAAATATCTATTTAAAAATGTCTCCCTCTCGGGTGTTTCACACTATCCACTATCCGTGTCAATAAAATAGTGAGTTACGGAATCCATGGCACATGCACAAACATGTAAATGGTTGTGTGTGGTTGACAGACACACTGAACACCAATTACCATCATAAACAAACTTCAAATACTGAAAATTGATATCTAGATGGAGTAATCCTCAATAAAAGAATAAATAATAGCTTTGGCTATTTGATTCTTAAACTTTAAATAGCTTTTAAAGACATCCAATGTGAAAAAAAATCCATGCAAGAATTACTCCATATAGAATAAAATAAGAGGATTTAATTTTTAAAGACGGTTCTAGGGAAATACCACTCCATATTTATACTAGCGGCATTAAACTTTCAAAAATATCTAGGGATGAGCACCACCCTTTTGGCTTGGGGGTCCAAGCTTATAAAATACCTCTTGATTTTAAAATATCTTTGCTACAACCACCCTTGATTCCCTGACAATAGAGGTTCTCTCAACGTTGCCAATGTGTAAATGCACTCTGAAACACTTTTGTCTTTCTTGGCGGAACTTTAGTAATACTTTATTAAAAAGGTTCATGTTGGCATCACAATCAACTTAACATTCACTTAATGTAATTAAATTAGTGTGTGATTAGGATTTATGTAAGTCAGGGCTGTCCAACTTGAAGTTAGCTAAGGGCCACATTTTATATTCCTATACAGGGTGTGGGCACACTTGGAAATTAGGCCTATATAGTATCAACAATGTTATTACTTTATATATATATATATTTATATTATTATATTTATATATATATATATATATACATATTTATATATACATTATATTTTACATTTAAAGTATTATAATAATTGATATACAGTACAGCACGGCAAATAATACATTTAATAAATTTGATCATGTTTAACAAACTCCTAGATGACTTATATTTTTTCAAAATTTTCTAATGTGTCGCAGTCCACAAAATATGCTGCCGAGGGCCACCGGTTGGATAGTCCTGATGTAACTTATAGATACCATTGTGCGATTAGGATCCACATAACGTAACAGTTCAAGCATAATATAGACAATGTATTTGGACTGTTTGAAAAAAATAAAATATTTTCACTAAAATGAAACCCAATCATTTAGGGCTGATTAGTCTGCAAATATCTGCAACCAGAGCTACAGAATAAAGTGTAATGAGAGGCTACGGCATTTTAGAGTTCACGAGACGCGGACAAAACTTTATCAAAAAAAGTCTCCTACATACCATAAACAAACCATTAAAGTACTTTATAGCCCTGTTGACATGGCTCGCAAAATCTTTGGCTGGCTAGAACATGTGGTACCCTTTACTTAACACAAAAGTATTCTCTTCGACAACTCTTTAAGTTAACTGCATCATAATGGCTTTCATAAAAAAAAATTAGGAGAACCTTTACTTTAAGTCACATGAACATTAAGTGAACGTTAAACTGATTGTGATCTAGGCCTCAGCCAGTTAGAAAGTAGTAAGTTTATAAAGTATGGAATGTAGAAGCTCTGTGGTGTAAATCAGTGGTTCTTAACCCTTTATTACTCCCGGCCCCTTAAATATCTTAAAATATTTTTGCAGTCCCCTAGTTCTTACTAACATTTATCATTTAGATTTATTCTAAAATAGTGTCTTTATTTACTGACTACAATATCAAACAAATAAAAAAACAGAAATTAACTTACCTAAATGTATTTAAAGGGATCTGTGCTGTTGAACACTTTCCACTCATTTGTCTATTCTTCTTCTGAATGTATTTCTTAACGCTATTCACATGCAGGAGTCGATTCAGAGTCAATTTCGCTGCTTAGTTTTAATATTTACCACTGTGGAAAATCCCTTTTCACATAAATAAGTTACCCGCCTTGGTGGCGTATTTGGCTAACGCGCCAGTCGTGTTGAGTCAGACCACCGAGGACGGGGAGATCGAGGTTCGAATCTCGGTCGGGTGAACTGGGGGTGGTTTTTCCTAAATGATTTTCCACTCTCCCTCCACGCAAATGCGGGTTCACTTCCTCTAAATTCACCTTCCCAATTCCTAATCCATTAGTGTAATTAGTACTTAAGCGTATAGCCCAAACGGGTAGTAAGACGCGGTGCTAAAAAAAACATAAATAAGTTGAAATAAAGGGCAACAAATATTGATTGGCGTTGGTAAACAGATGGGGATTATTTTCCCCCCCTTCCATTACCCTGGAAAATCGAGAGTCTACTGTAGTTATATGCTTACTATCATCGAATTCTTTCTTTCAAAACATAAATTTTAAGATAATTGACTTCAGTAAGCAAATAACATTTAAAATTACTTTTTCGAGGCCCCCTTGTTTAGAGTCACTGGTGTAAATAACAACGACTTGTGTGTTTTCAACATGTATAAATATTGAGTGTTTATTAAAATTACTATAAAAACCTGTCTACATAATGGTGTTTTCTTACTCATTTTAAAGTTATGTAGATATATAAAAGTGCCAGTTGCCTGAACTTATGAATGCCACATTCTTAGCGGGTGAAATGACCAAGGAGGTCTATCTATATACACTCATATTCAAATAGGAAGGGAATTTTGGAACAATTACAAAAGTTACTGAAACAATTTTGAAATATTCAGATGTGAAGTCATGTAATCTGCAGCTGTCACTTTTCAAAGAAAATAAAACCTACAAAATTACACTACTAATAAGTGGTTTGACAGTCTAAGGTGTCACTTTTGTGTTAGACTGGCTTGCTGAAGAAGGTGAGATCGAGGTTTGAACCCCAGTCAGGTCTACTGAGGGTACTTTCTTCTAAAAGTTCTAAAAGGAATGCTTTTACTTAAAATACAAATTGACGTGTAAGAAAATGAAAAATTATTGTCAAAAGAAAATACTTGTCTTTTGAAATGTGGTTTCCCCTATGATTTTTTTTTCAAGCACCGCTTCTTACTAACTGTTAAGGTTTATACATATATGTACTAATTATGCCAATGAGTTAGTGATGGAGGAAGGTTAAATTTAGAGTAAGTGTATCCACATTTGTTTGGAAGATTGATTGAAAAACCATAAGAAAAACACCCTCAGCACACCCAGCTGGCATTCAAACCCCAAACTCCCTCTCGTCGGCGGTCTAATCTATTGTGAGAATGAAGCCTTAGACCATGTGGCCACCAAAGCAGGTTTTGGATTATTTTTGAAACCTGTTTCATTGGCTGAACAGTCAAAGACGTCAGTCTCATGTTAGACCGCCCTTCTGGGAGATCAGGGTTCGGGATCTAATGAGGTTGGTTTTTATTGAATGGTTTCCTGATCTGCTTCGCCGCAAATGCGGGTATATTACCTCTAAACTGCTTCCTTCCGCATCCCTAACTCATTATAGTAATTATTATATATGTGTACAGACTGAACAGGTAGTAAGACACGGGGATAATTTTTTTTAATTTGAAATTTTCAGGCACATTTTTGGTGTAAAAGGTTTCATTAAAAAACTAATTAAAATTGTTCAAGTATACTCTCCTGGAATCATTCTAGAAAAGAATCGCTTCACATTTTAAACGTAGAGATGTTACAAAACTATAACAAAGTGTTCTCATTGGAAACTAAACCACGCCCTTGCCACTTATTGTCACAGTGCAAGACCGCCCCAAAGCGACACTTGTACTCTTAGTCACAGTTACGGTCCTAGCATCGCCCGGCGGTGTTTTCTTCTGAATCAACAGTCGAGTGTTAGGTACGTGCAGCCAGAAGTGTCCCAACGCTGGCCGGATACCTGCCGACATCTCCCTAGGGTTTTCCAAGGCTTCTTCGTTGCTGGACCAGAGGGCGATATTAACAACCAGGAAAGCTACGTGATATTCCAGTGATAAGTACTTGATGGTGTTAACCAAATGGTTCATTAAACCAAGACCTGGAAAAACAAACACAAAACAAGACGTTAGGATGGGGAATGGGAGAAAAGGACGGGGTTTTTGCAATTTTTATAGTAGAAAAAAAAGAGTTTGATTTTCTTCACATGGTGATATCAACAGTTGTTGAATACCTGTCGAGGTTGTCCTGGAATTTAATGACAACTTTTTCTCTTCATTTAAAAAGTTTCTCATCTAATGCCGCTATGCTCATGACAGATATTCAAGAAAATGTTGATATCTAAAAAAAAATTAAACTTTATATTTCTACTGGAGAAATATTTGATCTATTTTTACCAAAATTATGTTTTACCATAAAAACTGAAAAACACCTTGATCTTCCCGTCATTGGTAGTCTAGTCTACTACGAGAGTAGAGTCTTAGACCATGAGGCCACCAAACCAGGTTTCATTATTGTTGTTTATAGCTATTTATAATATGCATACCTTATACTACACACCCAGCCCTAGCTCCTTTATATTTACTAATTGGATAACACGACTTACAAACTAACTTAAACTAAAATAGTCTCTTGCACTTCAATAGTAATAGATTTCCAGGGACACTTCACAAACATTCAAAATAACTATTAAAATATCGATTTTTTTATGCAAAATTTCTTTAAATAAAAGGAAGGTCTAGGAATTACCTACCTAAAGAAAGTACACGTTACGATCTGTTAAAACTTTAGCTGTCACTTGCAGTCAACGTATATAAGAGGAAGGGCTCAAATTTAAGTACATAAAAAGCTTACAAGACCTGATCAGATAAAATTGTGACTTAAATGGTGTCTCGTGTACATCAATACTACAAAATTGCTAGACACTTCAAAATAACTCAAAATAACTCTAAAAATTTCGATTTCTCATACAAAATTTCTATTTACAAAAGGAAGGTCTTGGAATTACTTACATAAAGAGAGTTTACATGTTAAGATCGGATAAAAACTTTAGCTGTTTTTGGCTTTTCTGTAGTCAACAGAGGAAGGGCTTGAATTAACGTACTTAAAAAAGTTAATTAACGTATTAAAAAAAAATTCATAACAGCCTATCAGATAAAATTGTAGATTTAAATGGTGTCTGGTGTACATCAATACTACAAAATGGCTAGACACTTCACAATAGCTCAAAATAACTCGAAAAATATCGATTTTTCATACAAAATTTCTCTTTCTAAACGGAATTACCTACCTAAAGAAAGTTTACATGTTACGATCGGATAAAAACTTTAGCTGTACCTGCTTCTTCTGTTACACAACATATATGGTAAGAGGAAGGGCTCGAATTAACATACATCAAAAAATCACAAGACCTGATCAGATAATATTGTAGATTAAATCGTGTATTAAATTATAGACCTTTTAGTAATTAGCGCAATAATAATGTTAGGCCTATAATTTTTAGTAATTGGATAAATAGTAACGTGAATTTCTGGGGTCAAGAATGTTTATGTGTGGTTTGAGGGGTTACATAAGCTAAACATAAATAAATCTCCTTTGTAATGATACATATTGGCACTTGCAAGCCTTAACTAATGGATGTTTTAAGATCAGTAATATTATTATTATTGTTATCACCGCGTCTTACTACCCGTTCGGGTTATACGCACTTACGCTAATGTGTAATGGTAGGGTGATTGTGAGATGAAATGGAGGACCTACAGTTTAACGTGGGATCCGAACCACGGCGGAGGCCTGGCATTCCTCACATTCACAAGTTGTGATTAATACACGTCTCTTCAGAGGTGAAGGAAGGGTTTGGCAATCGGATAAATCTGTGCCGGGACCGAGGATTGAACCCCGGACACTCAGCACAGAAGTCTGACACCTTACCCCTAGGCCACCAAATCACCTAAGATCAGTAATAAAAATACACACTGGAAAAATAAAATACCCCTGAAATTGTTGAGAGGAATATCGAAAACACTCTACATCCTGCCTCTCACCGTCGTTGTGGCTTTCCCCGAGGAAAGGCAGGAAAAGCGGGGGCAAAGCGTCGATTATGACCAGCCTAACACTGGACTCGGCGTCCTGTCCATCCTGCAGGATCCCTTTCAGCTGGTGCAAGAACTGGTGGGTCTCGTACACATCCTTCACACGCGTCACTCGGATCCTCTCCATGACAGCGCCGGTCTCCTGTTCAACAAGGATCGTCGTACAATACCGGAGTAACCAGGCGCTTATATCCATTCAAGGAGATGAGAGTTACAAGGGAAATAGTACAACTTTAACTCTAATTTAGCTAGTGCTGCAATCTGTTAGACAATCATAAGCCCTTTCTAATGCACTTTATATTATGGTTAAAAGAGGTCTCTGTCATATTTAGATTAATTAAAAAATGGTGTTTCCTGGGTTTTGAGATATAAAAATTGTTCTGAAAAATGTGTGTAATGTGACTTACCCATGTTTCCCCTGTACCGTTCAAATGTGATAGGGACCTAGTTAAAAGCAAAATATTTAGATTAAATGAGCCAACACATTTAGAACATTTGCGTATCAATATACGGGTTCCGAGTTCGATTCCCAGCATGGCTCAAATATATATATATATATATATATTATTGGTGAAATTAGAGATTTCTCTTTCACGGTGATAATTTAATGGTCACGGGACTGGGTGTTGTCTCTGTTATAGAATTAAGCTAGTTTGTAAGCTGTTGTGTGCTGAACTTTAATATACATAGACTGTTACACGAAGGTTAGGAAATCATATCTTAGTCAGGAGAATTCAAGGGAATTTATAAAATAGGATCTATTATAATATTATATTCCCATTCTCTCTCTACAAGAATGTGGGTACATTTACCCTAATTAGCCCTCCCTATCCTCATACCCTAGATAAAGTTGTTAGATAGACACTTCAGTGACCGCTTGTTTAAGGCGTCACTCGGTCAAGGTTAGAATCCCGATCAGGTGTACTGGTGGAAAATTTTCACTCTCCCTTCACGCAAATTGCGGGTACAATTCCTATAAATACAGCCTTAATAATCCCAAACACATTAGTGTAGTTAGTAGATAATCTGAACGTGTAGTGATATTTTTTTTTTTAAGAAAATAGCTAAACCAAAATAAAGAAACATTTTGAATGAATGCCCATACCCCATCACTACATGCTCTGGCTTCAAGCATGGCCTGTGTTCGTTTCCCTGAGAAGTCAAATTTTGTATCGATGTAGTGCACGCTCTGCTTCAAATAGTGCGCAACGTTACAGGCGATGGTGAGACAGAGCTGGGTCTTTCCGTCTCCGGAGAGACCGTACACCTCGTACAAGTTGCCGGTGAAGAGGCCGCCTCGCAGCAACACGTCCAGACTAGAAGAGAATGTAGAATTTCTCTAATCGCAAAACAGGGGAGTGAGGAATACACTTTCGTAAAATCAGACATGGAATATGCCCAAAGCTTAATTGAAGTTTGATTAGTTTGTACACATTTTTGTAGTGTTGAAAAAAAAATGTTATATTGTACACTCAGTTCACCTTGAAAAGTGATACTCTTACTTCGACAGATTACACTGGTCCTATCTTATAAGCTATAGCGCGTCTGGGCTACATCCCTCATAGCCCAGTTTGTGGAGAGATTATCCAGTACTAATGTACTAATCGTACATTATTTCCATGTCTCGATGAGATGAGGGTGTGAAACCAGTGGAAATACAACCTAACTAACAAACCCTGCTGACTGTTGGGGTAGTTCCCCTTTTGGGAAAAGTACCCAAGGTACCAGCTGGGAATCGAACCCAGGACCCCTAGGCTCATAGCCAGTTGCACTGACCACCACACCACGGGGCTGGTTATCTTATAAGCTGAACCAAAGTGTTGTTCATGAAGGTAAGCTTGCAACTTTTCAGGTTGAACTTAGGGTTCATATTTATACAACTTTAGACAGTAATTTTTTTACACCCCTTTCTAACCTGAAAGGTTGCAGTCTTACCTTGATAGATTACACTATGGCCCTATCTTATATCATGTACTGAAATAATCCAAGGTAGCCTTACTAGATTATAGGTTAAATCAAGGGTACAGATTTTATCCAAAATTGACACATTATGTTATTTTACAACATGCTACACATTTTCGTTAGCCTATGTCAATAATAATGAAATATAAAAATAGTTAAAAATGTGTTTTGGATGTCAAAAATGTTTATTGGTGAAGTCTTTGTGTAGTTGCCAAAGAAAAAAAAAATATTCTGAAATTTTTAAAGCTTTGCTCCCCCAAATTAAGAAATATTTGATAATATTCACCATACAGAAGTAGAACCTTTGTTAAAAATGACATCAATCAACATGTTACCCATTTGAGTGGCCGAATTGTCACTCTCAAGTTACACTGGTCTGCTAAAGACAGGGAGATCGAAGTTTGTATCTCGGTCCGAGGTCTACTGAGGGTGGTTTTTCCTAAATGGTTTCCCACTCTCCTTCCACACAAATGCGGGTAGATTTCCCTTAAAACACTTCCTTCCTCATTTATACCCAATTAAATTAGGTGTGCTTATAATCAAATCAGGTAGTAAAAGGCATTGAAAAAAATTAGCGTGTTTTGGCTACCAACGATCAACGTAGTTTAGGCTAATGCTAAAAAAATTGACTAATCTTTCATTTGCATTGGCCATGCTGGCACCAAATTGTTGCTCAATTTAAACACTCATAAGCAAACCAAACTTTGGTACACTTACCCCCTGGGGGTACACAAAGTATTCCAGGGGGTATTGAAGCATACCAATGAGATGATAGTTTAGTAAGTATGATTAGCAAATTAATACAGATTTTGAAGTGATAGCGTGGGTCTTGGTGAACCCTTCTGTCGTGACTTTGTTTAGATTGCTGTAAGGGCTTTATTAAAATTTGGGACGACCGTTTGTACTTTACAAGATACAGGGTGAGCCAAATGTGACTTTGCATCGGTATTACGGACGGGAAAATTGCCCATTTCTAATATTGATATTATTAAAGATGGTTTACATGTATAGAGTCAAGAAAGATTTAATTTTAGTACACTAATTTAGGGTCAAGAAAGGTAAAACTAAGAGGAAATGCACCTTCAATTGTGTGGAGAGAGAAAGATAGATATTTTAGGAAAAAAACAGCCTCAGTATTCTCGACCAGGATTCAAACCTCGATCTCCCCGTCTTGAGCAAGCCAGCCTATTGCGTGTGTGACGTCTTAGACCATGCGACCACTGAAGTGGGTGGTCGCCCCTCGGTTAACGATGTCGTCCAAACGATACAAAGACAAACAAAGTACAAAACGAACAAATTTCTGTTTGCCGCACTTACCTTGCAATACCTGTCGGGATGAGAGCGGAACTGTTCACCAATTCTTCATACATATCAATACCTCGCCGAGGGAAAGACGAGTAGTTGGCTATTATAGTGTGGCGGATTTGTAGAACCTCCTGTGATTGGATAACACACAATAATTATAACACTGAACGCCTCTGTGGTCTAATGATCGAACTTCCTGATTACATATCCATAGGTCCCGGGTTCAATCCCCTGTACTTCAATATTTTATATGAAACAGTGGGTGTGGAACAATGTCCAACTCAGCCTCGTAAGGACAAATAAGGAGCTACTCGAATAAAGAAGTAGCAGCTCCGGTCTAGAAAACTGAGACTAACAGCCAGAGGGTTTGTTGTACTGACCACATTCTCCCCACTAACTTCATTCCCCTGGCCTCCACTTTCCTTGTCTCTCTCTTAAATTATTATTATTATTAGCACCGCGTCTTACTACCCGTTCGGGTCGTACGCACTTACGCTAATGTGTAATGGTAGGGTGATTATGAGATGAAATGGAGGACCTACAGTTTAACATGGGATCCGAACCACGGTGGAGGCCTGGCATTCCTCACATTCACAAGTTGTGATTAATACACGTCTTGTCAGAGGTGAAGGAAGGGGTTTGGCAATCAGATAAATTTGTGCCGGGACCGAGGATTGAACCCCGGACCCTCAGCACAGAAGTCTGACACCTTACCCCTAGACCACCAGGTCACCCCTCTCTCTTAAAGTAGAACATCCATGTTTCTGCTGCATATGAGACAATGGGTACAAAGTACACTCTATTCATTATATTTACTATTATTAAAAATATTTAATGATTAATAGAACTTAGTGATGAGTTTCATACAACCTGAAATCCTTCAAACACCCATGGTGTACCCCGAATAGGCAAACACTGTTTTAGAATCAGTTATATACAAAAATAAAGGTGTATTATTGATTCACCCTAAGCTGAGACCTGATGTAAACAAAGCCACATGTAAGTCTTTGCTCTGATTTGCTACTGAACGTACTTCAATGGTATCCTTTCAAAAAAATAGTCCCTCCTTTGTTTTATATTCAACTTGTTTTAAAATAACATTAGAAAATTATTAAAACTAAAATTTTCCCTTCATTTGATTTAGAAATAATACTGTAAGCTTCACAAGCGCTATTCAAATAGCAACAAACTCATGACTTAGAGAGACCCCATAGTACAGTCCTTATCACATGCTAATGTCAAATCACCAACGATCAGTCGACAGTTCATCTCGGCAGCGTTTAGTGACTGTTGTGAATGGTTTTTGCTGAACCTGGCCTGAGTTTTGTTAAATATAGGACAGGAAATTTAAAAGTATTAAAAAAATACCTATTTCATAGTGACTTACTTTTCTATGATAATGACTGTACATGGTTGCGCCCTTTTAAAATATTGCACTCGTGTTCTACCAATCATGTAGGTCCTTCGCGTATTGATATGGGATTGTTTGTTTACTTCTGGTCTCAGGTTAGGATGAACCAATAATAGCAGTCAACATTGATAAAAGGTTGGGTTAGCTAATTTACAGTTGTATGAATTTACACCTTCTGTCAAAAGTGGCAGTGTAAACATATGGAAATATATAAAGTAATGGGGATGGTGCACAAAAACTGGTACATATCTAAGAAACTTTTTTTTTAATATAAAATAATAAATATTTGAAAACTTTTTTTATTTTTGCAACATTTAAACAACTCACTAAAATCACAATGAAACATAAATATTGACAAAACATGTGTTTTTAAAGTGTGCTTAATTGTGTATTTACCTGTGATCCTTTACATAATTACATCACTTTATCTGTCACCATTAGGCCTATTTTGTTTATTTTATTACTGCTGTTCAAAATTTTAATGTATTTATGCATGAAAGCTTAGGTTATGTTGTTGGTATGTAGGCCCTACCGTAGTAATAAAGTAGTAATATGTAAAAGTAATATTTTTTTATCATTGTAAACTATTCCAAACTAACAAAACCTAACTTTTCAAGCACCAAAAACACGTAATATGTGAGTTTTGATTTGTTTATTTACTATTACAAATAATTTTGAATATAATGATCTTAGTATCATTCTGTATCATTTCAAGTAAAATGGTGGTGTTAGATTATTAATTAATTTATATAAAAATTTGTTTTTGATTACCATCCCCCAAAGCAACGTTTTACATTGTCAAATGTGTTTCTTCGCATAGAGACATGTATTTTTCTTTTCACAGTTGTTGACAGTGCCTTACACTGGAGGTGTTAAGACATCCATCCAGTATGTGATTAATTAGACTCAGGTTTTTTTTTTGTGTATAAACCTTAATGACTTAACTTCAATAGCAATATAAACAAATTAAACCTGCTCAAAATACTTTTCTGAAAAGCAGATCAAATATCTAAAATTTATTAGCTACCTTTTTCTGAAAAACCAACCTTGTAAGGTTTCTTCAATAGCTGGACAAGCTTCTCAGGATATTCTTGTAATATATCAATTACAGTAAATATTTTATTATCATTTAAAAATTTAAGAGATCTTTCATCTAATAAATGACACATCTGAGTGCACAAGCGTGCCATGGTTTTGATTACGTTCACTTTAAAAACTCAGTTTATCTTAACACTCGGCGATATAGTAAATAGGCAGTGAACTTCAGTTAAATTTAAAATTAATCCCGCTGAAAGTAATACCATGATTTTTTAGCTATAAGAAATGAAAATAAACAATTATTAAAGAACAAAATAAAATGCACTGTAGAAATATCACAATTTAAGTTCCCTCCTCTTTAAAGTAAATTATGCCAACGTCCTAAATTATAGTCAGACTAAATCCTATGTTTAAACTCTTACATTTTGTTATTTTCCTATAATTTGACTATAAATATAGTAATTTAAATTTGATTGAATGTTTATGTATGCACCGTTTTACTATTTAACAGTTTATTATAAAACATGTTGATATGCTTGTGTTGGCTATATCAAAACAAATAACTAAGCAACCGCTCCTAGTGGTCATGTTTACAACCAATTAATCTAAGAATATTAACAACTGAAGGTCGAAATGAAAACGAATCAAGTCAATGGAAAATTAGAGAATCGAAAAGCGAATGAGACGCCATCTTGGAAATGCAAGTGAAATTTGTGTCTTATATAGATAAAATTATTGCCTAATATGACGTCTCTATGTATTGTATTCACTGTAACGTTAGGTACCTAATTGACCAGTATAAATTTTGGATACGTAAAATGCTATTTTTGTGAGTGGATGACGGTTTAGTTCACCAGTATTTTGTGATAACATAATGGTGAGTTTTGGGCTTGGTCGAAAATACCAATATGGCGGTATGATTGGGTGGGGGTAGTTCCTTTGTCTCAAATTTTAATTAGTCATTTTGTTAAATATACTTCTTAAAAGTGATTTGAAATTAAATTTCACTGCTAAATATTAATTTTTGAATTATTCATGACATAAAATAACCAAATTTTAAACATATCTTATTTTTATTATTTTTTGTATAATAAATATGATTAGCTTTATTGGGCACTTTTTTTAAATATTAATTTGAGGTTAGGTTTAAATATGATAACAAATGTAACAATTTAAAATTGCCCTTTTATTGATTTAAAAAAATTTCAATTAATCTTATAAAAGTATTTTTCTAATTTAGGCAACACTGCATTCTTGTTTTGACATTTATTAAATTAATTTTAGTTTGTAAATATTTTTGTATATATTATGTTACTTTGTAATTCAATATTACAGGGGGAGGTCAACTGGTGTTGAATTTATGCAGTTTTTTTTTTTTTCAAACCAAATCACTCCTTTCTTTTTAAAAATAAACTTGTATTGTTTACTTTAATAACCCATGCCATGATATGATAATTGTTGCATCATTGTATGTTTCTAATGTTTTTTATCATCTTTAACTATTCTAATAATTAACAAATAAATATTAAGTGATCTAAATTGTGAGAAAGTTAAGTCCTTTTTTATTATTATTAATTAATTTGACATTAATTTGACATTATTATCATAAGGTTGTCTTTAGTGTCTTATTTTGGGTTTGTAAATTCTGGATTACTTAATAGCCTACTCTTTACATTGACTAGGCTATGGCTCCTTCATCCTTAATCTCACAACACTAAGAGCTAATTTTTTCCCTTGTGTTTTGAATTCGGTTGTACATCTGTAACAGACCATGTAATATACTTTTTTTAAAAGTTAATGAATATCAAAACTAACTTTAAAATCTAAACCTTTATGACAATAATTTTTTATAGAGACAGTTGCCTTTATAAGTAATTAAAGATGAGAATATTCAGATAATTTTAATTTTCAGAATAAATTAAGTGAAAATTAATATATAATTGAAGAAAATTAGATAGGTTGCCTAGTTTGTTTACAATATAGATATAAAACAGTGAATTATTTACATGTGTTTTATATATTGAACACTAATTACTTAGTTATTTTCAATTTTTTTTAGCACCATGTCTTACTACCTGTTTGGGTTAAACGCTAATGTACTAACTACGCTGATGGTTTTAGGAATCAGGAAAGTTATATTAATAGGAAGTCTACTCGCATTTGTGCATAGGGAGAGTGGAAAACCATTTTGGAAAAACCTCCCTCAGTCGATCAATTCTACAACATAATTAACAATGTCACGATAATTGTTTTTATTGATTCCTTTTCCACTACACTTCAAATCTCTTTTTTTTTTCATACGTTTAACCAGCCTCACATTAAAAATATGTTATTTACTTATGTAAGGTGACTTGGTGGTCTAGGGGTAAGGTGTCAGACTTCTGTGCTGGGGGTCCGGGGCTCAATCCCCGGTCCCGGCACAGATTTATCTGATTGCCAAACCCTTCCTTCACCTCTGACAAGACGTGTATTAATCACAACTTGTGAATGTGTGGAGTGCCAGGCCTCCACCGTGGTTCGGATCCCACGTTGAACTGTAGGTCCTCCATTTCATCTCACAATCACCCTACAATTACACATTAGCGTAAGTGCGTATAACCCGAACGGGTAGTAAGACGCGGTGCTAATAATAATAATAATAATAATAATAATACTTATGTAACTCAGTAATATATTTAAAAAGAAAAAAGGAGTTAATGATAGTAAAAATCTTTATAAAACAACTATACCTATGTTTTATTTGTAGAATCACTAGATCACAAAGTTTATATTGAGTGATAATTTGCAAGTGGTAAATTAAAATGGTGAAAAAATGTATTCAAAAGATCTTTTTTTTAGTACCTACCGTGTCTTACTACCCGTTCAGGCTTATACTCTTATGTAAGCCTACTAATTATGCTAATAGTTGTGAGGATTAGAGGAAGTGTACCCAAATTTGTGTGGAGGGAGAGTGGAGAATCATTTTGGAAAACCCATCCTCAGTAGGCTATACTCGACCGATATTCAAACCTCGATCATCGACAATCTATTCCACTGCGGGAGCAGCGCGTTAGACCATGTGGCCACCGAAGCGGGTTGGTTATTCTCAATCCTTTCGATTCCAGCAAAAGTCAAGACTACTATAAATCTTGATAAAAAGTCATTTATAAAATATACTCAAAAATGTATATTTAGAGTTTTAATTTAACAAAAGGTTTAAAACTTTCACAAGGTCTATAAGTTTTCTAGTGGCCAATTAAAATAGGAACAAACATCTTATTGAAATGCTTGTTGTATATAATACCTGGTCAAAACCCCTTTGATGGTCTAATGGTCTAAGGTGTCATTCTCACAAAAGACTGTACTGACAATGATTTTCCCTAAATGATTGAATCTTTCCACTCTTTCTCTCCACGCAAATGTGGGTACACTAAATTAAATTTACCTCGTCCCTAGCATATTAGCGTAGTAGGCCTAATTAGTACCAAATGGGAAGTGAAATGCTATGCTAAAAAAAATATGGTTCAATACTTTAATTAGGGGCCTACATATAATTCACCAACAAGCTTATTAAAAAAAGCTATTTTTTATTTCTAATTATTTTAATGACTAAAAAAATAATGTTTTGTTACCACATATCTTTGAAAAACTGAAAATAAAATAAATCAAATGATCAGAATTAGATACCTATCAACAACAATTGAATGTGTTTATAACTGATTATCAACCAAAAATACCATCTTATTTTGTCAAATAGAGCTCATATTCCACGGTTTGGGGTACAAACATGATCATTTGCCACAAGTTCGTGGTAGCTACAGACAGGGAAAAGTCAGGGAATTTAATTACATAATTAATTCTGACTTGCTTTGGTGGCTGCATCATCTAATGCACTCCTCTCGCAAGAGATTAGACTGCTAATGTCAGGGTGATCATAGTTATATCCCGGTTGGATATACTGAGGGTGGTTTTTCTTCAAGGGTTTCTCACCCTCAACACAAATGTGGGTACACTTCCTCTAAACCATACCTTCCTCATCCCAGACCCCTTAGAATAATTATTAGCACGTAAGCGTTTAACCCAAATTAGCAAGAAAAACACAATGCTAAAAAAACTTATTTTGCACCCAAAAATTTAACCTAAAGTCATAAATTTTATTTAAGTACCAACTTTAACAAAATGCATTGTCTAAATAGAGCATTCTGTTCTCATGAATTTACTATACAAGATTTGTTCAAATATTTAATCATAAGAAAGTGTGGGGTTTAATGTATTAATAATTTACTATTTTTTAATAATAATTTAATGTTAATTATAAATTGTCCAAACCATAACCAAAGTTATAAGCAATATATGTTTTAAAATTCAATTCATTAACTTCATTTTTAGGCCTTTAACTTTTAAATCGAGTAGTTTTCATTCTTGTAAAGTCTTTGTTGAAATTATAGCGTCATCTAAATTTTTATTACTTTTATCTTTCACTTTTAAGCATCAATCTGTTTTATTTTATCTGTACTCGGAAGCTGTGAGATGCACCTGTGGCTTGCACATTGGAAAGGGGAGGTTTGGTGCGAACAGCTAGCCAATCAGTATATCAGATTGTAGCGTCCGTTTTTGATAATATTGAGAAGGGAAGCTTTAGACGCCAATACACTTACCGGTTAGCACGCTAGCTAGGAAGACGTACTAAGAGGTACTAACGAATAGTCGTTATTTTACTGTTGGCTTTAGGATGCTGAGTGATAGATGAAAGAAAAGGGAGACCACCGTGTAGCTAAATTATCATAACTTTAACAATATCCCTGTCTTCAAGTACTAATTAACTTTTTTTCCTTATGTAACTAGTGTTTTAAATGTAATAAAATGTCTGTTAAAGTTAACGTTTCTTCAAAATAAAACTTCTGAATCAACCTCATTAAATTCAATCTCTTTATTTGAATACGTTCTCCACCCCACCTTTATTAATTAACCTTACCGAACCCACGTGCTGCCGTGGACAAAAACCAAGAAAAGAAGATGGAGAGGAAGAGAAGCGACAAATGGTGCCCAACGTGGGGCTGATGTTTTGACAACCGGCTAGGCACACGGAGTTCAATCCCTGACATGACTGAAAATTTTATTATTGGTAAAATTTAGGTTTACCCTTTAACATTGATGAACTAACGGCTGGGGGCTGTATTTTGTGTCTTCTGGATTTGTGTTAGTTAATAGTCATGGTCTGATATAATCAGCAAAATGTTAAGCATCACGGTGTGTAATGCTGCAGAGATGAGTGATGTCCATGCGGGAGGTGGGAACCCGCAGGCTCCCACTCCTCCACACGCACTCGGCGTCTCCCCGGGACAAACTGTCAGACTGCAGCAGGTGTTGAGCGCCGCAGTGGCTGGGCAGCAGAATGTCAATGTACTCACCACCAGGGGGCAGCAGTTTGTTATCACCTCACACGTCAGCGTCCCTGGACTCACACAGGTAACACAGTGAGGCATGCGGCCCGCACATTTCTCATCATATCACGTGTTAGTGCCCTTGGTCTTATGTTGTTAACACACGGCACAGTGAGATACGAGGTAACACATCAACGTATCGCGCGTCAGCATCCTGGGTCTTATGTAGGTAACACACGGCACACTGAGATACGAGGTAACACATCATCATATCGCACGTCAGCGTCCTGGGTCTTATTTAGATAACACACAACACAGAATATCCCTTCACTTGGTCAATTAGTCTAAGGTATCAATCTTGTAATAGGATGCATTGCTTTTGAGGGTGAGGTCTATGTTCAAAACCTGATTGAGTGTGCATAAACTGGTTTTTAACTGAGTTATCATTGTTTTCCCCCTTAACTCCTACTAATGTGTGTGCACTGCCTTTAATTTACCCTTCCAATCCCTACCCCTTGGATTAAGTCTTTTGGTGATGACTATATTAATAAAAACTAATCAACAAAAGTATCAGATTACTACTAAAATAAATTAAACACTTAAAGAAAAAGGATATAATTAACTGAACAAATGAGTCTGATACCTTACCTTAGCTCAGTTGGTGGCATGTTTGCGTACTAAGTAAGTCTCGAGTATGATTCCCTGCATGGTTGGAAAATTAATCATTGGTAGGAGAAACTAAGACATTTGTTGAGCATTTGCCGAAATGGCGTGTACTTCACATGCTGGTTGCAACTTAAAAATAACGTACGTGCTTAATTTAAAACTATTATGCTAAGGGCTAATTTTGATTAGTTCTTAACTCCATCCCATCCCCGCTAACCGCCCCGTTCTTCTCACGCTTTGTCACAATTATGTCACAATATCACTCCCCCCTACCCCTAATTTAAATAGCATTTTTTGAAAGGGCAGACCCACAGTTAAGCAATGATACATTTTTTGTTCATACCGGGATCGAACCTGATACCTTTAGATCAGTAGATATATGCACCCAGAGTATTAGTTGTTAGTGACCCGAGGGGAATTCCGCAGGTAATCCCGACAAATGCTGCCAATGCGGCGCTACAACAGGCAGGGGTCACTCGAATCCTCAACATTGCGCCGTCGCCCCGTTTGGGCATGCCTGGCCGGCCTGCTCACTCCGGGGGCCCAGGTGCTGAGAGGGGCACTGTGTCCCTGGTGGCCATCGGGCAGCCTGGCGGGGTAAACGCTTCGTCGCACCCCACGCTCGTGAGCTCGCTCTCGTCTCCTCCCCGGCCGAGGCCCGCGCTTGTCCTCACCACGTCACCTGTGGGGATGGCGCGACCGCCACTGCAAGCGGCCCCCTTCACCCCTCCTGCGGTGTCCCAGATCATCGGGTCGCCAACAACCGTCGCTAGGAAGAGACTGCGCCTGGTCGACCTTCAGGAGAAACCTCCACCTAACGAGGTAAAATAATTTGTGGTT
>CABFWO010000821.1:78506-141765 GCA_902155825.1 Timema genevievae | reverse complement strand
GTATAGAGAAAAGGGGGTAAAATTTCCCCCCCCCCCCCCCAAATGGTTTTTGGTTCACCCTGCATGCAAATGTGAGTTCACTTTCTCTAAATTTAACCCTCATTATGCATATAACCCTATAGGATAATAAAACACTACTAAAATAAACATATTTCTCTGTATAGCACCTCAATTGAGGTGATTTTGTGAGGGGATCGCTAACATTTTGACTGTCCCCAGGATATCGCGGCTCTGCGCAAACGAATACTAGACCGGCGGTCGGCGCAGGCCAAGTGGACCAGAGGCGTGTACGCCGAGCATGCGGCGGAACTCTTTTTCCTTCAGGCTGGGGGCAACATGATGGACTACCATGCCTGGAGGAAGAGGGCCCCGACTCCCCAGTTCCTTCACTTCCTGCGCTCGCACAGACTAGACCCAGAGGATGACGATGAGGACCTCACTGTGCTGCTCTCAGGTGAGTCCCAGGTCCAACCACTCGGACATTTTTACTATCCTGGATCACAAGCAACTTGATGTATATGTGTTGTGTTCACTTAATTTAGCATTCTCTTAGTGTTTACATACTGAAGTGTTCACTTAATTTAGCATTCTCTTAGTGTTCATGTACTGAAGTGTTCACTTGATGTACCTTTGGCTGTGGTATAATTGCGGGGCTACCCTCTGGCAACACTTGAATTTGCTCCAAGGGTACAGAAAAAAAAACTCATTTTATTACTTCCAACTGTTTTTTTTAAATAAATTTGAACAAAATTTTTAAAATTCCAGCTTCAAGGCACACATGTTTGTTCTCAGTAGCTTTTTTTTTCTTTAGCACCACTTTTTATTAGTTGTTAGGTTTATATGCCTATGTACTAATCACGTTAATGGTTTTAGGGATTAAGAAGGTTTAATTGATAGGAAGTGCAACCCGTATTTGTGGGGAAGGAGAGTGGAAACTATTTAGGAAAAACCACCCTCATTGGACCCGACTGGGATCGAACCCCGATCTCCCTGCCTTCGGCAGTCTGGTTCAAAATAAGAGTAGCGCGTTAGATTACATGGCCACTGAAGCTAGTCACGGTGGTTACTAATTTTAAAACATCAGCCCTCTTCGTGCTAATGACAGACAAACTCTTTCACTTTATTGAAAATTAAAATATTATATTTGTAAGAAGGTATATGAAAGGTGGATAGAAACATATAAAAGGAACAAATACAATATGGTCTTTACAGTGAAAAGAAGAACACAGTTCACACTTTATATTGCTGCCACTGGACAGAGAGGTAATGGTTGCCTCTTAAAGAAAATCTATCATCACTGTCCAATCCCTCGATCTAGGTTTCATTCTACTTCATAAACCACAAAGAGGTTTTCCTTATAGAGATATATCATATATATTTATTAATATGAATAGCTCATGGTTAACCGCTGATATACACACGTCCATCACAGACTTTCCCTTAAAATAAAACTGAAGAATGACTCTGATCGCGCGATGATTTCTGGTTAGCTCAGCGGTAGAGCATTGGTGTGTTAAGCCAAGGGTCCCAGGTTCGATTCCCATGTTCAAATGTATGAATATTAATAATGTTCCCAGGTGGTCCACCTGTAGCCCCGGAGTTCCCTTCGGAGTCTACAAACAATGTTCCTACGAGGCCCGTCGAGAGGGCCCACCCCACCACTGCCCCTCCTGCCAAGTTGCTTAAGAGACCGTTCATCACGCCCATGTGTCGTCAACACACCCGTCAACATTCCATCTCTGACGTGTATGACAACTCTATCGGCAGCCAGGAGCAGATCGCTGAAAAGGCCAAACAGGTGAGTGAGGTGTATAGACGTTCTTAGGGAGGGGCGGAATACAATTACTAATCCCGATTCTGAGCCTTAAAAAATATTACTAACCTTACAAGAGGCTTGCTTTACAAGTTTGTGCGGATTCAAGATTTTCAATTTTGAATCGAATCCAGATCATTGATTACCAACTTGAATCCAAATCGTATATTTTAAAATTGGAGCTGGGTCGACCATGGCTGCCATAATCCAGTACGTGTTTTACTCTCTTCTGCTGGAGACGAGACTAATGTACCTCGAAAATTACATAATTATGTGTTTTGTTGTGTTTTTAACTTTGAACTTTGAGGTTTACAATTTTCTGGCAAGTGTGTAGGCTTTGCCCTGCTATCCTCCCTTTCAAAAATATTAATATTCTGAGTTTTGAATTAATTACGAATACCTAAAAGGATTTGAATTTTAAATTTCGAAGATTTACACAGGTTTAAATGAAACTCTTCCCACGAGCTATGAGCCTTACTAATAATGTGTGTGTGTATGGACAGAGTCTGACGGTATTTGCGGGGGCCGGGGTTTGTGTCTCAGGAGGCGTATGTGATGCAGAGGATAGTGGAGCTGCAGCGCGACGGCCTGTGGTCAGAGAAGCGTCTTCCCAAGGTGCAGGAACCGCCCCGAGCCAAGGCCCACTGGGACTATCTCGTGGAGGAAATGGTCTGGCTCGCCGCGGACTTTGCCCAAGAGAGAAAGTGGAAAAAGGCTGCTGCCAAGAAGGTAAATGTTTAATTTTTTTTAAAGAATATTTCTGGTTACTTTTGGGGTATCGGGCCTTTTAGTGTTACGCCCATATCAGATTAGTGTGAGAAGAGTACCAGATCTTTTTAATTTTTGTGAGGAGCATGTTAGTTATCACAAGGAGAAACAAGTTATCTGGGAAAGAATGGGAGTACAGGGAGTACATGAGATAGTAGAGGAAGCAAGACTGAGATGGTATGGTCATGTAATGAGGATGTTGGAGTACATGAGATAGTAGAGGAAGCAAGACTGAGATGGTATGGGCATGTAATGAGGATGTTGGAGTACATGAGATAGTAGAGGAAGCAAGGCTGAGATGGTATGGGCATGTAATGAGGATGTAAAAGGAGAAGATAGTAAAGAGAATAATGGAAATGGAGTATGTAGGACAAATACCACAAGGAAGACCAAGAAAGAGATGGAAGAAGCAGACAACAGAACATACTCAAGTGAGAGGAGAAGGAAGGAAGGAAGCAATTAAAGGAATGTTTGAAGGATTGATGAAAATAGGGTAAAGGGAGGTGGGGTGGCAGAATTTGCAAAATTAACCCGGCCACAGGCTTGAAACACTTGATGATGATTAATGTATATGTAATAAAAATTGCTCACACTATAAATTGTTAGTTCTTTATTTATTTTTTGTGCCCAGTGTGCGAGAAATGTTCAGAAGTACTTCCAAGAAAAGGAAATTCAGGCCCAGAAGGCGGAAAAAGGACAGGAGCAGAGACTGAAGAAGATAGCCAGCTTCGCTGCCAAGGAGATCAAAACTTTCTGGACCAACGTGGAGAAGGTAAGGCACAAAGCTAACAAGATTTGGAGATTATAGCCTATTTAAAGTTAGCAAATCGCATCCGTTTAGAGGTTATTACCCACCTCGGTGGCGTAGTTGGCTAACGCGCTAGTCGTGTTAAGCTCGACCGCCGAGGACGGGGAGATCGAGGTTCGAATCTCGGTCGGGTGAACTGGGGTGGTTTTTCCTAAATGGTTTTCCACTCTCCCTCCACGCAAATGCGGGTTCACTTCCTCTAAATTCAACCCTACCATTTCCTAATCCATTAGCGTAATTAGTACTTAAGCGTATAACCCAAATGGGTAGTAAGACGCGGTGCTAAATAAAAAAAAATAGAGGTTATTTTCCATTATAAAACTATCTTCAAATTTTGTTTCATGGGCTAATATCAAACTAGATCCATTTCAATGGCCCGGGGCTAAAAGCGTCACAATTGCAAATAATAGACTGGACCGCCATTGACTGGAGATCAGGGTTCTAATCCCATTTGTGCATATTGAGGAGAAAATGGATATGGAAACGAATATGGATAGAGCGAGCTCTCTGATCTCTTTCCAATAAGTTTAAATACTCAGATAGCCCAAACAAGTGGTGGGATGTTGTTCACAAAATAGATAATCAGTTAACCTTTTTTCTAGCATATATATATATATATATATACACACTTGTAAACAGTCTAACTGTCCAAACTGCGATAATCAAATAAGTGAAATAACTATATCTTGTAATGTATTTTCGAGTATGTTTAGGCTCACGCCTTACAGCGTTTCACTAACTCAGTGGTTTTAAATCATATATGTGTTTACTATGTTTGATGCTTGTCTTACTCTTCTGGCTTTTTTTGGCCCGATGTGCGCAGTTAATATAATATGTTTGGCTGCCATTTTATGTTGGTTAAATCAATCTGTTCACAGTAGTGAATGATTTTAACTATCACTTACATAATAATTAAAACTGTTGAATTATTATTTGATAGTATTTATACATGATAGTATAAACATGTTACTAAGATTTCTATATGTATTTTAAAGTTAAAAAAGGCTTATGTTCCATTTTTCAGCGGGAGTAGAGAACCTAATCCACCATATGGGCGGAGCCCTACTTTATCTTGTATGCTTGTAATTTATTTTAGGCTTTCAATCACAATTCATTTTTGAGATCTACGAATATATAACCATCCTAAAATTTTCAGTACTAAATATTGACAAATAAAAGGGGGTGTTATATGCGAGTAAATAACAGCATCTGTCAATCTATACCTGAACTCTACTGATTTTGTGTTGCAGCTGGTTGAGTTTAAGCAACAAACACGTCTCGAGGAGAAGAGGAAGCAGGCTTTGGACCAACATCTCAGCTTCATTGTCGACCAGACAGAGAAATATTCCACGTGGCTGGCCGCCAGCATGAACAAGTCTAATAGTGTCAACTCGTCTCCGTCGAAACACAGTGTTATCTCTGATGGTTGGTCATCATGCCACTCGCCTAATATTATACTATCATATAATTGCTTAGTGAATGATACATTTGTCAAATTACTGGTCTAGGGTCTGGTTGTTGAGTTCATTAATCATAATTGGTTCTGAACCACCAATAAGCAGTTTTAGAGCTCTAAAACAAATTTCACTCGAAAATAGAAAAAAAATTAGTGATAATAATTTTTTTTAAGGATCTGTGTCTCTAATTTGAAATTTCCTCAAATCCCCAGCTCTCGAATATTTTTAAGGATTCAATAATCCCATCCTTAAAGTAAATCTCTTTCTTCACTTTTGTTTAAAATCTGAACGAAGATACAAGCAAAAGATATAGGAATGAACTAATCATTCATCTTTTGTCTCAGACGACTTCCAGCCCAACGTGAGCTCGACAGACGATGAGGAGACGATCGCTAAGGCGGAGGAAGACATGGCCAGTCACAATCACATGGAGGAGATTGAGCTGTTGAAGAAAGAGAGTGAACTGCCGATAGAAGAGCTGATCAAGAAACTGCCTGAGAAATACTTGGAGAACATCGCGACTGGAGACGTGAGTTTGGGAACACATTAGGGGTGGGCAAAGTACAATTTTTGAATTCGAAGAGAACTCTAATCAAATATATGAAATAGTCTTGATGCCGAATCGAAGTCTGAATATTTTCTTTTAGTTGTTTTATGCTTAAAAAAATATATTCTGGCTATTTCTATTACTTTATGCACTAAAATTAATTGTAAAATGTTTTATTTAACAATTGTTTGTTATATTTCATGGTACACTGACAAATCAAGTTATTATCTTATGCCTACTTCTCGGTTTAAGCTGTAAATAGTCTTGATGCTATACACAATAATTGAAAATAAATACATACACTTTTTAATGAAGTGTATTTCCTCAGTTGGATGACTTGTCGAGTCAAGGTGACGATGACGATTTCACGTTGCCGTCGGACAAGGGAACGACGGACGACGAGGAGACCATCCAGGAGCAGGAGTCGAGGGAAAACAAAGTGGACCACAAGAAGGAGCTGGCTGATCTCGAGGTGTGTGCAAGATACTCTAGGAGGGGGATGGGCAACAATAATTGAACAAGTCTCAATGAGGCTTTATTATTGGAAATAATCAATTCCTAGTTGGGTTTTTAATTTCTCCAATTTTCAAGATTCATTTTTTAACTTTCGAGACGAGATCGAGATTTTTTTTTTTCCTTGAATTTTCGAGATATTTTTGAGTCTCGCACGCCCCTATTAATTAACAAGATGTTAAAATATTTGGTCTGTTCCGAATGTCGGCAGGCAGAGAATGAGCAAAGCATTGAAGAGCTCAGAGCCAAATACGGCAGTCCCAAACCTGGGGGGTTTTCTAGCGATGATGAGGAACCGTCAGACAATGAAGACCAGGAGGACAGTGATGATGACGACGAGGATGATGAAGATGAAGACGATGTGGAAGAGGAACTGGAAGGTAAGTGGAACATCATTATCATCTGTTTACAGTCGGTGGCCGGGTCATTTTAATAAAATGCCTCCATCGTCCTCTGTCCTTCCACCATTCTTCTCCTCTCACTTACACACTTAATGACTTGAGTGATTCAAAGGACCCAGGGTGGCTCATATTTCAGGGTGTCTACTGGGTCACGAAAGTCACGAAAAAGTTAATAATTGCAAAAAAGGTCACGAAAGTCCCTGAAAAGTCAGGAATTGTCAATATTTTAGTCAAAAGTCGCGAAAATATTGTGGTTTGAATTTCCCGCGCATCGTAACAACGCAAACTCGTCGAATGTCAAGTTACCCATAATGCCATGCGCTAACCGCCTGATTGTTTTTACCGTGGTACAAAGACAAGCTTAATGTTCGCCATCTAGTTAAAGTCTAATGTTGCGTGTGAGTGCATTATGCCTATTTATGCATTATATAATGTTCAATCGCTTAACGAAGAAATTTTGTGGTCATAAAAGGTCACCAAAAAGTCACTAATTTTGGTTTGTCCAACTCAGTAGACACACCCTATATTTGAAAAAATTTCAGATTAGAAATTAAACCAATTTGATTAGGATAATGTTGGTAGTTATTGAAACTCGGGCTCTAATTTTCTAGCGTTAGAGGACGAGGAGAGTGAAGGTTATAGTTCCGAGAGTGAGCGAAGCGAGAGTGAAGATGTCGGCCTCAAGTCCTTGCTCGAGAGCAACGTTGATTCCGCAGTCAAGGTAAGAGAAAAATTCCAACCTCTATAATTATAGCAAGGTGCGGTTTTCCAAGTCAAGCCGAATGTACACAATATTTCATGAAGTTCGACTATTTAAAAAGAAAAAAAAGTTGAACAAAATATTATATTGTGCTTATTTCTATATTTGAACACTATATAAACTGTACAAAGGGTTTTATTCCAAAAATGTTTAACTGATTCCATCCTAATTTGATAAATTACATTACTCCTGTAGTTCACTTCAAATTGTTTCATGATAACTTGATAACATTAATTTGTAATATACATTTGGATTTCAATGAAAGGTAACAAGATTTTAGATTACTTTGCTCTGTTTTGCTATTGCTTGGGAGGAAAAAAACCTTTCCTTTCATTTTAATGTCAGCTCTTTTGTTTACCTAGATTGTTTAATTTTAATGTCAGATCCTTCATTTACTGGGATTTAAGAGTTAAAAGATGTTGATAATAAGATCAACTCTAGATTTTTTTCAATATCAGTAAGATTTGTAGTTAATGAGGAATCAAGCTTGACTTCTTTAGTTTTGAATTGTCCTATTAAGGAAATACTACCAAATCTTTGTGCAAATCTCGCATTACTGAAGTAAAATTAGCCACCGTTTCCTGTGAAAGGGGGGTGGTGTGGGGTGGATCTCCCACCCAAATATGAGCGCCATAATCCCAGTACTTCCAGTGATGCATCTGGAAGGGGCGGAGGGGGTGATATTTTTCGACTTCCAGTAAAAATAGCTGTAATTTTAATAGCGTTTTCACATCTCTAGGTCAACACTTCTCTATTATAGTCCTCATTTGTTAATTTAGATCCACAAAATAAGTCTATATTGGGTTTGACAAGACTATACACTTATATATTTAAGAGATGGCTAGCTTCCAAAGAGACGAATGTGTAACAATATCCTGAACTATTAGCTAAGACCGAAGTTGACATGAATCAACCATATTTGTGTACATTTTAAATTACTAATGTTTGTTTCATAACCAGGCAAATGATGAAGAGCCAGCAGAAAAGGAGTTCACCGATGTATCTGCGTTGGCCGAGAGTATTCAACCGACTGGGAATACGCTTTCGTCAACGAGTGTAAGCCCTCTCGTGATAAAACTACTTTTTATTTATTAGCTGCATCAGGCTCGCTTTACTGGTTTGTCGGGGATGAGAAAATTGAGGTTCAAATCCTGAGCCGGTTGGTTTTTATTTAACGGTTCATCACTCTCCCCGCAAACGTGGGTACATTTCACCTTCTAATTATTTTCTCTGTCTCTTTTAATATGATTGGTAATAAAGTGTACTGTATAACGGTTCAGAGTAGACATTACATCGGACTCGTGCGTACACAAATAGTTGTGCAAGCTATGTATTTTTCTTATATCAGACCCCAGGAGATATTGAAGGACTCTTAATTGCTATGAAATAATATCTTTAAATTGAGTCCAACTATTTAAAGTGACAATAGTCAATATAAAGTAGAAAAATTTGAGTACTTGAATTTTAGGGGTTTAGTAAAAATCTTCCACGTCTGTTAGAATGTTGCTTTTTGCTATGATGGTGAGGTTAGACTGTTTCCTGTCCTTCCTTAACCTTACTTTAACCTTGGAGGCAACATGGACCTACATGGAACATTGTATCCCTACTGTATTGTGTAATCATAATTTGGTAGGCTTAAACTTCCCGCTAAGCGCCGCTGGCTTGTTTGTTTTTTTCCAATGCCATTTAATCAGTTGGTAGTAATGTTCTTGTGAGATAAAGTTCCTTGAACTTAAGCATGGAAGTTTCCCTGGACTTGGGAAATATCAGGTGAAGGTGAGTTGCGTCGTCCTCCACTCATTCCTGTTAACACTGGTCCCCCAAAGGGTTTAGTTTGTACACAAGCGTGACGGCGCACCAGGTAATGGCTAAAACACTCTCGCGGCCGATCCATTGGCCCCAGCTAAATCTTGTCAGTATAATAAATGTTACTAGATGGCGCCACGAGCCTTTATCCTAAATACTAAGCTTTAGTTCATATTTCCCTCAACAGAAAGCACTGTAATGTCAATAAAAAGTTTGATTTTTTTGCACAAATGAATTATGCTATTCCCAGTTGCTTACACCGTGGCGTGAATATGTTTTTGACTCCCGTGTTTTTCTTTATTTTATTTTTATTTGAATGTTTGCAGTTGCTCTTTGGTTTTCTTACAAAAGTTTATGTATTCTTTATCGTTTTATTCTTGTTTCATTCATAGTATTTTTTTTATTATAAGTTATATAGGCCAAAGTGCTAATAAAATATTTTTTTTATATATAAATAGGCAATGGAGGGTCCAAGTTCTAGGTTAGATGACAGACATTTTAGATTATTTAGATAATTACTATAGATAATGATAGTGAATTTACGCATGAAAGTGACTAATTTATTTATTTATTATATAGAGCTATTTATAATTTTTTTAATTTATTAATTATTAATTTTCTGCGTGTAGAGAGTTTTTCAAAATAAAGTTTCCGACTCCGAAAGTATTTAGACCTATACACAATTTTACTAAAATTGATGTAGTTTAGAAACTAACATTACCACATACACCAAACTTATATCAGATTTTACAGAAATTAATTTTCTTTCTTTCTGGGGGAGTGATGAAGAAGATAAAAGGCAAAAAGTAAATCTATTTTTTCACTATAATATTTTAAATTTTTATTAAAATTTTCCAATTTTAAATATTTTTTACAATTCATCTATTGTATAATGATAGTTGACTTATTTTTTTTCCTAATTCTAACATGTTTAGAGCATACGTGTGAATTTTTTCTGGTATATATGTTGAATAGTTTTTTATGTTAGGAATTCACAAATACACAGGTACATATGTAAGAATTGTCCTGAGTGTTGTACACCGGAATCGTGCAAAAGGGTTAGTGACATGCACGCTCCTTCATTGAGTACAATATTGTTTAGGTTGTGACCAAGATACCGTTCCTTCTGAAGCATACCTTGAGAGAATACCAACACATTGGCTTGGACTGGCTGGTGACCATGTTCGACAGGAAGTTGAACGGGATATTGGCGGACGAGATGGGTCTGGGGAAGACCATACAGACCATCTCTCTTCTGGCGCACCTGGCGTGTGAGAAAGGTACACTTGTTTTCTGTGGACAGAGTGTGGTTATATCTTATTGTTATCGGGTGGTTTCAGGAGCCATATTGTCCTTTGTGTTATTCCTTTTTACTTGTTCCTATCATTCTTTACACTCCCTCCTGATGAGTTATGATAGAATGAAACTAGGGATGAACAGGAATGACATTTTTATACGGGACAGGAAATGAGTCAAACTATCGGGATCGGGAAGGGAACATGAAATTATAAAAATGACGCTTTAAAATAATTATAGATTAAAAATATATATAATACAAATAATATATCATAAAAACTTATTAATATAGATAGTGATGTGAGAATTGCATTTTTTATTGAAACAAATTTTTGAACATATATATTGAATAATACAAATCAAATAATTAACTTTAATACATTATTTTTATTAGTTAGTCTCTTTTGAAAATGGTGTTTTATATTTAACTACCTATTGGAGGAGTGCAAAGAAATAAAAATATAGATTTTAACTTTATTAAATGTTCTCTATTTTAATAACACTTAAATGCTATCTAGGTTTATAACACCTTAAATATTCTTTAGACCTAAAACCCCTTAAAGTTTATCTAGGTTTGAAACCCCTTAAATATTATTTAGTTATGAAACACCACCTTAAATATTCCCTAGGTTTGTTACGATTTAAATATTCTCTCCGTTTGAAACACTTGAAACTTATCTTTGTTACTCTCTAGAATTGACACCCCTTAAAGGTTCTTTGTTTAACACCCCTTGTACCCGGTTACTCTCTGTTTGGATGCTCATAAATCGTTGACCTTGGCAAGATACTTTCTCCCCCCTCATTTCTATGCCCTAAGCTCAAGCTCTCTCTCTCTTGCTCAACCTAACAAATAACTGTTGCTAGACAGAGAACATTGACTCACGAGCTTCCCAACTTGTTTGTCTCACCACAGGCAGTAGAATACCCCCTCCAAAGAAGATGACTTGTCTCCCTCCAAGAGAGATTGAGCCAGTAGTACCTGCTGGAACAGTAAGCGGACTTTATTTTCCGCCGAACCCTTGCCGGGAAAGGGTCTTTACCGCCCGACTCTCGGGAATGGATAAATTCGCGACATTTTCCCCGAAGGTTTGGGATCCCATCCACCCCTAAACGAAACTTAGATTGGGGGATTTGGGTAGTGATGATCGATTTTCTTTAAGATACAGCCATTACTTCTTTGTCCAGTTGCAGCAGTGCAAAGTGTGTTCTTCTTTTCTTTGTAACAGCCATATTGTGTTGGTTACTTTTATACGTTTATAACCATCTTTCCTTTACCTTCTTACAAATATAAACTTAAGATTATAGTCAAACTTAGGTGTAAATGTGTTTAATCATATAATTAGACCAGCTAGGTGTTGAGCTCCAAAGATATATTTCTTTAAGGAAACCCCCCTTTTCTCTATTTCAATTATTTTCAACACTATAAATCGAAGGAAATACACGGAAGAATGATAGTTAGGGACATAAAAATTTTGAGAGACGTGTTTTTTTGCATCATTTACTTACCGCATTAAAGGTAATATAAAAATATTTTTAAAGCTCATTATAGTACTTTTGAATATAAAACACATACATGAAATAAAACAAAAAAAAAATTTTTTTTTCATGAAATTGGCCTTTTATATGCGAATAACGATCAATTATGTCAATTTTAATGAGAATTATACGTAGCACCGCTTCTTAGTACCCATTCGGGTCATACGCTTAAGTACCAATTACGCTAATGGGTTAGGAATTGGGAAGGTTGAGTATAGAGGAAGTGAACCCGCATTTGTGTGAAGTAAGAGTGGAAAACCATTTAGGAAAAGTCACCCCCCAGTTCACCCGAGCCAGATTCGAACCTCGATCTCCCTGTCCTAGGCAGTCTAGCTCAACATGAAATCAGCGCGTTAGTCATCTACATGATTGAGGCGGGTTTTTTTTGAGAATTAACGATGTATAAACTATACATGTTTATACTTAATACCAGTCAACATTGTTCTTTGCCTAGCCTAAATTTACCAGTAAAATAGTACCAACTGCACTATTCAAATTTCCACCTTAATATTCCCCTTAAAGTTTCCAGTCCAGAAAAAATTACTACCCTCCATTAAAGACCATTCATTGGTAAAGAATTAAAATATGTGTCTGATCTTGCTTTTATGACAGTAAATTAATTAACAAAGAAAAATATTTATATTTTAAAATTTGGAGCTGTAATTTTTCCATCCACTAATATTCGTAGTATTTCAAAAAAATGCCTTAACTTTTCCAACTTTTAATACCGA
Organism: Timema genevievae; assembly: GCA_902155825.1. NCBI lineage: Eukaryota > Metazoa > Arthropoda > Insecta > Phasmatodea > Timematidae > Timema > Timema genevievae. Next base: position 129,329 of record CABFWO010000821.1, on the reverse strand, counting down.
AATAAACATTTTGTTTAATATAATCTGATAATTTTACTTACCACAGATCAGGATATTCTAGTAACAGGTAAAAATAAAAGGAACGATTACTAAATAGATTTTACAGTTGAAAATAGGATTATTATTTTCTCTTTACACTGAACAGGGCTGGTAAAATGTTGCTGTCCCGTTTTAATATTTGTGTCTTTGTTTACAGGTATTTGGGGACCACACTTGATAATAGTTCCAACTTCTGTGATGTTAAACTGGGAAATGGAGTTCAAAAAGTGGTGCCCGGCGTTCAAGATCCTCACCTACTATGGAACCCAGAAAGAACGAAAACAAAAAAGAACAGGTTAGCCTTTTAATAGGTGTGTGTGTGTTAAGTCCACTTTTCAATTCGAAATGAACTTGAATCAAATACATTAGAGTTGTGTCGAATCGACACTTTCATGAATCTGAATCTCCAATTTACCTTTGAATCTTAAATCCGAATTTGAATCTTAGAAAAAATTATAAATATAGTAGGAAATATAAATAAAATAGAATAATACAAATAGTAACTAAATGTTAACCTTCTTTCGTTTAATCCATTCATCATAACATTCTTATATTCAGTAAAGTGTTAAATTACTGGTCTGGGGTCTGGTTGTTAAGTTCATCTTATATTTATAATTACTTCTGGACCACCAATAAGCAGTATAATAACTTTAAAACAAATTTTCTTGAATATTTGATATCCTTGATGATTCAAGGGCCCAAGCCCTAAAATATATTCTCGAATTTGAATTGAAGTTTTAATATTTCTTTGCTTTTTTTGTTTTATGCTTGAAAAATATCATCTTCACTTTCAAAAAAATAAGTTAAAATATGTGAAATGTAATACCTTGATACTTTTGATTCATATTAGAGATATCAAAATAGGTGAGAATTGACTTGAATATTACAATTTATGAAAGGCAAGAATCCCAAGGAGAAAGATTGAGATGAAGAATGTGGGGAAAAAGACCTCAAGGGAGGTCAAGAAAGAGATGGGAGGAGCAGATAATGGAAAATGTGCGAGTTAGATGGGAACTTCATTCCTAATAGGGGTGTTTGAAGCTTCGTCAATAAAAATAGTGATAGCTAAAATACTTCATTTATGTTGACATGGAACCATTCAGAGCTCTTTAGTAAATTAAAAATTAATATTCATATAGAAAAAAAATCTGAAGTAATTGAATTAATGTTATGATAATAACTTGATTTGTTAGATTGACACAAAATATTATGAAACACTTTCAAATTAATTTCATTGCACAAAATAATTTAAATAACCACAATATAATATTTTTTCAAGCATAAAACAACTAAAAGAAAATATTCGAAATTCGATTTAGCTTCAAGAATATTTCTTATATTCGATTCGAGTTCGCTTTGAATTGAAAAAGTGGACATTGCACTCCTAATCTTATTTCTCGTTGTGACAGCTAACATGCTCCTCACAAACTTCAATCCCATATCCTCCACTTTCCTTGTCTTTCTTACATTCAATGTCTATGTTTCTGTTGCATGTTTGACTATGGGTACGACACTTCCTCACACTTAGAGGGCACTTGTCTTCTCCATAGCAGGTCTCTTACACACATGTAGAACAACTCTCCATAGCAGGTCTCTTACACACCTATAGAACAACTCTCCATAGCAGGTCTTTTACACACCTATAGAACAACTCTCCATAGCAGGTCTCTTACAAACCTATATAACAACTCTCCATAGCAGGTCTTTTACACACCTATATAACAACTCTCCATAGCAGGTCTCTTACACACCTATAGAACAACTCTCCCTGCTGCCCTCTTCCTGTTAAACGCTTCTGTTTGGGACTTGTATATGTGTGTATTGTTTTTATTTTGAACTATGTTTACTGTGGTTTGGCGCCTGTCGGGCGCCTTTTTTTTTAACGGTTTCTCTCTCGCGGTCGTATTTCTGGTCGTGGGCAGCCCAGTCTCATTTTGGATTTCGTAGCACATTCTTTGTGTGTCGTATAACATAAACATTTCATGGTTATGTGATACAAAACTATACAGTCCATTTCCTACCAAACAGCTTCCTATGTTAATCAAAATAATATTATAGTCACAATTTATTCAGTTTTGTCATTGGTTGAATAATAAACTCATTAAAATAATCAAATAAATTATTTAATCTTAGAAATATTTAAAAAGGTATAAAGTGAAGCGTGGGTTGATTTGGTACAATATTAAATGACCACAGTTTTTTTTAACCTTCTTATTACAAATTAATCTGTCTTTTTTTGCAGGTTGGACGAAGCCAAATGCATTTCACGTGTGTATTACATCGTACAAACTAGTGATACAGGATCACCAAAGTTTTCGTCGTAAAAAATGGAAGTACTTAATTCTAGACGAAGCACAAAATATTAAAAACTTCAAATCCCAAAGATGGCAGCTGCTCTTGAATTTTCAAAGTTTAAGGTACAGTTTATATTGTTTCATGTACAGCTGTGAATAAGTTTACCACTCACGGGTTAGATTCGAGGTTGTCGAACTCGACTATTGGGCCGGGTGGATGCCAATTGTTTAACAATCCGATCATCGGCCGGCTGATTGTTGCACGACAGGAAAGTCGAGGTTGAACCGTGTAGGTGAGGAATCAAGTAGAACTCACAGTTTTAAGCTTGGTAACAGATGTTGTGATCCTTTGTTCAATTGCTTGGCGACATTGAACCCCCTTACCAGTCACCCCTACAGCTTTTTCATATTGTTGCCACAGCATATTTATAAAAAAAATATTACGATTATATTTTTAAATAATTTAATGGGAAAAAAGTGTACATTTTAAAATGTATATTTATTCTTTTTTAGTACACTACCCTTGCGATATTGTAAAGAAAATTAATCCGACACCTTAGCTCAGTCGGTAGCGTTTCTGTCTATTGAACTAAGAGTTCCAGGTTCGATTCTCTGCATGGTCGAATAATATATTGTTAGTGAAGTGTGGGTTTACCCTTTCACATCGATAGATTAACGGCCGGGGACTGGATGTTGTGCCTGTCCTAGTTTTAAGTTATATTATAAGGCATATGAAGCTACGACAAACCTAGCCAGCTGGTAGTGGAGAATATATGGCTTGAATAAAAAAACTGACCACAGGCTGGAAACAGTACTGGAGGTAAAGAGTTACTAAAAGTTTTGTTTACTATGGTGCATTTATTGTAATATATATATACATATATATATATATATTCTTAGCACCGCATTTTAATACCCGTTCGGATTATACAGCTATTGTAATATTTATATACATTCAGTTGAGTGTTAACTTAGTGGTCTTAGTTGGGTTGCTCTTTAATTATAATGGGTATGAACTACAAATAAGTAACAAAACAAATTCCAATTCACAATTTGAATAAAACAATTTTTTTATAAAAAAGATGGGACGCTCAAATCCTTGAGTCCTTGAATCCCTTAAATTCAATGGTACTCCATAAATTCAAAATTCATAACAATCTTAAAAAAAATGTCCCGAATACAATAATGAAGACCTCAACTTTAAATAACAATTGTAACTAATTATTGATAAAACTAATTATATAGACTTGTGTCACAAAAAAAAAAAGATAAAATTGTATTACTATAACTAATTTGTTAAAAAATGTGTTCTCTTTGTTATAGTTGATGCAATAGACATGACAAAAAAAAATTATCTTGTTTTAAAATTAAATATTATTAAGGATTCGAGGATTTGAACTTGAATTCGAGATTCGAAAGAAAATTTAAGTTTTTGATTGAACTCATCTTTAACCTTTTTTTAATGTTGAATCATATATTTTTTAAAATCCTTGGATCTCATATATCTCTTAAGTGATTTGGGGGGTTAGGCTTTGAGCGCCTAAATCCTCAACTTAAAATATGTTTCTCTTTGCTTCACCCATAAGTGTCGAAACTTCCCTGTTGTGTTACAGGCGGTTGCTGCTGACAGGGACCCCCTTACAGAACAACTTGATGGAGCTTTGGTCGCTCATGCACTTCCTCATGCCCAGCGTGTTCCAGTCACACCGAGAGTTCAAGGAATGGTTCAGCAACCCGGTGACGGGAATGATCGAGGGCAACGCCGAGTACAACGAGAACCTCATCAAGCGACTGCATAAGGTGGGGAAACGGACAATCTTGATATGATCTCGGATCTGGTGGTGGTTTTGAAATATTTAGTCGTGTAAGATTAGTTAATTTTGAATTTGTTTAGTCCCCAACTACAAAAATACTGGTATAAGTTTAGTCACTGACAACACAAAATGCGGTGTTAGTTTAGTCACTGACAACACAAAGTGCACTGTAAGTTTAGCTCCTGACAACACAAAGTGCACTGTAAGTTTAGCTCCTGACCACACAAAGTGCACTGTAAGTTTAGCTCCTGACCACACAAAGTGCACTGTAAGTTTAGCTTCTGACCACACAAAGTGCACTGTAAGCTTAGGGCCACTTTCATAGTCAGATTTAGTATGCCTCAAGTGCGGCGCTATACTAAATACAAGACGTCACCTACCTGAAATTGAATGGAATGGGCCAGTTTCATATGCGAAACTGGCCCATTCCATTTTGGTCTAGGTAGGTGTCGTCCTGTATTTAGTATTGACTCGCACTTTAGGCTCACTAAGTCTGACTATGAAACTGGCCCTTAGTCTCTGACGCATGTATGTCTTACAGCCTCTCAACGTTGCCCAGGAGACACCTCGAGTTGCTGAGCTGCACTTTCTTTTAAATATTCGTTTTCTTCAGTTATACCACCTTCACTGTTCAAAATTAATGCAAAAAACATTGTTTGTTAATCCTTCTTGTCATTTCAACAGGCGACAACTTTAAAGACTCATTTTAATGACAAAGTCTAATCTTCTAATTTTATTAGATTGACACAGAATTATTTTCCCTTGCAACCCCTAATGTTGTATCTCCTGGTCTCCTTAAGGTCTTGCGGCCGTTCCTGCTACGGAGACTTAAGGTCGAGGTGGAGAAACAGTTACCCAAGAAGTACGAGCACGTGGTAATGTGCCGTCTGTCCAAGAGGCAGCGCTACCTCTACGACGACTTCATGTCGAGGGCAAAGTAGGTACTCTTAAATCAAATAGAGGCATGGGGCAAGATATAGGAAACATGCATCCTTGGATTCAAGGGTTTGAGAATCAAAATATATTTAAATTATAAATTGTGATTTTTTCAAGAGGTCATAGCACCTACCTTTGTGGTATCGCTTCTATCCAATGTCTATGTTTCTGCTGAATGTTTGACAATGGATACAAAGTACACCCTATACAGCATTTCATTAACTTTTGTGCAGTTCTCTTCTCCATAGCAGGTCTCTTACAGCTGTAGGTGACCTGGTGGTCTAGGGGTAAAGTGTCAGACTTCTGTGCTGGGGGTCCGGGGCTCAATCCTCGGTCCCGGCACAGATTTATCTGATCGCCCAAACCCTTCCTTCACCTCTGACAAGACGTGTATTAATCACAACTTGTGAATGTGTGGAATGCCAGGCCTCCACCGTGGTTCGGATCCCACGTTAAACTGTAGGTCCTCCATTTCATCTCACAATCACCCTACCATTACACATTAGTGTAAGTGCGTATAACCCGAACGGGTAGTAATAATAATAATAATAATAATAATCTTACAGCTGTATAAATAAACCATGTCATCTCCTTGGCACACCTAACTCTTACCTACCCTATTCAATTCACATGTCATAGCTAAGAGATAGGCATAGCAAGAGGATAGGTATGGCAATATGGTTTATTTCCACCTCCGTTACACAGCTATAGGACACCTCCCTCTTATATCCTATCTTCTCCCATCCTTCACCTTAATCATGCTTCGCTCTTCTTCATAGCAACTGTAACTTCTCAGCAGTGTAAGGAAAGTATAATGTCAGATATTTTCCTTGCTGTGTTTCAGAACGAAAGAAACGCTGTCCTCGGGCAACTTGCTCAGTGTTATCAATGTCCTGATGCAACTGAGGAAAGTTTGCAACCACCCGAACTTGTTCGAGGTCCGGCCGATCATTTCACCGTTTCAGATGGAGTGCATCACTTACCGCACCGCTTCTTTAGTATATTCCGCCCTAGATTATGATCCTTTAAAGGTTGGTACCCCTTCTCGCTGCCTCAACCTTAACTTGTATATTCTAATTTAAAAAATAGTATTTTTTTAACTATGTTATTAGTGTTATTAAGCTTAGGGTCTTGTGTTTGATACCTGCCTCGGTGGCGTAGTTAGCTAACACGCTAGTTTCGTGTTGAGCTAGACTGCCAAGAACGAGGAGATCGAGGTTTGAATCTCACTCAGGTGAACAGGGGGTGGTTTTTCCTCAATTGTTTTCCACTCTCCCCCCACACAAATTCGTTCCTTTTGACAGTTGGGCCGGAGCTTGATTTGTACTATATTAGGGCCAATACGGTATATTTACCATTTGCCTGCATTTAAGTGAAATGGCAACAAAACTAATAAGAGAGATAATTGATTATTACCTATTCTGAATGTTGCTGTTTTGTTTAGTTGCCAGTTTTATTGAGCGCTAAGAATTCTTTCGATACCAGTAATAATCGAGGGTATTGAGGAGTCGAGTTTGACAGCCTTACTTAAGAAGATATAACTTGTACACATTTTAAATGCAATTAATCGAATAGGGATAGTTGCAATGTGTACCATTTATAGTTTAATTCAGTAGTGTAATAGTTTATTAAGTCAAAGTTTGTTAATGAAAAACAATATATATAATTAAAACATGTCTTAACGAGGGCTGTCATTGGCATTTTTTTTTCAAATTTCTCGAATTTTCGAGATTCATTATTTACTTTTGAGATGAGGTCGAGATTTTTTTTATTTAAATTTTTGAGATATTTTCGAGACTTTCATATTCTTAACCTTAATTAATAATTTATAGTCATTATTTCAAAACTAGCACAAAGTTTTTCAAATACTAAGATTTTATTAACATGTTTTCATATTTTCTGTGCAGTATACATTAAAATTTAAAAAAGAGATTTTCAACTAAAGGGTTATTTATAACCTAATTACTAAGCCATGATTTGTGGCAAACAAAATGTTTGAAATTCATTGAATAAAAATGTGTAAAGCTTGCGCCATTTTAATTGAGAACCAACTTGCCGCACAGTTACAAGAAATGGAGAGTTGAATCAACTCATCTAATGTTGTTTCCCCCCCTTTTTGTTGTTGACAGGACTTGGACCTGTCTTTCCTAAACATGCGCATGGTGGACCTGGAACTGTTTCTGACAGCGTTTGTCGCTCATCGCATCAAGAAGTTCCGGGCGAACCGCAACCTCTTCCAGCAGTTGGAGGTGCTGCCTGCGTCCCCCCGCTGTCCCTCGGGCAAGATCAAAATAAACATCCGGGTGTCGAACAACACTCCTCAGCAGCAGCTGGTCAAGGCCCTCAGCATCATGTCCCCCCGAGTGGGCACCTCCCCCGTCGTCCGGACTGTCGGCCCGCAGGCTGGAGGTAGGGCGCTCTTAGGTACTAATAGTTGGATTACCTCATTTGTTCTGAAAGTAAAACCTAGAAAAAATGTGAAAAAGTCAATATTTATAGCCTGGCTAGGACTACTTTCTCTGGTACTTACTCAAATTTCCATTCAATTGCATTAATTTGGCAACGCTGCAATATTTTAGTTACATTTCAAACTATTCAAGCAGCATGTAGTTACATATAATATCTTTCTTTGCGTTGTGTGTGTTTTAAATGTGTCTCTTTATGGAAAAAGGTATATTTATGAAATTTAAAACAATGTGACCCGCCCCGGTGGTGTAGTTGGTTAATGTGCTAGAGTCGTGTTGAGCTATACTGGTGAGGAAGGAGAGATCAAGGTTCAAATGTCGGTCAGGTGAACTGGGGTGGTTTTTCCACTCTCCCTCCATGCAAATGCGAGTTGAATTCTTATACATTCAACCATACCAATTCCTAACCCATTAGCATAATTAGTACTTAAGCGTATAATCGGAATGGGTAGTAAGACGCGGTGCTAAATAAAATAAAACAATGTATAACTGTGGAAGTGTGAAGAAGTTGTAAGTGTTAAGTGTGACAAGAAATCTAGGCCTAACCTAACTACCCTTCCAGGTTGGCTTCCTTCACTATCACTTTACATTACACTATTGTACAGTGTGTCTTATTTTAAACTCTTAAACAATATAATCAAACTATAAATGGTATGCATTGTAACTATTACTATTTTATTAATTACATTTAAAATGTTTACGAGTTATATCTTAGGTGTTTGAATGAACTAGAAGATAATACAAAGCAAGTGCCACCCTAAATGTCAAAAGGGAACTAACTATAGCACTCTATAAACTGTATATTTAATTAAATAAAAATAATTTCCCATTTTCTACTTTCGAAGAAAGTTTTCTCGTCTTATTCTTGCATCTTGATACTTTTTCATACTCTTGTCTTGATATCGTCTAGAATTGAAAAAATTGTTCCCACACATCCCTAGTAATGAGGATGTTGGAGTTAATGCTATGTTAAGAGAAAGCAAGGTTGAGATGATTATGAAGATAGAAAAGAAGAGAATAGCAATGGTGACTAAGTATGTAGGAAAAAGATGGGAGGAGCATATATTAGAAAGTTTTCAAGTGAGAGGAGAAGAGTGGAAGCAATTAAAGGAGGAAGAACGCAGGAAAGAAAGAGTAAGATGGAGACATCTAACCAAACCGACCACAGAGAGATGATGTATAGACTTTCAACTTTTACAGCAATGCAACATAAACAAATATTGCTCTTGCCAGCTTATCTACATTGTACCTTTTTAAGTGTTCTTGAGCACACAGTTTCTAAAGTATTTTAATGATTTTCTTCAGGGCTGTAGACTCTGAATACTCTATTTTTCTACTGTCCAACTTATTAATAAATGTCTAAAGTAAATTAGTTAGTGATAGCAAATTTACAGAAATAAAATGATCCAATATGAATTACTTCACAGGAAGCTTTTTTGACACTGTGAATATATATTTAAAAAAAAAGTCAATCAAAATTACATATATTTGTCCTAAAGAATAAAAAAAAATAAAAATTGTTATAATATTATGAATATTATATTGAATGCTTAAGAATATTTTAGATTAAAAAAAATATCAGATTTCAGACTTGAATCTTTAAAAACAAATTATTTTTTTCAATTCAAAGTTGATTTAGAGCTCTAATTATAGGATGAACCTAATAACCAGGCCCCAGACCAGTAATTTAACACTTTACTGAATATATGATGGATATAATGAATGGATTATAAGAGAGAATGTAGAGATTAAAATTCTAGGATGTGCGAATACATGAAAATTTGAGCTCAAACAGAGTTTTATTTGTTTTAATTATACTCAAAAAATTTTCTAAAACCCAAAAGATTTAAAGACTTGGAATTCTCAATATTATCTCGGAAAATGTTGAGTTTAATTATTTTTACGATACTATTGCATAATTTGGGTGGGGGGCTGAGAGAAATTTGATGGCTGTGTGGTTTACCACGCAACTCTCCCAGTATACTAGACTGCCACTGACAGAGATCGAGGTTTCCTATCTTGGTCGAATGTACTGATGGTGGTTTTTCCAAAATGGTTTTCCACTCTCCCTCCACACGAATGTGGGTACACTTCCTCTAAATATAACCTTCCTTATTCCTAAAACTGTTAGCGTAATTAGTACATAAGCGTATAACCAGAACGAGTAGTAAGACGCATTGATAAAAAAAAACCTTCCTTTCTTACTCCTTCCAATCCCAGAGGAATGGATAGAGACTCTCGAATAACACGCATTGAAAACCAAAATATAATAATTAAATGACTACATACAATAAAAAATAGTCTAAAACAAAATATTCCTCAAAAGATATTTTACAATTTTCTACACAGCTCAGAGTAGTTAACATCTAAAATGATCCTCTACAACACATTTAGCTTATTGATCTCTTTGAACTTTATCAATTCCTACATGGGTTTTAGGATCAGGGAGTTATGTTACATGTTGTAGTCACACTTTGCATGTAACAATGTGTACATTATACAGAACAGATGTGTTACTCTTGGTCCAGGTGGAGTAACGCTGAGAAGGTCAGTTGGAACGCCTCTTCAGGGGCACTCGGTCCAGCTCGTGCAGCATCAAGCAGAGGTCAAAGGTAACACCTGATACTTTATACTGCCTTACTGTGGGGACAAGTTAACGATAGGGTTGGAACTAGATCGACATTACAACAACTGACCAAGTTAGCGCCTTTGGCCGGGTCAGTTTTGTGAAACACCTCTATGTTCCACTGTCCTTCCACCACTATTTCAGGGTGTCTACCATCCGGGAAAATCAAGGAAAACGGGAATTAGCCGGGAATTTTAAGTGATCGGGAAAAAACGGGATTAAGTCGGGAATTTGGTAAATTACAATGAAAATCCGGGAAAATATTGTTTTACTCAAAATATGAAATATAATAATCATTAAATCAGTAAATTATAATGTGATTCAAACCATCATTTTTTTTCTTTTTAGCTGTGTAATATATTTTCAATTCATAGTAAACAATGTTAGTACAAATTAGAAAAAAACATGTTTATTTAAATTTTTAAACTTATTATTATTCATAACAAAATATTAATAGAAAAACCAGGGGAGGCGAGTTAGAAGGATGTGACATACTTTTTAGTCGGGAATTTTAGGAAATGATCAGGGGAAATCGGGGAAAAGGTAGGGGATTTCATTGGTCAAGTTGAGTAGACACCATGTATTTGCTTTCATTCTTCTCCTCTCACTTGTGCACTTGCTGTTATCTGCTCCTCCCAGCTTTTCCTGGGTCTCTCTTACAGTCTTTTTCCTATATTCTTCATTGTCATCATTTTCTTTGGTATCTTATTTTCCATCCTATTTACATGTCGACACCATCTCACCCTTGCTGTCTCATGTACACCAAATCTTCATTTCTAATTTTGTTTCTCCTGGTAACATCAAATATGCTTTCTATGGCTTCGACTTTTCTAGTTTATTTTTACCTCAATGTTTCTGCTGCACGGTCCAACACCTTTTAGCTCAGTCGGTGGCATTTATGCCTACTGAGCTAAGGGTCCTGGGTTCGTTTCCCAGCATGGCTGAACTTATATCGTTGATGGAAATATGAGTTTGCCCTTTCACAGTGATAAATTAACGACCAGGGGACTGGATGATGTGTCTGTCCTAGTCTTCAAGTTAGATTATAAGGCGTATGAAGCTACGACAGTCCTAGCAAGCCGGTTGTGAAGAAATATTTGGCTTGAATAAAAAAAACTTACCCTGACCAAAGTTTGGAAACAATGATGAATGTAACAAAATTTATGCTGCATATGTGACAATAGGTTCAAAGTACGCCCTGTATAACACTTCATTACACTTCTCTTTTCCACAGCAGGTCCCTTACACACGTGTCTAACATCTCTCCTCTCTGTGAAAATGTTCCAACTTATTTTACTATTTATCTTTCCATATCATGTTCATCATTTTAACAAGATTTAAATTAAAAAATTGGGGGTAAAATGAAGGTTTGGATTTGTAAAAGAGTGGATTTGAGCTATTTTTGCTCCCACTCTTAGAATATGATGTTTACTTCCAGGTATACCGGTGACTGCTCTGGCCACCGCACAACACCAGTCTTTATCGGTCAAGCCTGCGAACGGCGCTACCAACGTTCAGAAGATATCCTTGCCAGGTTTTACCTTGGTTCACACCTCAGTCGGACCACAACTATTGCTCACCACGTCTTCGCAAAGCCATCCAGTTCAAGGGACAACTACAGGTATGGCAAGATAATTACTTTGAGGTGAGTTTTCACGGTTGACCTGATATCGATGTTAACAAAATGTTTATGACCAAGACAATACCAGAGCTTGATTTGGTAACTTTTTTTTTTTTGACCAGACTAAACAGTATGGTTACGACCAATGAGCTTAGAATATGTAATCCAATTTCAAAACAGCTTCACTTATGTTGGATTAAATGAGTATAACTTCATAATCAATTAATTTTAAGTTACACAGTATATGAATTAAAATGGACAGTAATTACTTTCTAGAAATACATGACTTAAAAACCGTTTAGTTATGGCTAAAAGAAAGTGAATATTAATTGTGACCTAGCCCTATTTACTCTAACATACGTACTTTATGTTTTTTTTAGGTTATTTTTGGGAAGATATGTTTATCTTGACATGTTGTGTAAATATTAGGACTAGTCAAAATAAGTCCCAATCTGACTAAGATTAAAATTAAATAGTTCATTCTCCGTCAATTTGCGGTACATGTAGGTTTACGTAAATTAAGCTATCAGATGTTATATCTACTCCACCCCAACCGCCATTTTTGTTTAGAAAAACAACTCAAAAGTTGTTTTCGTGCTCCACTTTGGTCAGAACCACTTGTTTGAAAACACTCGATACCAAGACGTAACCAAGTCAATAGCGAAAACTCGCCTTTAGTCAACAGTTCTAATAATATATTACCCACTTTGGTGTCCCCGTACTCTAAAGCGACACACTCGCAATCATTGACTGCCGATAATGAGGAGATCGGAGTTTGAATATTGGTCCGGTATACCGAGTGTTGTATTACTAAAGGTTCCTAGTTCTACACACTCTCGTCACACAAATATGGGTACTCTTCTTCTTAATTCATCCTTCTTAACTAGTACATGTGTCTAACCTGAATGGGTAGTAAGATGCAATGATTAAAAAAAATTATCTCCAACTTTTAATGTCAAAATAGCAGTAACAGGTTTCCTATGTGTCCTAGAAAATCAAACCTGGAATTTTAAAATACTTCTTCCAGGCCTGGGAATGTTATGGAATTTCTCATTTTCGTCCTTGAATTTTTTGATTTGTCCTGAAAATTCCTTTGTCCGTTTTTTTAATATCTAGCCATATACATACATAATCATGCCGTTCCCTTATGAGGTAGGCAAGAAACTGTGCATATATTTCAAAAAACAACAACTTACTTAATCCATCCTCACTAACTTTCTCCACACTTCCCTACGAATTACTCTAGTGTGTTAGGAATGAAGGAGATTGAATTTAGAGGTGTGCCTGCATTTGAGTGGATAGATTGGGAAATCATTTAGGATAAACCCCCCTTAGTACACCCGGCCAGGATCAAACTAAATATCACCATCAGTAGTCTAGTCTATTGCGAGAGTGATGCCTTAGACCATGCAGCCACTGAAGTGTGTTTTAATATCATAACTTTAACAAGTCTTACCATATTAGTTTAAAAATCAATATTTTTTAAATTTAAGATTATTCTAAAGAGTAATTTTAAGATTTCCCGTTCCGAATCCCGACATTTTGACTCCTTTCCCATCTCGTTCCCGTCCCGAAATAAAAAAGTCATTCCCTTCCATCCCTATTTATAACAATGAAAATTGATAAAACCAAAGATGGGAAAAATAAACTACTAAGAGTAAATTTGATGAAGAAAGTCCACCTAGGGAAAGAGGAGAAATGTGGGAAGAATCCAATGCACAAAGGTGACATCTTCTTCCTTTCTTCTGTCTTCTCTATAGTAGAAGTAGTCACACACACATTTAAACTCAGAATAACATTTCGGCATTGTTGCCTTTATCAAACAAAAATAAAGAAAGAAAGAAGAGAGTACACTAGACACAAACAGTGGATTACTCTATTTTGAATTTAAAAAAAAGAAAATGTAACCTTTGTACATTGGATTCATCCCACATTTTTCCTCTTTCCTTAGGTGGGCTTTCTTCATCAAATTTACTCTTATTGGTTTATTTTGTCCTTTATTGTTATCAATTTCCAATATTATAAAAACTAGTCAGCCATTCGGCCACCTCATTTTAAAACATTTTTCATATATTGGCAACTCTAGTCATGATAATACAAGTAACGTGTTTTTATTGAAAGGTTTATAATAGTAATTTCCTAAACAAAACAAAGTGTTTTTTTTCCATTACTCATTTACTTGTTTTTTCACACTAAAAATAAAGTTGTACATTTTTAAAGACTTGATAGTTTGGATTTGAGATTCAAGAATAGTATAACTAGACCAATGATTTAAGGTTTGATCAATGTTCCAGTAATGACACCCAGCGGCCAACGACTATCCGTGTTGCCCAACAACTCGGGGGTGGGCCAGGTGGTGAGCAGGGTTGCGACCGGCACAACCATGGTGCGGCCTCTGGTGCGGGGTCCCTCCCAGATTGTGAGGCCGGTGTTGAACAACAACACTCACCCCGCCAACCTCAACGCAGTCATCCAACCCATGTTGTCAGCGACAGTGGTGCGCCAACAAACCGCCACCACTAGGCAGGACATGGTTCGGTTCATCGAGCAGGTCAAGATCAAGCAGGAACCGGGCACGGAGACCAAGTCAGTTTTCTATCTGGTGAGTACCCGCCTTCTCTTTCATCAGACGTCTTAAGAGCCCGTCTCACCCCCAGATAACACCTAACATAGGTAGGTAATACAGCTAGAACCAGACGTCTTAAGAGCCCATCTCACCTCCCAGATAACACCTAACTTAGGTAGGTAATACAGCTAGAACCAGACATCTTAAGAGCCCGTCCCACCCCCCAGATAACACCTAACTTAGGTAGGTAATACAGCTAGAACCAGACGTCTTAAGAGCCCGTCTCACCCCCCAGATAACACCTAACTTAGGTAGGTAATACAGCTAGAAACAGACATCTTAAGAGCCTGTCTCACCCCCCAGATAACACCTAACTTAGGTAGGTAATACAGCTAGAACCAGACATCTTAAGAGCCTGTCTCACCCCCCAGATAACACCTAACTTAGGTAGGTAATACAGCTAGAACCAGATGACTTAAGAGCCCGTCTCACCCCCAGAAAACACCTAACTTAGGTAGGTAATACAGTTAAAACAATGATTGGCTGGAAACTATTTATTTTCTTCAAGAGCTAGCCATTTTACTTATCATGGACTCTAAACTTTTGCAGCAATGCAAGATAAATAAATATTGTTCTTGCCAGCTTATCTACATAGTACCTGTGTAAGTGTTCTAGATAAGAGCAGACAGTTTCAAGAATATTCATACAATTTTTATAACTCCATGTGTATTTATATGTGCAAGTTACTCTCTTAAACCATGATTTTTAACAAAGCCCACTTTTGACCACCATGAATTCAAAAAGTAACTAGAATTTGATATAATAGAAAATAGAATGTAAAGTAATTGATAGTGTAGGAAGCCAAGCTGAAAGGATAGTTAGGTTAGGTCTAGATAGGAACAAACACATGTCTTCTTACACTTTTACACTTCACAATTTACACATTGTTTAGAATTTTCGGAAATATTCCTTTTTTCCTCACTAGCCGAAGCTAGAGGAGCTGAGGAGAAAGCAGAAACAGGATCGGCTGAACCTTGTAAACCGTCTGAACCAGCGGCGGTGCGACGCGTACCCCATCTACGGGCCGGATCTGGTTGAGACACTGAGGCTGGTGGACAGGAACGTGGACAAGTCTGACCAATGGCGCAGCGGGGGCTACATGCACTGCCGCCACATTCCTTATTCCCTCCCGCGCAACCCCGGCATCTACTGGACTCAGACCAACAGCTTGAGGGACGCTGTCAAGACCCTGCAGCAGCGCATGGATGTTCTCGCCGACATCTTCTCCAGGTGGGGGCGAAACTGTTGTCGCAGACGCTGGTTTTTTTTTGTCGTGAATAGTTAGTTCATTAATACAGACGTTCTTTTTTATTATAATAACTAGCACCGCGTCTTACTTCTCGTTTGGGTTGTACGCCCAAGTACTAGTTACACTAGTGTGTTAGGAATTGGGAAGGTTGAATATAGGGGTAGTGAACCCCCACTTGCGTGGAGGAAGAGTTGAAAGATATTTAGGAAAAACCACCCCCCAGTTCACCCGACCGAGATTCAAACCTCGATTTCCCTATCTTCGGCAATTTAGCTCAACACGAAGCTAGCATGTTGGCAAACTACACCACCGAGCGGGTCTTTTTATTATAAAAACTAGCAAAAATACCCGGCGTTGCCCAGCATAGCCACAAAATACATTGTATATATCATCCCTATAACCTGAATAGATAATAAGAGGCGGTGATAAAAAAAAAATATTATTTAAAGAAATTGGAATGAAACAAAAGACATAATTAAAATATAATATAATATATTTTAAACTTTTTTTTAAATGTTTAAAAAAAATCAAGCCATAATAAATTATGGAAGTAACTTTTTAATATACTGTTTAAAAATGAGTTGGCTTAATGGCTAAATAATTTTATGATAAAGGAAATTGATGAAACTAAAGAAAAAGGAAAAATAAACTACTAAGAGGGAATTTGATGAAGAAAATCCACCTAGGGAAAGAGGAAAAATGTGGCAAGAATCCAATGCACAAAGGTGACGTCTTCTTCCTTTCTTATGTCTTCTATAGTAGAAGTAGTCAAAACTTTTAAATATACTATTAAAATTTGGAATAAGGTACAGGAAAGGTGGATAAAAACATATAAAATGGAAGGAACACTCTATGGCTCTTATCCACCTTTCCTTTACATTCCTCCAAACACAGTACAAATACTTCATAAAGCGAAAAGAGGTTTTCCTTATAGAGATTTCTTTGAAAGCTTTGTGATAATTTAAATAAAAAATCAGATTAGTTATAAAATTTTGCTGTTTTGTTACTGGCTTCCTTGTAGTTTCTGTCAACACACGCTCTGTTCCATCCGCAGGTTCATACTGTGCGTGCCAGCAGTATTGGCCCCTCTCCCGAGCCTCCACGTTTCTCACCCCTCCCCCTCCAAGCTGTGGGGGCTTAGAAGGAGCCTCGCCAGGATGCAGAAGGAGGTGTCGTTGCAAATGGAGCTGCTCCACCCCGTCATCAGCGCGATGGCCACGCAGTTCCCCGACCCCAGGCTCATTCAATACGATTGCGGTAAGTTTCTCTAGACTCATTCTTTGGTTGATTCTAAGGCTGATGGATATTTTATATACACCTTATCAAGGAAGAACACAAACTCTTATCAAATCTTATAGCCGCTTAAATTGATGCGTTATTGAATAACATTATCCTCGGTCCCGGCACAGATTTATCTGATTGCCAAACCCTTCCTTCACCTCTGACAAGACGTGTATTAATCACAACTTGTGAATGTGAGGAATGCCAGGCCTCCACCGTGGTTCGGATTCCACGTTAAACTGTAGGTCCTCCATTTCATCTCACAATCACCCTACCGTTACACATTAGCGTAAGTGCGTATAACCCGAACGGGTAATGATAACATTATATGGCGTTTCCCCCAGGATCTATCACATGGGCACCCGACTGATTTATTGACCACCTGGCTACAATTATTATATCACTTTTATAATATTACGCAGTATCACACTGCCCCCGTTCGGCTACATCATAATAACACCCGGCTGGCAAAATTTTATGTGTAAAACACTGCGGATTGTAATAGTTACATACATTTTTAACAGAGCGTAGCATGATACGGTTTAAACTTTTGGCAATATGTAAATATCTGTCCGGATGTTTGTTCTGCATGTGTGGAATAATTTTAAACAAATTTTTCATGGACGTTCTTTGAATTTAAAATCCTTAAGTAAACAATCAAGATGTCCAGCCATTTTTTTTCTTTATTGTTAACACAAATTGCAATATTGACCTATCAAACCATGTGAACAATGGTTATTCTCAATGAATATGTGATACATAATATTTAATATGTTTACTGTTCATCTGTTTTCTCTCTAACTTAATCGCCAAGGAAAAATAACAACTTTAAATCCAAACAGAAATCTCAACACTATATAGTAATGATAAGATTATAACATAAGAGTAAACCCCAAAAAAAAGAAAACATTTGTTAGGATTCTAAGTGAAGTCCTTTAGATTTGTATTTTAGATATCATTTCATGTTTAATTTGATACTCGGATATAATAGGATTTAAGGGTTTAAGGGTTGTATACTAAGCTTTGAAACTTCGATCTGGTTATGAAACAAATGCCAGCTTTGACTTTGCTTCGACAATTACGAAGCTTCACCAAAATAAATTTTAACAGCTAAAAAAGATACTCGGGTTATGTTTAATTATTGCAAATCTTAGGTGTTGTTTACATTACAAATAAATATTAATTAATTTGGAGGAAAAAAAACTATCAGAATAAAATGAATATTATTAACAAAAAAACTGTGCAATATAACATTTTCAAAGTAATTTTATTCCATAAAGTTTAATAAATAACCAAAAATTAATATTTTTTCAAGTATAAAACAATTGATTAAAAATATTCAAACTTCCGATTTGGTTAAAAGAATATTTCATATATTCAATTCGAGTTTGCTTCAAATTGAAAAAGATGACTTTGTGAACAACTTGTTGATTTGTTATCATTTTTAAATAAAAATCTATATTTTATTTAACAACTTTTTATATCCAAATCAACCTTTTAATACACCTCAAAAGAGAGTCATCGGCAAGTCCTCTCAACAAAGTGTGTTTGTATTCCAGGTAAACTCCAGGTTCTGGACAAGTTACTGCGACAGTTGAAGGCGGGCCACCACCGCGTCCTTATCTTCACCCAGATGACGCGCATGCTCGACGTTCTCGAGGCGTTCCTCAACCACCACGGACACATATACCTTCGGCTGGATGGGTCCACACGCGTTGACCAGAGACAAGTGCGTTCGGGTTGATCTCCACTCGAATCCGCCCCAGATTTATTACACAATTAGGAGGCCTAGTGACTATACAATTATACGATACATGGGATTAAATAAAAATAAGATTCCTTTTGGTGGCCGCATGGTCTAAGCGGTTACTCTCGCAATAGACTAGACCAGCGTTTCGCAAAAGGTGTTCCGCGCCAAAAGGTGTTCCGCGGAACCCTGGGGTTCCGTGGAAGGGTCAAAGGGGTTCCGAGTTCAGATCTTCGCGTTCAATTGTCAGACATTAAGCCTAATTTTAGTGCTATTATAAGTAAATATGTGAAAAAATTTCATTCTTCACATTAAATAGTTACTTTTTTTTGTACGATAAATGTTTTATAATACTTATAATAATTATTTTTTATTTATAATTATTCTTTCTTTTCATGTCAGACATGAAAATATTCAAACTACACTACAAGGTACAATCACTTTTGTTATTATCAAAATGGGGTTCCACCAAAAAAAGTATGATCAATTAGGGTTCCGTGGCCAAAAAAAATTGGGAACCTCTGGACTAGACTACCTATAACGGGGACATTGTGATTCGATCTAGGACAGATGTATTGAGGGTGGTTTTTCATAAATTGTTTCCCACTCTTTAACCACACAAATGCTGGTACACTTTTTTTAATTCATTCTTTCTCAACCCTAACCCATAAGTATAATTAGTACATAAACGTATAGCCTGAATGGGTACCTAGTAAAACATGTTGCTAAAAAAAATTGATCAAAAACAGGATAGTGATGACTCACGTTTTCATTTGTCCAGATGTTAATGGAACGATTCAACGCAGACCCGCGAATATTCTGTTTCATCCTGTCAACAAGATCGGGAGGTATCGGTGTCAATTTGACGGGAGCAGACACTGTCATCTTCTACGATAGCGACTGGAACCCAACCATGGACGCACAGGCGCAAGACCGCTGCCATCGTATTGGGCAGACTAGGGACGTTCACATCTACAGGTGGACATTAATTTGCTACTTACTACCCACTTAGGTAGCTGCATGATCAAAGGCGTTAGCTACTCTCATAGTACTCTAGACTGACTAAGATGGAGAAATCGAGGTTATATCCTGATTGGATGTTCTGAGGGTGGTTTCCTTAAATGGTTTTACACTCTCCCTCTACACAAACGAGGGTACACTTCCTTTAAATTCAACCTTCTTCATCCTTAATTCGATAAATTTATGGTTAGTTTCTTCAACACAAACCTGTTTCGTGGTGATTTCAGGCTAGTAAGCGAGATGACCGTTGAAGAAAACATTCTTAAGAAAGCGAACCAGAAGAGGCTTTTAGGAGACTTGGCCATCGAAGGGGGGAACTTCACCACAGCTTACTTCAAGAGTGTAAGTAACTCAGCTTTATTTTCTGCAGTTTTACGAGTTATGTATGTGTAACATTTTGTATTTTACTACTCGTATTGAACCAGTATTTTGGTAAATAAAATGATTGGATTTCGTTAAGTAAAAAGTTCTATCTTAGTATTAAAAGCTGTTAAATAAATTATTTACAAATAATAAAAAGTAAAAGAATTTAAAAAAATACATACCTTTTTTAAGAATCCTTTTCTTTTCCTTTCTCTGTATTAGGTCACAATATGGCTTATATAATATCTGGTTCAAATACATTTTTTTACCAATGTTCTTTAGCTTATTTAAATAATCAATTTCACTTAATGATTTAATTCAATCTTATCTCGCACACACCTTTATGACTCCTAAATTGCTACAATTAACTTCAACTATGTTTTGATAGCCATTTTAATGTTATAAGTAAAAGTTCGTAAAAACACGTCTCGCGAAATTTTTGTGTGTCTTATGATGTACCCAGCCCTAAATGAAACTCTTGCTGTTTTTTTTATCTACATAGTTTGATTTATTTAAATAATATAAATATTGGTATCAAATAAATGAAAACGCATAGTGAAACTTAGAACTGTAGGCATTGAAATTAATCAGAAAAACTACAGATCAATTTTCATAATTTTTCAAAATTGCAAACACTTTTACCATATTATAGGGGTAGTACGGCACTTTAGCACAGTCTGTAACGTATCTGCCTACCGAGCCAAGAGTCCCGGGATCAAAAATTTATCTTTGATGAAAGTATGGGTTTACCCTTCCACAGCGATGAATTAACGACCTGGGTACTAGATGTTGCGTCTATCCTAGTCTTAAATTAGATTATAAGACACATAAAGGGGCAACAGGCCGCAATTAAATTACTTGAGTTTTTTTTTTTCCCATATAAATATTAATTTGCAAGATACAAAATGGCTCAGAATATCGTTAATTGAACATAAATTAGTTATTTTAACTGTCAATATTTTTATTGCGAAGCTTCGAAGCCGGAATTTGTT
Organism: Timema genevievae; assembly: GCA_902155825.1. Taxonomy (NCBI): domain Eukaryota; kingdom Metazoa; phylum Arthropoda; class Insecta; order Phasmatodea; family Timematidae; genus Timema; species Timema genevievae. The sequence goes on along the minus strand of CABFWO010000821.1, from coordinate 108,256 downwards.
TCGAAGCGAAGTCGAATCTGATGTATGTTTCGAAACCAAGTCGACATTTCGAAGCTTCGCACACCCCTAATACATATTGTTATTTTATAAGTTTTTATAGTATATCTCAAAGAGTGACATCTACAGATGACATGACTAATTGTTGAGGGTTTCATTTTGTATCTTCTAGACCACCATTCAAGACTTATTCAACATCGACGTCAACGAGCAGAATGCCTCACGGAGGATGGCGGAAGTATTGGACGGAGAAAGCGAGCGAGAAAATCGTCGTCTGAACAACGAAGCTCAGGTATGTTAATAAATAAAGCACATTAGAGATTTATCAACTACACTTTTGTATCTCTATCAACACAAGTGCTGGTACACTTACTTTAATTTCAACCTTCTTCCTACTCAACGCATTAGCGTTATTAATACACATACGTGTGAAATAAAATAGGTGTAACTCCCTGTATTGTGTGTGTGTGCAGGCGTCTGCTTCAGTGGAGGAGAAGGTGGTGATGGGTGTGCTTGAAAGCGCGCTGGCGGCAGCTGAGGATGACACGGACGTGCAGGCAGCGCGCACTGCGAAGGCCGAGGCAGCCGCCGAGCTCGCCGAGTTTGATGAGAGCATTCCTCTAGAGGATGGGACGAGTGGTGAAGGAGGAGCAGAACGCTCGTTGGCTGAGCCCGAGATAAGCCGCGCCGAGCAAGAAGTGCGACAACTTGTGGACCAGGTACGTTCAAGACCTGACATGTTTTTAGAGGCATTACTATCTCAATCATTAATTTGATTATGTTTTAAATTCTAAAATTGACTCATAGGTGGGGATGCTGAACCTTCTACCCTCAATTATTATTACTAGTTAAAGGATATAGAACTGATCCTAATATCACCATTTTCGATACATTGATTCTTAGCTATCAAATTCCAATAAATCTATTATTTACCTCTTTCAGGAAAAACTTTTTTTGTTTTATGAGGTATTTTGCTATATTTAAAAGAAGTTACAGGAAAGGTGGATGAAAAAATATAAAAGGGACCAACACGATATGGCTTTTACAATGAAAAGAAAAACACAGTTCACACTTTCCACTGCTGCTACTGGACAAAGAGGTAATGGCTGCCTCTTGAAGAAAAGAAATCGTTACCGCCCAAACCCCTGACATAGTTTTAATTCTGTCGGAACTTGCCAGGGGAGAGTGTGAAACGCGCAACACAACTTCCTGAAAAGGGAAACCAAAAAAACTCTTAGCTAATATTTTTTTTCTAAATAAATGTTTTATTTTTCTGTCATAGTTGACTCCAGTGGAGCGCTACGCTATGAGGTTCATGGAAGAGACGGAATCAACATGGTCGGCAGAGCAGCTAGCGGCGGCTGAGGCGGAAATAGAACAGCAAAAGCACGAGTGGGAGATGGGGCGCTTGCGGGCGTTGCAAGACGAGGAGGAGCATCGAGCCCGGCTCACCGATGAGGACGATGTGCTGCTCACCTTTTCTAGTGAAGACGCTCACAACCAGGTCAATACAGGGTCAGGGCGGGCCAGGCGATTGCGCCGCCGACACTCGCGCACCGGCTCTACGACTTCCGAGGATAAACTCTCCTCCACTGAGGAGGAGGATAGTTCTAGTTCAGAGGAACTTAGGAAGGCGAGGCTAGGTATTTCCAAGCTCCCAGTCCTCAACAACCACAAAACGCCGCGCCAGAGCCCGCGAACGCGCTCGCGTGGCTCTGTCAGGATAAATCTTTGGAGGCTTGACATGAGCTCGGACGTACCAGACAATCGTATTCCTGTGGCACCACCCCCCCAGACTTCCACCCATCGACCCCCTCCCCGCGGCGCTGTGCCGGGCCAGAGCCGCCGACCTTCAACTTGCAGTGATTACCTCACCGACCCCCCCTTTCCTAACCCTAAAGTAGTGATAAGGACAAGACGCACGTCGGTCACTCGCGGCGACACTCTGTGGAAAGGCGAGCCGACCCCAAAAAAGTCCCTGGATAGGATAGGTAGGATCACTCGTAGATCTGAGAGTTGCCTGATCGAAGGGAACGGACCCATTTCCTGAGTCAGGCTCCACAAACCATCGTGCTGGTTTGATGGTTCTGATGACGTGTAAATGGCTAAATGCCACTTTTCGACTGATGCTTAAAGTGACGAGGTTTTTTTTTTTAACACTTCTAGGTTTCTTTTAAGTTTATGTAAATATTCCAGTCTTAAATGTTTTATGAAATAATTATTAAGTTAACTCTATTTTTTATTACAAGTCATTATTACTTATGATTGTGAACGACGTACTTGTGTGCTTGCTGTAATTATTTTTTTTTCTACACCAGACAGATATCTGTTACCCTTTTGTCATATATAGCTAAAAAACAAAAGTATTTACTCGCGACTATTATATTATTTATGTTAATTCTTTGAATGTGTGTGCACATTATTGTATCATGTGATGTGAAGACGAGTGGAAATCATCTCATATGGTATATTTAACTCTTGTGACATGTTGTCCCGGAAAATGTTTATATGACTGACTGCTGAAAGGAAATAAAAATGAGACATTGTTTCTTTCCTTGCTACAAAAAAAAACTGTGTTTTACTTATTTCCTGGTACGTTTCCAAGTGATTTCCAAGCTTGAGCTTTGTTTTGGTGTCAAACTTTGCTCGATCCGCTTTGTGTGTGTTTATATTTTACATTGGCTGTCAAAGAAAAGAAAGAAAAAATATTAGTTTGGTATGGCACAGGCTTGTCATAACCGTTTAAGAATGTTATAAGTACATTATTATTATTTTTTTTTTAAAGTAATTTTTCTATGATCAAAAACTATACTTACATTGGCACCAAAACTTTGCCTTTGCCAAACCAAACTTGGAGACGCTCCCGAGATATAAGCATGCACATGGTGTTGACAGGAAAGTTACACTGTCCCCGTCCTGTAAACCTGTGCCAATCAAAGGACCCAACTCTTTAATCAGTAACTTGAGTTGGAATCCAAATCTAATATTTCTTAATTGGAGACACCAAAATTGCGTGAGACAAGCTTTTTTTTTTTTTTTTTAACTTTTACTAACACATTTAAATTAACTTTACTCATCCAGTACTGTTTCCGTCCTGTAGTCTGAATCAATTTTTAATTCAAGTCATATATTTCCCACCACCGGCTTGCTAGGCCTGTCAGACCTTCAGATGTCTTATAATCTAACTTAAGACTAGGACAGGCACAACATCCAGTCCCCCGGCTGTTAATTCATCACCGTGAAAGGGTAAACCTACATTTCACCGATGATAAATATTTCATTCATGCTGGTAATCGAACTTTAGACCCTTAGCTCAATAGACAGACACACTACCGACTGAGCTAAGCTGTCGGATAGCGTAATTGAATGTAAATCAAAAAGATTTTTAAAGTTAATTTTAGTAGTTTTAAATGTGTTTTAACATTTGTGAAATAAAACAAAATTGGATCTTTATCTCAAATTTGACTATTTGGTCTTTTATATGCGCATAAGTGTTGATTTGATTGAGAATTAACAATATAAAAACAGTATTTTTACTGACTAGCAGATGTAATCTTTATTTGCTCTTTTTTTTTAAATTAAGTTAAAAATAATTTGTCAGAACTGCACTATTAAAAAAAAATGTTATTAATATTCCTGCAGCCAATCAAAGTTCTCATTCTAGAAACATTATAACCATCCACTAAAAACCATGCATTGATAAAGAAGTAAAATATATTATTGATCTGACTTCTATCACAGTTATATTGCCAAACCGCTTAAATTTGAGTAAATTTTTTAAACATATCGAGCCTATTGAGTTTTTATATATTTATTGACATTTAATACAAAATACAACTTTTTATTTAACGAAATGCAATCATTTAATATTTCTATCCAGGTTTTTTTTATATTCAAACTTCGATTCGGCTTGAGAAATATTTGATATTATTTGATTCGACTTCAAATCGGAAATGTGGGCTTCGCACACTCCTAATTAAGCCCTTGGTCTCATGTCGATTTTGGTGTGGTGAATAACCTTGGTAGGTGTGTGAAGATTCCTTTCATAGCAAAATTCACTTTCATTCGTAGAAATTCTGGTGTCCTGATATAATAAGTCAGTTTAGAAAGTGCATGTTAATTAAAAATAAAATAAAATAGTGAGGGTAAATAAATAAAAATATATTCAAAGATTAAAAATTTAGCTAAACAAGGATGTATATTATAATAATGGAGAAAATCGAAGAAAGGATATGGCCCTAATCCAATGTTAACATCTTTCTATGTTCTATTACAATTAAATTTACAAGAAAAATGTTTATACTGAAACCTCACATTTAAAAATAAACACACGACAATAATTTTTAGAGAACATCAGTTTCCTTATTCAAAAGAAAGTAGAAACATTTTTAGAGAGAGTTTAAGACAGCTAGAAAAGTTACTACAGTCCAATGTTCATATGAAGAACCTTATCTGACAGCTAGAACAGTTACTACAGTCCAATGTTCGTAGGAAGAACCTTATTTGACAGCTAGAACAGTTACTACAGTCCAATGTTCATAGGAAGAACCTTATCTGACAGCTAGAACAGTTACTACAGTCCAATGTTCGTAGGAAGAACCTTATTTGACAGCTAGAACAGTTACTAGATCTATTTTCATACATCCATATGTCAAATCTTGGGATCTGCAACTGTCCCCTTTCACAGATCTTAACATAGACAATCAGATTGCTGTAGAATCACAATAATATAGTAAATGTCATTAATGTTAACCACAAAAATTTTTATATATTAAAATAAACAACTTATGAAAATTTGAGTATAAGTTTTGTTAGTAACCAAAGAAAAATATTTTCTTTATAAAGCTTGATTCACATGTTTGCCAAAAATAGCAGAATTTGCCTCAGTGGCACAGAAATTCAAAAGCTGCATATTGACCCATGATGCATTGCATTGCTAACTTTATAAATAGCTGATTATTAACATATTTTATTTTCTAGTGTATAAACATATATTTTAGATCATTCTCCCAATGGATGTTTACAAATTATAACGCTGTGTCGTGTCACAATCCAATACATCGATACACACACTTTCCATTCACTGGTTATTTCAAATCTCCTCACAACGGCCAACGGAACTGTCTGCTCGCTTCTAGCTCTACAGAGCATGCGCACTGATATGAGATGGTTGGTTCTGAGATTTGAGTGGTTCTCCTGTATCGAACATCTCAGGCAGAGCGGACAAAGTAGAGATGAGCGGAACTTTAAGCGGAACAGCTCGCTTTGATGAGGCAGGAATCTTGTGATTGGTTTAGAGCTCATCACATGACCATGTTTCTGTTCTGCGCTAGTTTTTCGGCGAACGTCTGAATTCACAGTAATGGAAATATCAGTTTTCAAAGTTTCCAGTGAAGAATGAAGATTCCTCTCTGAGAATTACAGTATTTTCTGGATATACAGGAACTGTGAACCATAACTAAGGACGGGTATCTTTGAGTCTTCAAATCCTCCCGAGTCCTTTAACATAAATAAAATTCAAGGACTAAAAATAATTACATACATTACATTTCAAATGTATAGTCTGAATTAGTTTCATTTTGTCCAGTTTCCCACTTATTAGGAGGTCTATGTTTGAATCCTGTGAAGGTATCTTCTAAAATGGTTTAACTCTCAATTCACAAATTTAGGTACATTTTTCCTTCTAAAGGTGAGTTGGAAAATTTGTAGTGGAGTGAGTTTTTATTACAAAAAAAAGTTTCTGTTCAAAATAAATCAAATATTGCACCATTAGATTTCTTAAGCTAAATTTTATACACATGGTAATCTCAAACCTGCTTCGGTGGCTTCTTGGTCTAACATGCTACTCTCGCATTAGAGTAGACTTGAGACGGGGAGACAGAGGTTTGAATCTTGTTCGAGTGAACTGAGAGTGTGTTTTTTGGGTTTTTTTTCCCCAAGATTGTTTTCCACACTTCCACACAATGCATGTACACTTCCTTGCAATAAAATCTTCCTAATCTATAAAAATTTTAGTGTAATTAGTACATAAGTGTATAACACATACGGGTTATAAAACATGGTGCTAAAATATATAAAAAAAAACATAAAAAATGATGATCTCAACATAATCTTGAATATCTGTCGTGAACCTAGTGGCATTAAAAGAGAAACTTTAAAAAAAATTAAGAGTAAAAGTCCTGTTTGAATTCTCTGATTGCCGTGACGCACAGACATTAAACAACTAGGCCTATATGTATAAAATTAAATTATATAATATAATTAGGTTTTTGCAGGTACTCGATAATTTGAGTTGAGTTTTATTAGATGCTCAAACTTAGCTTAAAAGATTTTTTCTTTTTTACAAAATTCAAAATATTAGATCTTTTTTCTTGAAAATTCCTAGTTTGATTGATTTTATTCAATTTTAAGGTATAATTCTTCCAGTTAATACCACAAATCTCTTTTAACACATTTTTCCCTGTTGAAAATACTGTTTCGATTATCAAAGTTAACATGATTTTCATGTATTTTTTCTACCCCTCATATCCATGTCTTTTAAGTCAAAGTTGATTGCATGACTATGTACATACGTGAGAATTCATTTACGTTATAGGAAGAATAAAGTAAAAAAGAATATGTCTCACAATAATAATTTTTAATTGTACTGGTCTAAGTTGATCTTTTAAAGTCTCAATATGATCTCACTGAAATCTTATGCTTGATTCACTCGTTTATAGAACATAGAAAGTAGAATCTGCCTGAGTATCACAGCAATTTTCGCACCATACTTTGACCCATGCTACATTGCAGCGCTAACTTAAAACAGCTAATTTTCAACATTTTTTATTTCCTAACTTGAATAAACATTTATTTTAGATAACTCTCCCTCTGGATGTTTTCAAATTATAACGTTGTGTTGTGGCACAATCCAATTTATTGAAACACACGCTTGACATTAATGGGTTATTTCAAATCTCCTCACAATGGCCAACGAAGCTATCTGATTGGCTCTCCCCTTCTGAACCTCTCAGGCAGAGCGAACAAAGTAGAGATGAGCTAAACTTTAGCGGAATAGATGGCCCCGATGAGGCGAAAATCGTGTGATTGGCTTATTGCTTGTCGTGTGACCCCATTTCTATTCTGCGGTTATTTTTCAGCAAACGTGTGAACCCACAGATCACATTACCCAATGGCTGATTGCTTTAGGCTGAAATCTTTAAATACCTTTATATAATTTTATAAATATTTAAATTTATAGCTTACACATAGTGGGGGAAATTATGTCTCACATCATTAGTTTGATTTGAACACTAACAAAACCAACTAGCTCATAAAATTTGATTGATTCATCGAGTGTGTGGTGCCGTTTCACTATATTGGTGTCATGTTGAACTGCATTGGACTGGTGGTTTTATGTTTGTCTATGTTTATTTCAGGTGTGGGTATCGGACAGGACCAAGGAACATATGCCTGTAAGTGCTGGTTTATCTTTTGCTAAATTATATTTTTTTTTATTTTGATCCAGAGAGTAACAGTGTTTACTTAAAATAAAAAAAAAGATTGGGACACGAATATTCGATTTTTCGAATATCTTGAATTCTATGGTATATGAGATATTCAAGAAGTGTAAATATCTAAAAAAATTATCTTAAATACAATAATGAAGATCTTGAGCTAAATAACAATTTTATTCAATTGGTGATAAGAACTATGGTTGAAACTCTTTGATCCAGCACATTTTGAATCTGCCACCATTAGTTTGAGCTGCAGCCACCAGGCGGTACAAAGGTGCCAAAGTTGAGATGGAGCCCAGTGTTTTGGTTATACATTCTGGCTTTGTCTTGTATTATGGTTTATAAGTGCGGAGAGTAGAACGGCAAGCCTAGGACCTAGGTATAAGATGGGATGGAAGGGGACGCGAGAAAATATCAAGTGTTTTTGTAGTTTTTATGGAAAAACTTATTTTTGAATAAAATAAATAAAATATTGCTTCATTACAAACACTTACTTTAATTCCCTTCACGCTACGATACCAACATTTGTTGAATATTTGTCGAGGGTGTCCTGGAATTTAATGACAACTTTTTCTCTTCATTAAAAGGTTTGTCATCTAATGCCACTATGCTCATGACAGATTTTCAACAACTGTTGATATCGCCGTGTGAAGAAAATTAAACTCTATGTTTCCACTGGAGAAATATTTTATTTATTTTGGCCAAAAAAATGTTTTGCCATAAAAACTGCAAAAACACTGACATTTTCACACATTCCCTTCTGTCCCACCTTAAGGTGTATAAAAAGTGTTCTTAGGAGTCAAATTATGTAGCCCCATACTTGTCAGGCACTGGGTCTTAAAACACCTTTTCTATAATTAAATCTGGACTGTTTTCATTTAAACTAAAATACAATTTTAAAGATTCCAGAAGATTCAAAAGAAAAGTTAAGATTTGGATCCGAGAAATATTGGATTCTACCAATCTCTATTAAAGAGTCAATCTTTTGTAAGTCTGAATCACGTTTAATTGATTAAGTTAGTTATTATCTGGGGAGTGAGATGGGCTCTTAAGACTCCTGTTTCGAGCTGTATTACCTACATAAGCTAGGTGTTTTCTGGGGGTGAGACGGGCTCTTAAGACGTCTGGTTCTAGCTGTATTACCTACCTAAGTTAGGTGCTATCTGGGGGTGAGATCGGGCTCTTAAGACGTCTGGTTCTAGCTGTATTACCTACCTAAGTTAGGTGTTATCTGGGGGGTGAGACGGGCTCTTAAGACGTCTTGTTCTAGCTGTATTACCTATCTAAGTTAGGTGTTATCTGGGAGTGAGACAGGCTCTCTAGATAATAGATCAAAATAAATATTTTCAACTAAGCTCAGGATATTATAAGTGAATCTTGTATTTCTCAAGGTCTGGCTATAAATGCAAGTGTGTGTGTGATCACGACAGATGTGGTGCCCCCCCACCCCGCCGCAGAACGACAATGATGTGTACATGGACCAGTCGCTAGGATTCTTGTACGAACAGACCATCATGTCCGAGTCACAGCTGCCTCCTGTGTACATCAAGAAGGAACTGAAACGCAGACTGGACCTGCTTCCAATGTCCGACAGGGAGGGTGAGTACAGCACACTCACTCATTAGCCCCTGTTGGGGTCCTTAGAGCATCTAGGTGCGAGTTTGGAGCACTAGCCAGTACCTTTGGGTGTCTCCAAGGAAATATGTACCTTAAGCGGATGTTGATTTTTGTGATATGAGAAGTGAGGTGTTGCAAACCTAATTTCCAGGATGCGGAACGGAACAGTAAATCAAAATATCTGGTGACTCAGTCCCTTACGGTCAGTAAATGTCTGTGATGGTGAAATAGTGAGTCGTGTCTTACAAACTCTTACCTATCCATGCTCAAAACATTTTCTGTCTTTTTCTTAAATCCAACTCTTTTAGCTGTTAGTGTTGGTATGAACCTCTTTTAAATATTAGAGCCAAAGTATTATTAAAAAAATCCACGGCCTTCAATTGAGCTATCCTGACCAAGCAGCCGCATTCAGTTGACAAAAATAGTGCCAATATGTGCGGATAGAGGGTGTCATGAGGTCAGCACAACTAAACTTCCGACTGTTCATTTCAGTTCTTTAGACCGGAGCCGCTACTTTTCCATTTATGTAGCTCCTCATTTTTCCTCGCGAGGCTGAGTAGACCTCGTTTTAGACCCGTTGGTTCGTAGAAAAATTCTGGAAGCGCTAGGGATTGGACCCTGGACCTCTGGATCTGTAGCCAGGAACTCTTGACCGCTAGACCACATAGGTGATATCGCAACAAAAAAGCAAACCATTTTTGTCTGTGCTACAAATCACTTAACACTGTAAATAAACAATGCAGGGGAAAGAAATGATTGATTAGCTTCCTCAGAAGGGGTTTATAACACCATTTTTTGTTAGTGTCACTAATAGTATTGCTGTAGTAATTAGGCATGTATAAAATTAAACATTGAAATGAACATAGAAGGCCAATGCCTACACACTCACCAGAAAATTGTAGGCCTTAAAGTTCACAATCAAAACATAACAAAACACATAATTATATAATTTTGGGGTACATCAGTCCCATTATTCCAAAGAAGAGTTTACAGACTTTTCACAATCACTGTATTTTTCATTCAGAAATGCTAGATAGTTATGTTTTCCCTTTTGATTGTTCAGAAATGCAGCCTTTGTCTTATTTTCACACTCATTTAGCTCTGGCAACTCCACCGACTAGTAATTTTGAACTGAATTAAGTTTGTGGTCTCAGCATTGTATAAGCAGTAGATCATCGCACAGGATAACTTTCTAAGAAGTCGCACATTTCATCATCTAATTTGTACAGTCTTTCACAACACAAACTACATTTTCATACGGAGTCTCATACTTGGTGGAGTGTCTACAAGTACCCGTAAACATTCTGTAGCTGTAGCATGCTGTAAAACTTTATAACTCTACCGACAAACAGGCTTTACTTCGAAGCAACACGCAATGTTTTCAATTAAAATAGCTAAAACATCTTGTCCTTTACTCTCAGTTGGTTCAATGCAAAGAATTGCGACTTGCTGATTTTTCACGGTCTTGGTATGATCCGCTTGACCTTAATTTATTTCCGGTACCTAAACGTTTCTTATAGTTTCTGCCTTAGGGAGGTCTCCAACGCCTGAAACCAAATTGTAGGCATACTCATTTTGGTTGTATTAAATAGCCAAGCTATTATATTTGTGAACTACGGTTATAGCCGCGTCTAAATATCATATTTTTTCATTTCATTTTTGATAGAACAAATATTATTTTGTTTGACAAACTTTGTATACATTAATTTTCTAGGCCATTTCACTATTTGCACTTAAAGATAAACTCCTTAAAACTTACCAAAATTTAACATTTCTATCTCCCCCATTCTAGTTTTTTGATAAATTAGTAAATAATTAAAGTGTTAAAAAAAAAAGAACACTATTTGGTCAACCCTAATCCTATTTTCAGGAAATAAAATTAGAAAATGATGAAAAATAATGCGATCTAATATGCTTATAATTTTTTTTAAAATAAAGGAAATGAAAAAATGTTTCAAATGGTCACCTTTTACATATTTGTCCATCCCGCAACGCATAGAAGGATGAGAAAGTTTCTCCTAAGAATATTGGCTTCTACGGATGTTTTTGTTCTGTTCATAATGAACTTTTTCGCTTTACTTTTTTGGATACTGTTAGTGTATTTTCAAGAGTCACTCGTCTTATTTTTTGATATATTTTCTGACCACCATCTTTTGTCGAATTTCCCGATTAATTGGCCATTTTTTTGACACTTAAGCTACTCTCGTTTGTTAACAAAGACAGTTCCACATGTTATAATTATTTTGTTTGAAAGAAAACAATTTGACAATAACCACAATCATAATTTTTATATTTTAACTTTGTGAAATAATGGCTACCTTTATATAAGAAACACTTCTAAGAAACGCTATTAAACAGGAAGGGGGAGATAAAAATATGACACGCATTTTTATGGCAAATTGCTTGTGGCGATTTCATTCCTCTGTTTATGTTGATGTTCATTGGTTTATTTATTATTGTTTGGTACACTGTAGTTTCTAGTCTTTGATTAAAATTAAAATATATAAAAATTTTAACGACTCCAAAGACCATGTTATTTATAGATTGAGTGACAATAGACACATTAATCTGATACGAGATGGGTGCTGTCTTACAGAGTACTAAGTAAGTAAGGACATGCTGTCTAGAGACACGCGGGGTTGGTGGTAAGTGGTTCAAGTCCTCACTCTCGAAATAGACTAGACTGCCGATGACGGGGAGATCAGGGTTATAGGGTCCCAATTGTCCCGGACTAGAGGGTTTTAACTGTACAGAGTTTGTTTTTTATATAACATTTACACAGAGATACAAATAATACTGAAAGCATTTAATTCCTGAAAAATAGCTCTAAGAAATAATAATAATAAATTAGTATGATTTTAAAATATATGAGCAATATAGTAAATACTGCTACAGGCCAAGGAAAATTGGAAAATGGTAAAGTTAGGGAAATGTGATGTCTATAAAACCTAGAACTGTCGAGAAAATTTTAAAATATATAAGTTCTGTAGACACCCATACATACACAGCTTCTTTGGGAAATTTACAACTCTCGTTGTTCTATAATCTATAAGATAGTATAATTCAACAAGTGAGGGTTGATGGCACCCAAGGCAAATAAAAAAACTGGCGCTACTTGAAAACTGGTCTTTAAAATTTGGTTGAATTTTTATATTTGTACTCAAACTGGCTACTCTATATAATACCAGTTACAACTTTTTTTTTTAAATACACTTTTATTGTTTAGAAAAATAAACATATAGTTGCTAATATTGGTAATGAATTTGGCACCCGGGGCACATGCCCCAACTGTCTCGCCCTATTTATGCCACTACTGGTGGAAGGGAACATGAATTGAGGTCAGCAATTTTTGCAGTTCTTATAACAAAACACTTTTTTTGGTCCGAAATACATCAAATATTGCTACAGGAAAGCTAGAAACACATAAATGAGAACAGAAATTATATGGCTTTTTTTTTTAATTGAAAAGTATAACACAGTTAAAGGCACTCAATGTTTGTACACACATTAACAACAGCTTTTGGATATTTGGCATAGGCATTGCGAAATTTGAACAAGATTTATCCTTTTCGTTTAAAAAGTCTTGGACCAAATTTCACTATGCTCTTGACAAATATTCAACAGCTGCTTTAGATTGCTATTTGTAGAATATGTGAGGATGTGTTGTGGCCGAGGATAGAGAGGGTGAGTGGTTATTTGAATGTGTGGGTTCGTATTTGACGTTCGGCTTGGGTTTTTGTGATTTTTATCCATACTACTATGTCTATTACAAATGTGATATTGATGTGAAATATTAAAAGATATAAAAAAAAATTAAAAGACTCTCTGGAAGCTTGAGGCAGATTGAAGTATTTCAAGTAATAACTGATGGTCTGACTGGCCTCTAGGTGATCCTACATGGTTCATGAACCCCAGTACCCTGAGCTCAAACGGTAGCCCTACAATACAAGTACTAATGACCCGGCACCCTAACCTGTGCAGTCCCAAAAACGGGTAGAGAGACCCCCTTAGACTCGATGTTGATTAGTCAGCCCTGTTAGCTTGTATACACCACTATTTAACCTGGCTTCTAGCCTGATTCACCGTGAAGAATGCTGACACTCTGTTTATGTTGTCAGCGCATAGGCTCTATTTGTTTACTAGTTAATCACAACATTGTGCAATACTTGTTTTGTCATTCACAATCCGGAGCACAACAATTGTTAAACAAACACTTCCCTCACTTTGGGCCGTGTTATTACAGTAACTTATAAAAACTACAAAAAAATATTTACCTTGATTTGGGCCTCCCTACATCACACACTAACTTTGCCGGCTTAACATGATTTAAATTTTAAGAGTAAGAATATCAAAAGCAGAATTTAATATTTAATTAAAAGGGGAGCATTACTCAAATCTCTACACAGTACTTTATTTCTCACTCCGCCAATAATTGACGTTTGAAATTGGAAACTGAATGTAAACATATTTTTTAAAGTGTTTCATAAACAAAACAATGGCAAACCAGTACTTAAATCAAAGATAAGGAAACTACATCGCTTCAGATACGTGACAGGCAGGCAGGTAGCATTTAGAAACTAATTACTGTCCAGAAAACATTTTAATTCTTTCAAATATGCCTTTTTAATGGAAAATGTTTAATTATGTTTTATGTAACTATGTTATTTTTGTTACCAATATAATTATTGTGGCTTATTGTAAAAATAAAAGTGAAGAAAACCACATAGTATAGTGTCATTGCTATAAAAATAATGTTTAACGGCCATTGACTGTCAAATAATGGGAACACAAACACTTTTGCAAATAATGATTTAATTTAAAATTAGTTTTTGAATTAGTCTTAAGAGCACCATGTCATTTTATCATTAATAAAAATCGACAATGTAATTAGTTACACTTTACTACCTAACAGCAATCAATTAACTGACATGGCTATTTCATTTTGAAGAGGAATGTACGAAAAGATTGAATAAACGTGAGATGAATGGAGAAGCAGAATTTATCATCACACAGAAAATTCATACTGAAGGATCACCTAAATTAAAATATTCTCAATTTATAATAATTTAAAAAAGAAATGTCTTCTTCAACTAGTTTTCAAATTATTTGGTTAAAGGAAACTTTTGGCTATAATTTATCATTGTAACACTAAACAGCTAATATTTAAATATGGAAAAAAGCTATTTTGAAATTGTATGCATATATAAATACAAAATATAAGTCAGATACTACCTCGAAGTGGATATAAAATTAAAAAAGTAGTTAATGATTATGATTTTTCAATGAAAATGTTTATATAATATTTATTTAAAATAAAACTAGACTTTGAAGTTAATAAAGAGTGCTTGTAATTAAATAGTCATCAGACAAGGAACATAATTATTGTTAATGATATTCACTTATAGTCACCTAAATTAAATTAAATTAATATATTTAATTGTTGCATCATGTTATTCTAACAAAGAAACTAACCTCAACCAATTGTTCACTTTTAGAAAAATAACGCATGTAGCAGATTTTAAAATACAATAAAAGTCAATCGCTCTAGCTACTACTTACGAACCAAGTCCATACTTATCCCGCATTCCATCCATTTCTGAACTGATGTTCCCTGGGATCTTCGACCACGCAAGATTTTATCATTGGTTTTGTGGGCGGTGTACAAGGATGAAGAGAAGCCATCTTTATTACTTATAAACTCATTTCAAGAATGTAAAGTGATTATTTTGGTGTTTAAATATATATATACAGATAATAGAAAGTGCTTAAATTATTAACACTAAACAATAAATCTGTGACAAAATATTGCGACGAAAATATATGTTTTATTTTTATAAAGTAGGTTCCTCGGACTAAACTGATGCAGCAGTTTAGGGATTTTTACTGTCTTTCTCTGTCCGAACACTCTTTTTAAGAGTTTAAACTACCTTGGGTGCTTGCAGGAATGTAATATCTGCTAGTGATAGGGACAAGGTAGAATTTTTTTTTTCTCCACCGAACGCTACATTCGATTTTGGCCATACAAATTTTGATTATTATAAAAAAAAAATTCTGCAAGATTGCAGGACCCCGAAATAATTTAGGAATGTAATAGTTCTCGTTCCTTTGATCCTTGTTAACATAATATTCATATTATTTACTCGACTAACCCTCAACGAATGGCCGGCAACAAAACTTTAGCGCTCCTCAGCCCTGATAAAGAGTTTGTCTGCCCCTCAGGGCGACGCCCAATCAAAGTGCGGCACAAGGAAGAAAGCATGAGCGCACCACGCTCTTTGTTTGACCGGCCATCATCGGCGCTCGCGAGGATGCGGCGGGACATGAAGCTGCAGAAATGCCGTCGGCATCGTGAGGCCCCCTTTGCCTATCCCCGGGCTGAAGCCCCCCACCCTGCTGAAACCAGCCCCCGAGCCAGAGAATGTCCCCGAGTGGGCCGTGTACGAGGATTGGGCCATACTCCAGGTAACCCTGACATTCTGTGTTCCCTCTTTCTAATATTAGTAGTCTCTGAGCGTTCCCGTCTGTTCGAACCTCCTTTAACAATTATTGTTTTTGCGCTGTGTCTCACTTGAGTAAGAACGAAGAAGAAATTTAAAGGAAACAATTACATTTGTGAATTCAATAATTTCATTATGGAATTGAATTCGAATTTATACTTTCTAACCTGACTCAAATCTGAAGCGAGTATTTTACAGTAAAAATATTTTATATCAAATCCAAATAAATATATTCCCTCTGCACCCCCTCACCCTTCCCTCCCCCCTAAGTGAAATTTGTTTTAGAGCGTTAAAACTGATTATTGGTGGTTCACAACCCATTTTAATTATAGGATAAACTCAACAACCAGGCCCCAGACCAGTAACTTAACACTGAATGCTATAGTGAATGGATTATACGAATGAATAACATTTAGTTAATATTTGTCGTAGGGTGACCTGGCGGTCTAGGTGTAAGGTGTCAGACTTCTGTGCTGAGGGTCTGGGGTTCAATCCTCAGTCTCATCACAGATTTATCTGATTGTGCTAAACCCCTTCCTTCACCTCTGACAATACGTGTATTAATCACAACTTGTGAATGTGTGGAATTCCAGGCCTCCCACCGTGGTTCGGATCCCACGTTAAACTGTAGGTCCTCCATTTCATCTCACAATCACCCTACCATTACACATTAGCGTAAGTGCGTATAACCCGAACGGTTAGTAAGACGCGGTAATAATAATAATAATAATAATAATAATAATAATAATAATAATAGTTACTATTTGTGTTTTATATTATTCAATTAAATTTATATTTCCTCTTATGTTCATAATTTATTCCAAGATTCAGGCTCAAGATTTGGGATTTGAAGGTAAATTGAAGATTCAGATTTGAGATTCAGATTAGTAAAAAATGGGTTCTACCCAACTCTATTTAAAATCTAAACATTTAGGTGCTGTCATAGGTAAATTTATTTAAAATATATGCTAACTCTCACCAAGAACCACAAAAGCTGTTAACATTGCTCGGGCATTTACAATTTCGTTTACTATCACATTATCATCACTGATTTGTGCATAGTTCAAAGTTTGCACATGCGAAGTTCTTAATAAATAGTTAATATATCTCTATAAGGAAAACCTTATATCAATTTAGGAGGTATTTTGTTGTATTTGGAAGAAGGTATAGGAAAAGTGGATAGAAACATAAAAGGGACGAACACAATATGACTTTTACAATGAAAATAACACAGTTTACACTGATGTCACTGGACAAAGAGGTCATGGCTGACCCTTGAAGAAAATAAATCGTTACCGCCCAATCCCATAAACTAGGTTTCATTCTATCAGAACTCATCAGGTTAAGAGTGGGAAATGTGCAATACAACTTCCTAAAATAGGAAACCAAAAGAACACAAAATGGAGAAAAAGGAAATTGATAAAGATTGATACCGGGTTGTTTTTTTCCCCAGGAAATTGTGTTCCACGTTCCTCACTTATGAGTTCCGATAGAATGATACCGAGGGGGCTTTAGAACAAATACAAGATAATCTGTTGCTGTCTACACTGACAAAAGGTTTACTTTATTAAAAAAGAAAAAAAAATGGCTTGGTTCGAGGGGTTGGGCGGTAACGATTGATTTTCTTTAATAAGCAGCTAAAACCTCTATGTCCAGTGGCAGCAGTGTAAAGTGTGAACTGTGTTCTTCTTTTCATTGTAAAAGCCATATTGTGTTCATCCCTTTTATATGTTTCTATCCACCTTTTCTGAACCTTATTCCTAATATAATACATTATTAAGTGATCCATCATGAGACCTTATAGGAGGCCATTTATTTAAAGATTTGCTGTCAATGGATTCACTCGTTAAAGGAGGTTAGACTGCAATGCCATTGGTAAATCTTGAAATTATTTTAATGATTTGTCCTGAAGTTTAGGATTTCAATATTTGATTATGTCCTAATAAAATCAATCGAGATTTTGTGTGTGTAGCAATTTTTCACTCTATGTTAAGTTTGAATGAATTATTTATTCTAGTTAAAGTAATATAAAGAAATATTTGTAATACTAATATATTAAGTTGAATTTCTGTAATAAATTCAAACATAAAGTTTTAATAATTAACTTTTTTTTTGTGTGTGTGTGAAGAAAGTTATGATCACACAAATTCGGTTGAACGCAATACTCACCATGATTAGTAGGTGCATTTTTATTGTATGAAACCTATCAATTTGTTTTTTTTATCTCTTTTTATGTCAACATAATCAACACAACTAATCAAATAATTAAAATGTCGAATAATATTATGATAAATACTACACACTTTTAATAGTACTGTATTTATAACTATTTTTTATTCATAGGACATTTTTTTAAACAAAATACTATCTTAGAAACCTTATTGCTCTTAAAAAAGAAAAGGAAAATTCTAAGTGTTTGGTTAAAAACCAACCATATTATTATATTTCTAACAATTGTTACATTTTATCCTTAGGATCTTTGTATTAACTAAACAAAACTTTATTTTTGTATGAAGTATAATCTTAATTCGCTTATTTCTAAATTGTGCTACAGACAAAGATTTGTTTATATCCATAGAATCCTTTTTGTGTGTGTTAAAATTACCTTTCACATTTTATAAATGATTTAGTTTTAAAACACATTTTTTTAAAATAAGTTTGACTAACTCGCTTACCATTAATAATACTTTGTTTTGTTTGATTGGAAAGTTTTGAGCTTAGAGAAGAATAAGAAGGATAAAGTGGATAGATTGAGCTAGTAAGAAATAAGTTCTTAGAAGAGAAAATAAAAAAGAAAAGAGAAAAAAAAATTTGCGGGTGATTATACGAAGTAAGTCCAACTGGACGGGGCACATTGAGTCAAACTAAATATTACAAACAATTGTGCAATAAAACATATTCCAAGTAATTTGAATTCATAAAGTTTTATAAATAACAACAATATAATATTTTTTCAAACCTAAAACAACTAACAAGAAATATTCAAACTTTGGTTCGGCTTTTAGAATCTTTCATATATTCGATTCGAGTTTGCTTTGAACTATAAAAGTGGACTTGCCACACCCCGAATTTATGAGTGATAATATATATGGCAAAGTGGAAGGAAGAATGGAATTAAAAAGATAACAAAAGAAATTATGGATGATCAATAATAAGCGAATAAGAAAAAGTATCAGGATATAAAAAGGGAAGCTGCTGATGGTAAATAAGTACTGGACAACCCGATTTGGACGAGGCAAAAGAATGGAACCTGTTTAAAAAACCAAACACCAATAATTATCATTATTTTAATCCATGTTTTCTAACAACATTTTTCCTCTTTCCTTTGGTGAGCTTTCTTCATTAAATTTACATTTATTAGTTGTTGGTTTTTACCTTTTTCTTTATTTTTATCAATTTCCATTATAATGAAATTATTTATATTTGGTAAAAAGTACAGGAAAGGTGAATGGTATAATAGGAACAAACACAATATGGCTTTTACAATGAAAAGAACAACACAGTTCACACTTTACACTGCTGCCACTGGACAAAGAGGTAATGGTTGCCTCTTGAAGAAAATTGATCATTGCTGCCCAATACTCTATTATATCTTCCTCCAAATGTAATACATGTAGCTCAAAAAACGAAAATCTGTTTTCCTACTCTGACTTAACAACACTGAATTATGGAAAACATAAACTATGGTACAAGTGTTTTTTTTTTTTTGTCTTTTTATAAAAGTGTTATTTTCATACAGTGAAAAAAATTAAATATTTTAACTAATTCTGCTAGTGATAGATATTCAAACTAATATATAAAAAGGACTTGAATTGTGTAATTTTGTCACTTTTAATAGGTTCTTTTCACAGTCTTGGATGTGGTATTTTTTTATTTCATTATGAAGATATTTGACTTTAAATTTTATTGACATATTTTAGTTTATAATAAGCCCTATATTGTGTAATTGTGCAGTTTTTATATTTGTGTGTTAACTTGTTCCTAAAGTGTTCCTAAAGTATGAAAAATACATACCATTATACGTGCACTATAATTAAATCTTATAAAGAAATGTTATTACTTTTTTATTAAATTTTTACAAGGATTGGCGCATAATTATGAGCAAGCAAAACATCGCATTCAAAACACAGGACTGTCAAATTTATAAATGTTATATAAAAAGGCAACAACCTTGTGAAATGCTGCAAAAAAACATTATTTTTTCTTTTTTTTATGAGTGTTTGATCTTTTAAAATTTTCGAGAATATTTTCAAAGAAGTAAAGTATGAGTCTAAGGAACCAAATCTTGTCCTTAAACTTGAACTTTTTAAAACTTTGCTCATTCATACTATTAATTTAAAAGTGACATAAAATAAATATACGAAAAAAAAAATTACTACGAATTCATGATTTATGAAATAGTGTTTCATCTGGTGGGTGTTTAAAAAATGTATTTGGAAGAAAATTATATATTTTAATATTAATTAGAGGTGTGTTAATTAAGTTTATAAGTGAAGATACAAGTGACTCAAGAGTGTGCAAATACTTTTTACTTATGAAAGTTGTTAACCGTGTGACTTATTGAATGAAGACATTTTATAAATGTAAAAATTTAGTTTGATCAAGACTTTTACAACATTTATAAATGTAATCATGTGTGTTCTAGTAGACTTATATGTGGGTCGAAATCACATATTAACAATTTCTAAAACATTTTCTGGAGTAAAAAAAAAGACAAGTTTCTGTTGAATCAAGAAAACGTATTCTCTTTGATACTGGTACTTGAAAAAAACCAACATATCTAGGAGTTTTATTGAATGAAAGTAACTACATCAGGATAAATTGATAGCCACAAGGTTTTTATGTGTTTTTCTCTCATCTCTTCTCACATCATAAAAACAATTTTAGAAATATAACTTCTTTTTTTAAATTAGGAAAGGAAACCTACATTTTTTTTAGTTAGTAAGTGAAGAAAAACCGGATCTTCAACTGTGAAATTTAAATTTAACTTGAAGTCAACAAAGCTTTACACCCCTCTTCAAGTGAACACACAGCCCCATGTACAGACTCCATATCCACGGGTCCGTAATCCGTGGTCCATAGTCTGTAGAAATTGTATTCATGTCTACACAGTCCAATAAGATAATCAAGAAACTTTTTCCAATAAAAATCTTGGAAAGAAAATGCAGTCAGCTGATCAGTAAAAGGATCTGAAACAACTTTTTGTAAAAAAAATTCCAGGATATAATTGAAATGTAGGTCAAGTACAAGCACAATACATACTTATTTATAGCACGATTTGAACTTTAAAACTTAAAATTAACAACGGATCCTTTCGCTGCACTTGGTGCTTTTATTTTGATGCCTGCGCACATATTTACTTTGCTGTGATTGGTAGTCCTTGGAAAGTTCAAAGTTGACCAACTTCTACGGCGTATGGACCAGGATAAAGACATGGATCAGGACTCTGTAGGCAGAGTAATCTGATACTGTGGCATTGATTTCTTATGGACTATGGACTATGGACTATGGACTAAGTTCTTATGGATACAGACTCTGTAGATGAGGCTCTAGTGGAACAAAGCTATTCATAACTTTAAATAATTGGAAACTATCAACTAGTCGAGTAAAATGTTAGACAAGAACAGAGAGAGAAAAAAGAAAAATAGCAGCTACATATTTGTGTTTTACTCGAATTCTTAATATATTAAAAAGGAATATTTCTGAAAATTCAAAATTATTTGTAATTGTGAAAGTGATCAGAAGATGGAAGTGTGAAGAAATGAAGAAATAAGTTTATTTGTTATCGGGGGCCTAATTTAACTCTCCTTTCAGGTTGATTTCTTTCTCTACCACTTACATACATTACATTATTACACATTATTTTAATATATTATTGTAATTATTGATGTATTAAATATAGTGTAGTTGTCATTTATTGAGAGGTAACTTGATTTAAAAGGGCTGCTATAACTACTCTAAATATATTAACAACACATTTTACTAACTCAATACTGGCTCGGTGATTCTAAGGATGTTGGGGGGGGGTTTGGATCTTCGCTGATACACATCTGAACATNACTCCCCCTCCTTTTTCACTCCCCCCCTCCTTTTTCACTCACCATATCCTTCACTCATTTCCTCCTTTTTTCACTCACCATATCCTTCACTCATTTTCTCCTTCATTTACCTCTTCCTTCACTCACTTCATTCTTCTTTCACCTCCTCCTTACCACACAGAACCCCTTACACTCACTCATCCCCTCCTTCACTCATGCTTCTTAAATTTCACCTTCCATCCCCTAAAATTCACCCCTAGTCTTTCTCTCTACACTCTAAATGGAAAAATAATTTTGTAGAAATTGATCAAATCTTATATCTCAAATCGAAATTTTAAAAAAAATTGTTTTGCAAATCAAAATAAATTTCAAAAATGTTGTTTCTCAAATCCTAACTTGAATTCTTGAATAATCATATGTACACTTCTAGTAAGGTGTTAAAAAGAATTTTACTTAAATATTAAAATAAATGTAGAATATTCTAGAATTTTAGGGATTTGGGCGTCCAATTTCTAATTTTGTTTAAATAATCATCAGATTAAACCTCACTCTTATAATGTATTTAATAGAAAGTGCAATGTTCTCCCTGGCCAGGTATGAATCTGTCATCATTCCGAGAGAGGAAGGTAAGCTCCTCTTCGACCCGAGCCCCAAGAAACAGAAGAAAACGAAGAGCGGCATGTACAAGTTCCCGAGCCAGACCAAGACGAACCGGCCGATGCGAACCTCGCAGTTGTACATGCAGGACAATAACCTGACGAGCACGCAGATCTTTGTGCAGCGCTTTGATGCCATCAAGGGCGTGTCCAACAAGAGGACGCCGACGGTGAAGCCGCTGCTCGCCAACCCGAGCGTCAAAAACCCCAAGCATGCGGCCGTCCTAGCAGAGAACAACATCAACATCGACTGCCCGCTCACGCCCGTTGAGATCGCCGCTCGACGGGCAGAACGCATTCTGAAGGAAAAGCAGAAAAGTGCGCAGGCATCAGCTGCCGCGGTAAGTTTAGTTCGGCTGGTATATTGTCTCTTTACTGAATTAATGAGGATGTAAGAAACACGAGACAAGGCAAGTAATTTTGTTGTTTTTCTATTGAAACTTTTTTTTAGTTAAAAATAATAAAATATTTCTCCAGTAGAAACAAAAGTTTAATTTTCTTCACAAGGTGATATCAACATTTGTTTAATATCTGTCATGAACATGGCAGCATTAGATGATAAACTTTTTAAATGAAGAGAAAAATTTGTCATTAATATCATTAAATTACAAGACATGCTTGACAGATATTCAACAACTGTTGATATCACCACGTGAAGAAAATTAAACTCTTTGTTTCTACTGGAGCAATATTTTATTTATTTTTACCAAAAAATAGTTTTGCTATAAAAACTGCAAAAACACTGACCTTAACTCGTATCTCTAACGTCCCCACCACAAGCCTCACAGGTTTGATTCCCAGCCTGGCCATTTTGTTTAAGTATTTGTTTTACTAATTACATCTTTTATACCCTCTTCGGTGGTCGCATGATCTAAGGCATCACTCGCAATAGACCGTCAATAACGGAGAGAGATCTTGGCTTGAATCCTGGTCAGGTTCACTGAGGGAGGTTTTCCCCGGGTGGTTTTCCACTCTCCCTCCATGCAAATGTGGGTGATTTACCTTTAAATTCAACCTTCGTTATCCCTATCACAATAATATAATCAGCCCATATGTGTATAACTTAAACAGTTAGTAAAACGCAGTGCTAAAGGAAATATCCTTTCTAGTTTTTTCAACAACATTATGATAGGATGTATGGATAAATAACATCTTTTGAATGTGAAGTTGGATGTATGTAAAAATAATATTTACCGTAAGGGGTGCTTGAAGTCCACTTTTTTTATCTGAAACAAACTGCAATCGAGTATTTGAAATATTCTCTAAGCTTAATTGAAATTCAGGTATATTTTGTTAAACTTTTTATGATTGAAGAACTACAATATTTTAGTTGCTTATACATAACGTTATGCACTGAAATGACTTTGAATGGTTTTATCGCATGATGATTAGTAAATTTTTAGTTTTAATAATATAAATTAAGTTACTATCACAACTTAGTCAATTACTTAAGACTTTTTTTCATATGAATATTAATTTTTAATGTATATAACGGCTCACAATCGAAGTAATTAACCATAAATTGAGTATTTGAGTACTTTTGGTTGGTGAAGCCAAAAAAAATTTTTGTTTTGAAGCAAAGTCAAAGCTGAGATTCGTTTCGAAGCCAAGTCGACGTTTCAAAGCTTCACACACCTCTCTCGAGGAATCGTAATTGAGCATCAAAAAATTGAGAAGACAGGAATTGTGCTACCTAGAATGTGTGTTTTGTTTTGTTTTATTGAAGGCGCAAGCCCTTTCAGCTGAGCAACAGCTGGCCCTGCAGCGTCTGCAGCAGCAACAGCAACAGCAGCAGCTCCTGGCCGGTAGCCGGACCGTGTCGGCTGTGCCCGCCGCCCAGACCCCGCCCACCACACAGCAGACTGTCGTGGTGTCCACTATGATGCAGACCTCGACTGTCGCGACCCTGTCCCCGGCCCTGCGACCTCAGAGGCCCGTCGCCACGCTTACCGTGCAGGTAAAACCGACCGCACTCTCTAAGACTCAAGTGTCGGTCACGCAGGCACAAAGTGTCATAGAAAAGGAAGCAAAATGACGAGATCAACAATTTTTTTGTTGGTTTTTTTTACATCCATTACTGTTTCCAGCTTGTGGGCAGTTTTTTATCCAAGCCATATATTTTCCACTACCGGCTTTCTAGGCCTGTCGTAGCTTCATATGCCTTATAGTATAACTTAAGACTAGGACAGGCACAACATCCAGTCCCCGTCGTTAATTTATCAATGTGAAAGGGTAAACTCACATTTCACCAATGACAAATTCTTTGGCTATGCCGTTAATCAAACCCAGGACCATTAGCTCAGTAGATAGACACACTGACTGAGCTAATGTGTTGGATAGTGAACACAAAATTTAAAAAAATATATATGACTAGAATGGAATTACTAGAAAATATCCACAAAGTAAATAAAATTGAAAAAGGATTTTACAATCCCCTTGATTCCCTAAAATTCCTGAGGATATTCGAGATTCAAGAAAATATCAAATTTGGAATTTGATAAAACCAAAATATCTTTTTTCACTACTTTGATTTGGAATTTGTTTTAAAGCTTTAAAACTGCTTATGAGTGGTTAAAAACAAATTATAACTGCAGGATGAACTTAACAACCAGACCTCAGACCAGTAATTTAACATTTAACTCAATTTATGTATGTTAATAATGGACGCATTTTAACAACAAAAAAAGTTAACATTCAGCTATTGTTTATATTTTCTAATATTCTGTTATGTTCATAACTTCATCCAAGATTATGGAATCAAATTCCAGATTCGAGATTCAAAGGTAAGGTAAAAATTCGGATTCATAAAATAATAAATTTGACCCATATCTAAAATAAACGCAAGCATAAAACAATTGAACATCACTTCGGCTCTAATAATATTTAATGTATTCGATACAAGCTCACATTGGATTGAAAATGTTGACTCGGCGACTCCCCTAATTGAGACGCTGTTATGTTGCAGGAGATGGTCTCACCCCGGACAGTGGCCGGTTCCCCCACGGTGGTGTCTGTAGCCAGCCTGGTACCAGCGGTGCAGATGCAAGCAGCCGCCCAGCGCCTAGCTACCGCCAGTCTAGTCTCTCAGGCCTCAGCGCCAGGGATCGCTGTCTCGCAGTCGAAAGGTGTGTAAGCTACACACAGTCCCTAGATTCGGTCTTGTGTGTCTACTCGGATGTATACGCATAGTAATTGAATCCTTGAATCCTAAGAACTTTTTGGTTTCAATGTTTAATTTAAACTGCAATCTTTAAATAGTAGACCTTTACTAAGAAGAAAAACCAGACTATAAAAATAAGAAATAAACACGCCCACCCACCTGCTCATGCCCAAAGTTTTATGTTTCTAAACCATCTTCTATTTTTATCCATGAAACATAGGAGGTTGCGTAAAAACTACATAAATTTCCCCATCATGGACAAATGATCCTGTGTGTCTTAAATTAACAAAAGTCACATTTATGAAATGAGATTTCAGTCTTCTTTGTTATCTAAAGTGTATTGAAAAATGGTAATTCCTTCTGGAGAACCTGAAAAAAAAAAATTTACATAGGACCCGCTTGTGTGGCCGCATTGTCAAAGGCCTTACTCACGCATTAGACCAGCTTGTCGATGACAAGGTAGTCAGGGTTTGAATCCTGGTCGGGTATATTGAGGGGTTTTCCATTCTTCCTTCAAACAAATGTGGATACACTTTCTCTATAAATTCAACCATACTCATGATAAACATATTAGCGTAACAAGTACATACCTCATCCAATTTGAGATTCACTGACAATGGAGGCCTACCTTTTGGGTCGCTGGTTCGGAGTGGTAAGCAATAGGAAATAGGAGTTAGTTCGGCGATACCTCTCACACTCTCCCGGTTTCTTCTAATAGTGTTTACTTTAGGGCAAGTATCACCTGATCCACAAGTGGAAAACTATCTATGTGGCACTTGGTGGGACCTGATTTTGGCAGACACCCTAAACGAACTTGACTTGATGCCGATTCATTGTCACATGTGCAGCATAAACATGAACATTGAATGTAAGAAAAATTAGGAAAGTGGAGGCCATGGAACTATAGTTTGTGAGGATCATGTTAGCTGTCATGAGGAGAAACAGGATTAGGAATGAAGTTATCCAATAAAAAGTAGGAGTACATGAGATAGTAGAGGAAGCAAGATTAAGATGGTATGGACATGTGATGAGGATGTTGGAGTACATGAGATAGTAGAGGAATTGAGATGGTATGGTCATGTAATGAGGATGTTGGAGTACATGAGATAGTAGAGGAAGCAAGACTGAGATGGTATGCTCATGTAATGAAGATGGAAAAATAGAGGATGCCAAAGAAAATGTTGGAAATGAATTTTGTAGGAAAAAGACCACAAACAAGACTAAGAAAGAGATGGGAGGAGCAGATAATAGAAAGTGTTCAAGTGGGAGAAGAAGAATGCTAGAAATTAAAGGAGGAAGAGGGGTGAAAGAATAGAGGAAGATAGAGGTATTTTACTAAACTGACCCGTCACAGGCTGGAGACAGAAGAAGCTGATGATGATGGTGATGGTGATAGTGATAGTGATGGTACCCTTGATGCACCCGAGTTGTATGTGTATGTCCAGGCATAGCCGTGACGACTGCGGGCAAGACGACGCTGAGCGCCACGCAGCTGCAGTACTACCGGCAGCAGGCGCTCATACGTCACCAGCAACAGCAAAGAATGAGGGAGCAGCACCTGAAGGCGATGCAGGCTCAAGGTCAGAAGCTATCTGTTGCTGTGACGACGAGTGCTGCTTTACAACAACAACAGCAGCAACAGCAGAGAGCCCAGGTATGACTATGACAAACTATGTCAAACTCCTTTGTTCATAAGGGCAACATTTCAGAAAATACTTAGGGGCCCATATTTCATAAAATTCAGTATTACCACCATCTTGAGTAAAAAAAATTTAATTTTAAAATCATTATTATAACAGACTCACTCTATGGCTTTAGGAACTCGAAAGTTTGTTGCCACCATTACAAAAGTAGACCACCTATCCCTATCTTGAGCTAGTTATATCCAGTCCACCTCATTACTCCCTATCCATATCTTGAGATAGTTCTATCCAGTCCACCTCATTACACCCTATCCCTATCTTGAGCTAGTCCTATGCAGTCCACCTCGTTACACCCTATCCCTATCTTGAGATAGTTCTATCCAGTCCACCTCATAACACCCTATCTCTATCTTGAGATAGTTCTATCCAGTCCACCTCATTACGCCTTATCCCTATCTTGAGATAGTTCTATCTAGTCCACCTCATAACACCCTATCCCTATCTTGAGATAGCTCTATCTAGTCCACCTCATAACACCCTATCCCTATCTTGAGATAGTTCTATCTAGTCCACCTCATTACTCCCTATCCATATCTTGAGATAGTTCTATCCAATCCACCTCATTACACCCTATCCCTATCTTGAGATAGTTCTATCCAGTCCACTTCATTATGCCCTATTTCTTTCAGTTCCCTACTAATATTATCCTCCCATCTGCGTCTGGTTCTTCCCATTGGTCTCCTCCCATTGGTTTAATCACTCATTGTACCTTGAACAAGTTTTTAGGTTTTCCCATTTCTGCTGCAAGTTCTGCCCATCGTAATTTAAGAGACTTGATTATCCTAAAAATGTCCTATGATGAGTACAGGACATGTAACTCATCATTATATAACCTCCTCCACTCCTCCGTAGCCTCGTCCATTTTTGAATAAATATATTTCAAAGCCCCTTGTTTTCGAATCATAATTGTTACAAAATTAAATTTAAGATCAAGTAAAATATTAAGATCTACTCTTTATTTTAACCCAGAAATTTGAAACTTGTGCTGGCAAAAATTGCAGATATTTGGTGCATAAATTTAACATTTTCTCATTCCCCAAACGGTGACCCGTTTTTAGAGGTTATAATCCCAAATGGTGTAGCTCTACAATGTTAATTTGAGATGTATTGGGGGCCGCAAGTTTGACATAAACAATTACACAGCCTATTAAAGGTCGTGAATTGAAGATTATGGATAGGATCCTTGAATCCTTGAGGATATTTGAGATTTGAGGATTCGAGAAAATATATTTAAGATCTTTTAAAAAATATCCAAAACTTGGAATTGGAATTTGTTTTTGAGCTCTAATACTACTTGCCATTCTATCCTCTTTTAATTGTTTAGTTTAATACTAATAAATAAGTATCGCAACAAACATTTAAAAGTTTTGTCTGACCCTGCGGAATTTTTTTATCAACCTAACTCAACGTGTATTTTGTCACAAAGTTGATAAAGCAGGCGGCCGCCGGCGGGATTGCTCGCACCGTGACGGAGAGCGAGATGGCCGCGCTCATCAAGCGGCAACAACAGCAGCAGCAACAGCACAAAGCCGCAGCGAGTGGGCAAGTGTCTCAGGTTCAAGTCCCGGTGCAGGCGGGTCTCACACCTGCTCAGATCCTCGCTCAGGCTGGGCTGCAGGTCAGTTCGCTCCTCCGAGCGCAGAGTGCTATTACTTAACACTAGTGCGAGAACAGTTCATTATAACATTCTGATTTGAAAATAGGTGGACTCCTATTTTACTTGCACGGACTTTATAGAAACCTTATTGTTATTGTATGTGAAAAGACATTTTTATTTAATTCAAAGCGAACTCGAATCAAATACATGAAATATTCTGAAAACCGAGTTGGTTAAGCACCTTAGCTCTCTCTGCCATGACAAGCTCATGGCTTACGAAAGGTGTTTTTTTTTAGTACAGGTGTTGTTGTTATTGACAGGTGCAGCAGGCAAGCCAGGCGCAGGTGGCCACACTCGTGAAGGCTGTCTCGTCCCCAGGCATGACCCTGCCCCAAGTGAGGGCCACCTTGTCCCCGGCCGGGGTTAAGACCGCGGGGAACCCTTCCCAGACCCATCAGATACGTCAGCTGGCCCTCCATCAGCACATCATGCAGCGCAAGTTGCCCCCCCAGCTCTCGCAGGTACACTCACCTTATTGTTACACTTCCTTCTATCGATTGTCGCAAGAAGCTGGTATGGTAATGACATTGGAGAGGGTAAGGACCAATATACCTATAAAGTTGGATGGAGTAGAGCTGGAAAAGGTACGGAATATAAAATATCTTGGAAGCTTGATTGAGGAGAAAGGAGGAGGTAGAGAGGATGTAGTGAGAAGAGGACAGCAGGGGGAGTTGTTCTATAGGTGTGTAATAGCCCTACTATGGAGAAGAAAAGTGCCCTTGAAGTATTATTATTATAATTATCACCGCGTCTTACTACCCGTTCGGGTCATATGCACTTACGCTAATGTGTAATGGTAGGGTGATTGTGAGATGAAATGGAGGACCTACAGTTTAACGTGGAATCCGAACCACGGTGGAGGCCTGGCATTCCTCACATTCACAAGTTGTGATTAATACACATCTTGTCAGAGGTGAAGGAAGGGTTTG
>CABFWO010000821.1:57147-74886 GCA_902155825.1 Timema genevievae | reverse complement strand
AGGAGAGCATGTTAGCTGTCACCAGGAGAAACAAGGACAGTGAATGTAAGAGAGACAAGGAGAGCATGTCACCAGGAGAAACATGGACATTGAATGTAAGAGAGACAAGGAGAGCATGTTAGCTGTCACCAGGAGAAACAAGATTATAAAATACTGAGGGGTACAGAGAGTATGTGAGATGGTATGGACATGTAATGGGGATGTAGAAGGAGAAGATGCTAAAGAGAATGATGGAGATGAAGTATGTAGAAAAAAGACCGCAAAGGAGGCCAAGAAAGAAATGGGAGGAGTAGATAACAGAAAGTGCATGTATGAGAGGAGAAAAATGTAAACACTTAAAGGAGGAAAGATATAACAAGATGGAGGCATTTAACTAAATTGAACCGGCCACTGGCTTGAAACCGTTTATGATCGCAAAATGTCCATTACAATAAAAAGAAGAAAACAGTTTACACTTTACATTGCTGCCACTGGACAAAGGTAATAGCTGCCTCTTGAAGAAAGTCAATTGCTAGCGCCCTATCCCTCAACCTAGGTTTCATTCTATCGAAACTCATCAGGAGGGGAGTGTAAAATACACAACGCAACTTCCTAAAAAAGGAAACAAAAAAAAATTGTAAAGAATGATAGGACACTTAGATAGGAACATGTAAAAGGAATAATGTTAAGGACCAACACGGCGAAAAGAGGTTTAATTTATAGAGAGATATTAAATCTTGAACAGAAACAACACATAGTCTCCATGCCGTTAATTCAATACTGATCTATTCTTCATTCATGTTGGGAATTGAACTTAGGACCATTATCTCAATAGGCAGGCACGCTACCGATTGAGCTAAGATGTAAGACTGCTAAGATATTGAATAGGGATTGAAAATAATGTAAAGTAATTGGTTAGTTCCCTAACTTTTAATATAAAGTATCAAACACCTTAGCTCAGTCGGTAGCATGGCTGTCTCCTGGCATGGCGGGAAAATCTATCATCGGTGAAATGTGGGTTTACTCTTTCGTAGTGATAAATTAACGGCCGGGGACTGGATGTTGTGTTTGTCCTAGTCTTAAGTTAGATAATGAAGCTACGACAGGCCCAGCAAGCCGGTAGTGGAAAATATATGGCTTGAATAAAAAAACTGGAAACAGTAATGAATGTAAAAGTAAAAATTTATCATAAAGAGTTGGATCAAATTCACTATATTACAAATTTAAATCTTCGTTTTATTTACAAATCTCGAATTATAATCTGAATCATAATAAAACTATAAATATAACAGAACTATATAAAAAAGAAATGGTCACTAAATGTTAAAAAATTTGTTGCTGAATTGCGTTCATTGTAACATTCATATATACTTTTTTACGCGTTAAATTACTGGTCTAGTGTCTGGTTGCTAAGTTTGTCTTGTAATTATAGGGAGTTTGAACCACCAATTTGTATTGAAGCTATAAAACAAATTACAATAATTTAATTTGATTAAAAAAAACTCAAATCTCATATTTTCTTTATTCCTGAATCATGAGTGTCTTTAAAAAAATATTGCACGGCTCAAGCCTTGAGGCTACCTCCCCTTATTATAATCCATATCATGTTCATACAAAGAAATGAGTAGAGAAAGTGCAGAGGTCCTCATTGATTGTGGCTAGGTGACTGGTAAGGGCGGACTCCCCACCCAGCTCATTGTGCAGTCTCCCAAGACTCTGCCCACCACGGTGACGATGCAGCAGATCCAACACGTCATCAAGAGCGTCCAACAGCAGCAGCAGCAACAACAGCAACAGCAGTCACACATTACTCACGTGAGTTCTGTCCTGACTCGAGCAGCGGTGTTGATTACTAAACTCCCAGACTAGAATAGTAACGCTATACAAAGAACTCTTTCTTTGTTTATCTTGAGGGGTAGCAGTCTTACCTTGACTGACTATACTATGACCCTATCTTATAAGCTACACTCATAGTGGAACCAAGCAAGGTAGCAGTCTTACCTTGACTGATTACACTATGACTATCTTATAAGCTACACCATAGTGGAACTAAGCGAGGTAGCAGTCTTACCTTGACTGATAACTCTATGACCCTATCTTATAAGCTACACCATAGTGGAACTAAGCGAGGTAGCAGTCTTACCTTGACTGATAACTCTATGACCCTATCTTATAAGCCACACCATAGTGGAACCAAGCAAGGTAGCAGTCTTACCTTGACTGATTACACTATGACCCTATCTAATAAACTACACCATAGTGGAACAATATTAAGGTAAGCTTACTATCTTTCAGGATAAACAAATTCAGGAACTCACTGTTTTCATTGAAACTCGACTCTAATGTAAAAATGAATGTCTTGTCACACAACCGTAGTATTTTTATGGGTACTTTCTCTGTTTTTTTAATATATATATATATATATATGGGCCATAAAGTTTTGATGTAATAAGTAGTCTGTTTGTGTGTTAAGGTTTCTGGGGCACAGGCCATGGTTTCTCAGACCCCTGCCGGTCAGGTCATCTCCCATGCTGTCCTGACCAAGTCATCCCAGGCCCCTGCAGGGAGCAGAATCATCCCTGTGTCAACCTCTCATCAACAGCTCAAACAGACAATTCAGGTACCTCAGGGAGTCTCCAGGTTCCAGGAAAACTCAAATATGTTGTTTTTTTCTATCACAGTGTCTTAATACCTCTCCAGGTTATATATATAGATACTTTAATGGGGCAGGTATGAGGAAGGGAGAATTTCAGATGTGATCTACCCACATTTCCATGGAAGTAAATTGGGAACCATTTAGGAAAAATTACCATCAGTTGACCTGACCGGGATTTGAACTCTAATTTCATCTTCAGCAGGCCAGTTTAACACAAGAGTGATGCCTTAGTCCATATGGCCATTGAAGATACTAAATACAAACTAAACCGAAATGGGATGGGCCAGTTTTACGTATAATACAAACCCCTTCCGTTCTGGTATAGGTATGTGTCATTCTGTATTTAGTGTAGCGCCGCACTTGAGGTTTAATAGGTAGGCACATGCTAAAGGTGAGGTTATTTTTAGGGGGAAAGTGGTGTTATTTTTCTTAAAAAGTGATGATATTATAAAGTGAAAGCGAATTAGTATTTGTTAAAAAAAACTAGGATAAAACTGTCTAAAATGTTCGTTCATATTGTGTATTTAACTATTTATTAACATATTCTGAGAAAAATCAAATATAAATAAGCACAAAACATTTCATGCTTAATAAGATCAAACTCGATATTTCAATATCATTACCTTCAAGTCTTACGAATAGCAATACCGAAATTATTGATTATCAACTTAGGCTTGGACAGAATAATAACAACATCGAAACATGTTGTCATAGGAGACTAAACTACTATCATATATAGAGAAGGGTATAAAAACTAAGAAGATATAATTTGGCCAAACATGACCGCCTGTAGCAAGTTCCATTTATATTAATGTCCTTGCTTGGACCTATTGTGAAATTTTTAAAGGCTGTAAACAAAGGATTGATCTATCGAAATTTAGGTACCGTAATGTGTAAAAGTAGAAATCGTGATTTTTAATGCTAACCTCAGATAAAAAAATGTTTAAATAATATCTTGAAAACACTCATTTTTCCTGTGATCCATTTTATACCTATAAAATAAGTGAAAACAGATACTAGTCTTATAAACGGCAGCCCAGGTACCAGTGTTACTGCGTTGAAAATTACATTTCATGATGTGGTATTTGCCAAATTACTAAGAAATTGTGTTTATTTAGAAAAAAACAAACTTAAATTCATGTTATTTGTGTGAAAACGTTAGAATTCATGTAAAAATTTGTTTCATCGCAAATGCGAATTTTGCCTGCCCCTAGTAATAAGTCTTGACTACGGTGGTCCTAACTGTAAACGTGGTTTTGCCGCTGTTCCCCAGGAACTTATCTTGTACCCTTGTGATTTTTATTTTAGGTGGTGACAGCGGCCCCAGGCGTTCGAACGTCTGTCCCCAGCGTGACTCTGGATTCGTCGGGACGCTCGCAGGTGACCACCGCGTCAACTCTAGCCTCTGCGCTCGCTGGCATCAAGGTCGCCCCTTCGGTGTCCACTGCCCAGCACCAGGCCATCATCTCCCAGGTACATAGCACTCATACTTGTCAGCGATTGTGCACTTACTAGCTTATAATATGAATACGCTTAAATTAAAATGTACCACCGAGCCCATGATGTACCATAGTGACCCAAAAATAACAGCCTTTATGAAACTATTTTTTTTAGGGTTTTTTTCACCGTGTCCTAGTGGCCATTTGGTTTTTATATATATATAAATATATATATATATGTGTGTGTGTATATATATATATACATATATATGTATACACACACACACACACACACATTAGTTACACAATGGATTGGGTAGGAGAAAGGTAGAGTTTTACTAGAAACGAACGAATATCTTTGTGGCGGAAATCATTCATGAAAACGGCCTTCAGTATAAGCGACTGGTATTCGAACCCTGACCTACCCGTCATCGGTATTCCAGTTTATTATGATAGTAATGCCTTAGATCATGGGACCAAGAAGCGAATTGGCATCCTAAGTATACATTTTTACATCCATTACTGTTTTCAACCTGTGACCGAGGTCAGTTTTTTATTCAAGCCATATATTTTCCACTACTGGCTTTTTATGCCAGTCATAGCTTCATATTCCTTATAATATAACTTAAGACTAGGACAGGCAAAACATCCAGTCCCCCAGCTGTTAATTTATCACCGTGAAAGGGTAGACCCACATTTAACCAACGATAAATTTTTCGACCATGCTTAGAATCGAACCTGGTACCCTTAGCTTAGACACACACGCTACCGACTGAGCTAAGGTGTTGGATCTCCTCACTATACATACATTAATTTATTGTAAAGTTCTCCTCATTGTGAGCAGTTTTCTCATCGTGAGGAGTATTAGGACGGACTGTGAATTATGTCGTTATGGTCCCAGGTGAACGCAGCTCTCCAGGCTCAGCAACAGCAGGTGTTGCGACAAGCTAACCAGCGCCTGCAGGCTCCTCTAATGGCCGTCACGGTACAGTCGCAGCAGCAAGCTCCCGGACCTCCCACCAACCCTTCCGACCAGGTATACCAACATATGTACCACTTACTTGTTAGAAATGAGCATTCTCATCTTGTGCGGATAATTTGGTCGTTCTCAGTTTGGTCGTTAATTTTGTAAAAGTAAGTTGGATCTCGGTAGCAATAATTTCCACCACTTTGAGTTTGTCTTCCTCCACTCTTCCTCTTTTAATTTCTTCCATTCTTCTTCTCTCACTTGCACACTTTCTGTTATCTGCTCCTCCCATCTCTTTATTAGAGTCTCCCTTGCGGTCTTTTTTCTATATTCTTCATTTCCAACATTCTCTTTGGCATACTCTCTTTTTCCATCCTCATTACATGTTCAACCCATCTCAGTCCTGCTTCCTCTACTATCTCATGTTCTCCCTCTACCCCTACTATTTCCCAGATAACCTCATTCACAGGGCCTCCACTTTCCTAGTCTCTCGCTTACACTCCATTCTTCTCCATCCAAATACAACTAACTGTGCAGGTGCTAGCTCTCCCCCATGTTGTACTCATCACCATAAGGCCACTATCGAGTCGCTGGTGGCTGTAGTATCACTGTCCACATGTCCATCACAGACTCTGCCTTAAAATATGAGTGAAGAATTACCCTGGGCACGGGACAACTCTTGAATAGCTCAGTGGTTATAGAACATTGGCGAGCTAAGCCTTGTTTCCCGTGTCCATGTTTAATGTTTCAATTTACAAGTATGTTAATTTTTACATTGATTGATCAAGAATTTATACTGTCTGCTTTTTAGTGAAATTTCAGGTAATTTGGTGGCCTAGGGGTAAGGTGTCAGACTTCTGTGCCGGGGGTCCGGTTTTAAATCCTCGGTCCCGGCACAGATTTATCTGATTGCCGAACCCTTCCTTCACCGCTGACAAGACGTGTATTAATCACAACTTGTGAGTGTGTGGAATGCCAGGCCTCCACCGTGGTTCGGATCCCACGTTAAACTGTAGGTCCTCCATTTCATCTCACAATCACCCTACCATTACACATTAGTGTAAGTGCATTTAAACCGAACGAGCAGTAAGAGGCGGTGCTAATAATAATAATAATTTAGTGAAATTAAAATACAATTGTTCCTTTTTTTCCAGTCACGGTAGAAGCAGGGAATCTCTTGCGACCGTTCCGGACGCCAAGGTGTACATATGTTAATTTTAACAGGAATAATCGCAGATTATTTCTACCACCAATTAATTCTCAGAAACCATAGGAAGAAAGAAGAATTGGAAAAGTTCGCTCTGTTATAGGGTTGGGTTTTTTCCCACTTGTGTATAAAACATTTGAATCATCTTGTTTTCATGTAAAATAATTTGAGTACAGGGTCTTCCTATTATTCTTAAGCTATTGAGTACTTAATAAGTTAATTAATTATAATTATTTTTTTGTTACTAAATAATGTGAATGTGAAAAGCAACAAGGGATGTGTGAAGCTTCTTATTGGCTTTGAAACAAATATCAGCTTCGACTTCACTACAAAAAAAATTGTCAGTAAAAATATTGATGACTAAAATACTCCATTTATTATCAGTTATAGCCATAATGAGCTGTTTTATTCATTACAAATTAATATTCATATGGAAAAAACTGGAGCAATTGAATTATAAGTTATGATAATAGCTTGATTTGTCAGATTAAAACAAAATGTTACAAACAAGGGTGTAATAGAACATTTACAAGTAATTTTAGTGCATTAAGTTATATAAATAACCACAATATAATATTCCTATAACAACTAAAAGAAAATATTCAAACTTCGATTTGTTTTCGAAAATATTTCATATATTCGATTAGAGTTTGCTTCGAATTGAAAAAAATAGACTTTGCACACCCCTTTAAATAATTATATGACATATTTTAAAGTACACTTATTTTCTTTATAAACAATTACACTTTTTTTTTTCAGATGATAAGCTAATTAAAACAAAACTAAATACTGTAAAAACATGTTGAAGACATTGCTATAACCCGATACTATAGCCAGGGCCTACCTACCATACCTGTAGTTAGTCTCCCTAATCATTCGGTCACTAGGTCATAGCGTATGAAGCTAGTGGTAGGAAAAAAAACCTTCCAGGTGGTTATTCATTGAGAAAGTCGGGCCGTGTTAGACTTAATTTTAAATCCTCCAAACTTCTCAAGACTGTTTAGTAAAACGCCTCCATATTCCTCTTTATTTCCACCCCTATTTCTCCTTTATTTACTTCTATTCTTCTCCTATGCCTTGCGTTCTTTCTTCTACGTACTTCATCTCTAGGGGTGAAATTACACTTCTCCCACTTCTGAAAAAAAAGCATCTGCTTGCTTCCTTATCTCACTGATTCTCTTTTGCTCTTTCCATTTAACTCTCTCGCACTCCACAGGTTATATTTGGAAGAAGGTACAGGAAAGGTGGATATAAACATATAAAATGGAACTTAACCAATATGGCTTTTAAAATGAAAATAAAATCATAACGATTGATTTCTCTACAGTGGCAGCAGTGTAAAGTGTGAACTGTGTTCTTCTTTTCATTGTAAAAGCCATATTGTGTTCGTCCCCTTTTATATGTTTCTATCCACCTTTCCTGTACCTTCTTACAGATATAATACAATTACCTCATAAAAGCGAAAAGAGGTTTTCCTTACAAGAGACTCAAAAATTGCAATATCTCTATTTTTTTTACTATCTAAAATCTGTGAAAACCGCCACCTTGGTTTAGATCAACAAAGTAGTTTATGACATCACTTTGCACTTTATATATATAGGTGGATGGAGAGAAGCCAACCAAATTTTTTAATCTGCCACAAATTTATTTTGGCACCAACCCACTTAAAAACAGAATACGTTCCTATGCTACTGATAGGAAGACCTTTGTACCTGATTCACAAGATGATTCGTGGCCCGGTAGAGAGGACGGTAAACCTTTGTATGAATAATTATAGATGTGGTTGAATCCTATATTTCTCAAATCTTAATCTTGAATCTTTAAAAATGTACCATTTTATAATATAATAATCAAAATATTTAAAATTGAGTTTTGAAAAGAATTGTTAAATTCTCTGTACCACTGACAAATGCTTCTTTATTTGTAATATATCTGTTAAGTCATAAAAAAAAAAGTTGTTTTTGAGTAAATTAATTAATTAAACAGGGTGTCTTATCATCCGGGAAAACTGGAATTACCTGGGTAATTTGAAATGGTCTGGGAAAAATCTGGAATAAGCCGGTAATTTGGTAAATTGCAAAAAAAAATATGTGAAAGTTGTTTTTCACAAATTATGAATTATAATAATCACTAATCAGTAATCACTCAATTACAATGTGATTCACACTGTATTTTCTTGTTTGTGGATGTGTAATATATTTTATAATTCCTACCAGACTATGTTAGTACAAATAAAAATAACATGTTTAGTTAAATTTTCAAACTTAATATTATTAATAGAACAAATTTGGAGGAGGGGGATTAAGGAGGTTAGAAGGGTGTGACATACTTTTGAGTCAGGAATTTCATTGGTCGAGTTGAGTAAACATCATATTATATTAATACAATTTTGTCCTGTCTTTTTAATTTAGTTACTCTTGTCAATTACACAAGTCTATATAAATTGTTGTTACCAAATACTTAAAATTGGAATCTCAAGTAAAGGCTTTCATAGTAGTTATTGTATTCGAAACGATCTTTTTGAGATATCTACGAATCTTTGATGCCGAGGGATTCAAGGAGGAATCTAGGATTCGAGTGTCACATCTCATAGTATAAATATTATATATATGTATGTATGTATATATTGCCGATATAATGGGTCATCTGTTTGGAAGTCCAGTTAGTCTCTCTTCTTCTTCAAGCAAAGCATCGTGTCGATGATTTCAAGACTTTGTACCATATATACTTCACGTGTGTTGCAACTTTTACTGTATTAGAAAAAAAAAAGACTTTTTGATTGTTATCTCTGTGAGCTGTGTTACACGCCTTATAGCAGAATGTTTGATTGACGCTTTAAAAAAATATATTAATTTGTGTATTTTACAATGTCTTTATTATTATTATTATTATTATTAAAACAAAACTTACGCAGTTCCTCATATACCTAACACAAATCACAATTATTAGAGAATTTCATTCTTAGGGGTGTCTGACACCTTAGCTCGGTCTGTAGCATGTCTCTCTACTGAGCTAAGGGTCCCGTATTCGATTCCCGGCATGGCTGAAAAATGTGTAATTGGTGAAATGTGGGTTTAACCATGTCACATTGATGAATTGACGGCCTTGGGACTGGATGTTTTTTCTCTCCTATTCTAAAATTATATTATAAGGCAGATAAAGCTACGACAGGCCTAGCCAGCCGGTAGTGGAAAATATATGGCTTGAATAAAAAACTGACCACAGGCTGGAAACAGTGATGGATGTAAAAGTAAAAATTCTTAAGGGTCATCCATAAACCATGTAACACTAACAAGAGGGGGATCTTTAAATAACCATAGATAACTTCCGATTCTGAGTCTCCTCTTTTAGTGTCGTGAAAGCTCTACCTATGAAATAACAACATTAACTCTTGGCAGGAAATAACATTAACTCTTGGCAGGAAATAACAACATTGACTCTTGGCAGGAAATAACAACATTAAATCTTGGCAGGAAATAACAACATTGACTCTTGGCAGGAAGGCTATATTTAGAGGAAATGTACCAACATTTGCATGGAAGGAAAATATAAAACAATTTAGGAAAAACCACCCTCAGCACACCCGACCAATATTCGAACATCAATCTCGTCATCGGCAGTCTATTCTACTGTAAGAGTGATGCCTTAGACCATGTGTCCAACGAAGCAGGTTACTCAATCTTAAATGGAAAAGAGGGGGCGGGTATTTAATAAAGGTAATAAAAAAGTGTTGCGCTGTTTAGGAATGACCCTTTAAATTGCACTACTACAGACTCTTATGGACACATATACTAACTCTTTCTACCCAGCAGAGTTGCTCTTTTATGACTTAAAAATGGAAATAATTATTTAAATGAGAATTAATATGCATACTATTTTATACAATATTCACCAATGGATCTAGTGAAACTTGTGTGGAATTTTATGGTGGCTGTAGTAATAGTCGTGAACAAAGCTTGCGAAGTCCGAAAGCGATATTTCTTTTAAATGAGGTTTGAATAAAAAGTTACACGTACAACTTTTAGTCAATTTTACACTGAGCAAATTTTAGTGATTGACTTGGTTCAAGTCTTGGTATCGAGTGTTACCAACCAAAATGGTTTTGACAAAGGTGGAGTGCGAAAACGACTTTTGAGTTGTTTTTCGTAAACAAAAATTGTGGCTGGGACAGAGTAGATATAACAGCTAGTGGGTTAATTTATGTAAACCTACATGTACAGCAAATCACTGGAAAATAACTATTTAAATTTATTCTTAGGTTGACTTATTTTGACTAGACCTAATTTTTACACAACATACAAAGCTAAACATATTATCTTCCCAAAAAATACTCTACAGCAAACATAAAATACATATGTGAGAGTAAATGGGCCTGTGTCATATAGTTGTAATTGCTATCTATTTTAATTTACATCTGTTAAAATCATATTACCACAAAGTTATACTTGTTTGAATCTAACATGAGGTGTCATGCCGTTTTTAAATCGGCGTACACTTCCCAGCTCATTGGTTAATACCAGGATATTTAGTTTGGAAAGCATCACCAAACTGAGGTTTGGTATCATCTTGGTCATAAACACTCGTAACCAGCTGCAATATCAGGTCAACAGTGAAAACACACTTTATAATATGGAGGGGTGTTTATAGGCAAATAGGCTATATTTCGTTTTAATTGCTGTGTCAGTGTCAAGTATTTGAAAATTTACACTAAATGCATAACAGCTATTTACTATTCAGGATTGGGCAGAAACATTTACTGAGGATTCACAAGTTCACAGAACAAAAACTTGGTCGCATGACGAGCTCTAAGCTAATCAAAAGATTTCCACCTCATTGGCGCGAGCTGTTCCGCTATTGTTCAGCTCATCTCTACTCCGCCTGAGAAGTTCGGCACAGGAGAAACAATCAAATCTCGGAACCAACCCTCTCAAAACAATGAGCATGCGCTGAAGATCTAGCAGAACACAAGACTGCTTCATTGGCGTTTGTGAGGAGACTTGACCCATTACTGTAAAGCGTGTGTATTGCTGTATTGGATTGTGCCACGACACAGCGTTATAGTTTGAAAACATCCATCAGTAGAATGATCTAAAATATGTGTTTATACACTAGAAAATTAAATATCTTGATAATCAGCTGTTTTAAATTAGCGTTGCAATGCATCATGGGTCAACATACAGCGAGTAAATTGCTGCACCACCTAGTTATATTCTGCTTTCTATTTTCGGCGAATGTGTGACTAAAGCTTTAGACAATCTATGCTTAGGTTTACCTGAAGTCCAGTGGAGCTCACTTGAGTGACATCTTCAAAAAGAGAAAAAGTGTGGTTTGCTTTTACTTAGCTAGTGAATATTTTCTTTTCAATTTACTAAATGTTTCGGTAGAGTAAATAAGACAGATGTTATGAGGATGTTGGAGTACATGAGATGGTAGAGGAAGCAAGACTGAGATGGTATGGGCATGTTGTGAGGATGGAAAAAGACAGCAAGGGAGGCCAAGAAAGAGATGGGAGGAGCAGAATGGAAGAAATTAATGCATTTTACTAAACTAACCCAGCCACAGGCTTTAAACAGTTTATGATTATAAGTTTCTACCCCCCACCCCCCTTACCAGTACCATCAGCTATATTTTCTTTGTTTTACCTTTTTTTTTTCCAAGATTCGAAGATAAAATAACGATTTGATTATATTAAATAACTAATTCTGATCCATATTTGGTCTTAAAATCCATGAAGTGGGCTACCTTTGATTGAAATAAATCACCACAACATTTCCAATAAAAAATGTCTACAAATGCAAAAGAAAGTTCAACATTTATTGTAGCATCATTCAACTACATAAAGCATGTCGGACAATATATGTTACAGTTCTGAATTTTATAATACAGCACAATGTGTAGGAA
This sequence comes from Timema genevievae, assembly GCA_902155825.1. NCBI lineage: Eukaryota > Metazoa > Arthropoda > Insecta > Phasmatodea > Timematidae > Timema > Timema genevievae. The sequence continues at coordinate 62,737 of CABFWO010000821.1, read as the reverse complement.
ATTAATTTGCAAAACCCAATAAAAACCACTTGTGTTAATTTGCATAGAGCTTACCACTAATCGTTCATACTTGAACGCTTACACCAACAAACTTAATTGAAACAATAAAATGGTGGCTACATCTATCGTTCCAGGTTATATTGAGTCAGGTAAGCCTGTGCGAAGATTCAAATTTACAAATATAAATCCGACACGAAAACCATCATCAACTAAATAATTCTAACCTTAAAATAAAAATTTTGAATAATTTAGCTTTTCATAGACACTAACATTTTTCTATTATTAAAATACAATCACACTTAAAAGTACAGTCAGTTGTGCAAATTTGCAAAAATATATATATATATATATATATATGAAAGAAATTTTGAGTTATTTTTCTAATGCACAATATTCAAAAAGTTAATCAAATATAACTTAATGTTTTATTCATAACAATAAATTTATTTAAAATCTATTAAACACAATTCCAATGGATAATATTCATTTTAGTAACAATTCAAGTTAGTCGACCAAGTTTCGGATTTGATTAAAAGTTGGGATTCGCACAGGCTTTGAATCAGTCAAAACATATTTAGTATTTAAGAAGAACTAACTTGTTAAACATATGTGGGCAATGTTATCACTTGACATTTCAGTCCTTCAAACATTAACAAATAGAAAAATGCAAACAGCAATGTAAAGAAAATGTTAACTGTGTTGTCGTTTTCATTTTAACAGCCAAATTCTGTTAATTCCCTTTAACATGTTTTTAATCCAACATTCCTGTACCTTTTTTCCAAATATATATTACAAATTTCTATGCGTTAACAAACAAGATGATGCAAACTGTGCCGTGATTGCTTACTCATACAAAGCAGCGGACAACAATTCTTTTCAAAGTGCTGCAGTGTAATTGACAAATTATTTATAAAATGTAGTATTATATATTTTCAAACACTAGATAAATGACATAAAAATTAAGTGATAGTTTGAAAATTAATTTGTGTAAAGAAAGCTGAAATAAGAATAGAAGCAACAGTCGAAAGTTAGCTTGATGAAAATTCAATTACAGTAAAATGGTGTTGGTAGTGAATTGAGGAATTACTGTGATTTCAGAAAATAAATTACAAAACTTTAAAGACCAAAAAAACCTTTTACGTTCAACAAAGATGAAATTAAGCTGAACATGAAAAAAACAATCAGGCTTTTACAGTGAAGAGTGGAACATAATTCACACTTTACATTAATACTACTTAACAATCGTCAATCGATTATCACTTACCAAACGGTTTTGATAAAATGAAACCTAGACTGAGGGATTATGTGGTAATCAACGATTTACTTTTACTATCCAACCATCACCTCTTTGTGCAGTGGCAGCAGTGTAATATGTCAACTGTGTTCCTCTTTTCATTGTAACAGCTTAAGTGTGCTTCTGTTCTTTTTTTTTCCAGTACCTTCTTCTATACATAATTTTGTATCTTCAAAGACCAAAAAGATGTTTTGTTTTGCCTTTCAAAAAAAAACTACCTCATATCGTATTGATCAAAAGAATCGGCGCAATCTTAAACTTAATAAGGCAACCAGACTAGTATTTTATATTATAATTTTGTTTTGCAAATAGTTGTTAAATTTTATGCAGCCTTTAGAACCAACAATATAATCCTTATTAGACGCATCAAACTCAGGAGTGTGCGAGTAATCAAAAATTCGAGCGAGATAAGTTTAAATAACTGCTCAAACTAGACCGATATTTTTACAAAACTTGAAAAATTAGAGTGCTCAGAATTGTGAATCTTTTTCTCGAAAATTCCCAATTTGATTAATTTTATTCAATTTTAAGATATAATTTCATATCAAATAGACTTTTTCCATATTTCCTTTATCTAATTTTAAAAATTAATGGCACAAATCATATTGAATGTATTTTAAATATTCAAATTTATGTTATTAATTTTTTTTAATCATGTTTGTACTTATTTATGATTTCATGGATTGAAATATTTCTTGTACAAATATTGCTCTTTACTACTCGAACCTGAGGGAAAAAAAACTCATGTTTTCATTCAAGCTCGACTCGAAGTGAATAATGCCTATTCGCACACACCTTTACACAAATATATTCAAATCTAACTAAGGTAATGAATGTCATCAATCACAAATTATTTTCACGCTAACTTACTCAATAAGTTTAACAATATTTAAGTCTGAAAGATATCAAATTACACACTTAGAAAATTAATTTTTAAAATCATCCCATTTCATGTTACGTTCACAATTGGTGTATTCTCAGATATCCTAAACTTAAAGTTATATCATTATTTTGTTTGACAAAGAGCAGAATTATTTATAATTAAAATGACCAAAACTTGTGTACTTTTATTGGCAAACTTTAATCAAGGGTGTGTTTCTGAAACAAAATGGTTGCAATTCTTTTTAACCAATATATTTTCAAGAAACTGGAAACACATATTTTAAAACATTAATTAGAGAAATAAAAATATGATTTACATTACAAGAGATTACAAAATATAGAAACACAGTCTTGAATACAAACTTAATATTACAAGAGGATTTCGGAGTCCCCACCCACCCTTCGGATACAACTTCCACCAAGACAGCGCTGCCAACAAACAAGGTAATCCTCACGCAGCTATGCAACCCTCATATAATTTAATTGCACACATTAGTTGCATGTAGAAGTGCTGATACATTAAGATGGGTAGAGCACACTTAAATTATATTAGTTTTTCCATAAGAAAAAAAAAAAAGATTTAGTTTTATTAGAATATAAAATTAGGGGTGTGTAAGGCTTCAAAAACTTCCCATTTCTCTTTGAAAATTTGTTTGCTTCAACCTCGATAGTAGAATTAAAAGATTCAACCATTATTAAACTTAGCCAAAAAACATTTATTTAAAAAAATATTTTATGCTGTTATTTCCTACGCAAATAATTAATTTTTGCATTAAAAAAAACAACTAAAATAACTAAGTTACATTTTGTGATAGTAACTTATTTATTTATAATTTTTAGATTAAATTATTAATCATGTTTGAATTTGAAATACAGCATTTTGTGAATTATATTTAATAACTCTATTTATAGTTATGCAAACAAAGTTATATAATTTATATCCAACACTAAACTTTGTTTTTTTTAAATATTCAAACTTAGCTTCAGCTTCAAATATCTCTCATATTATTCGATTAAACTTCACTTCAAATTGAAAAAAGAACTTCACACACCCCGATATAAGATTAAATGAGTTTGTGGAAAGAGAAAAATAAGTTTTATTATAAGTGTATTGTTTAAATTTGAAGCCAAACCTGCGAAAAAACATATTTTTCAAGCTATTTTGTTTCATGTTATCGAATTATGCACCGTGGTAGTAATATCCTTATATTTGTTAAACTCCGTGCATCAAAGATTAAACCAGCAGCGTCCCTTGGTATTTATTACACCTTTCCTTCACTCGTTGCATCAATACTCGTCTTCCTCTGCCGCCTGATTGGGTACCTCACCGTCCAATTCTTCTGGCGGGGCAAAACCATCCTGGAACACAAGGAGTGCTCTCACTGGGTACATCCATAGGGGCACACCACACTTGCTCACCCCACAACCCCGCTAGGCGGAGGAGTTTCTTGTGCAAATTTGATTCCCAACACGTCCGAAAAATGTATCATTGGTGAAATGTGGGTTTACCCTTTCACAATGACAAATTAACGGACGGGGACTGGATGTTGTGCCTGTCTTAAGTTATATTATTGGGCATACGAAGCTACGACAGACCTAGCAAGACGATACTGGAAAATATATGGCTTGAATAAACACTCACCCAGGCCACAGGCTGGAAACAGTGATGGATGTAGTAGTAGGATTTTGGAAGTAATGGGACTGGGTTCAACAAATTTAAAATGCCGATAATAGCAATAATACTGCTAAAATGTTATAAGACAGACTCCACTGTTTCACATGCATCTAGGTTCAAAATCTAGTGAGAAAAGTAGAGATGTCAAAATCGATCCTCGATTCTCACAGGAATTGAAAGAATCAATTTTAAAATTATGATTTTTTTTAAATATCTTAATTGATATATCACAGAAAGATAAGTCTGGCTACAAAGGAAACAGGGAAAATCTATAAATTGGTAAGTTTTCCATCCTTTATTATTATATCAATTTAAGGAAAACCTATTTTTTCTTGGGGAGATATTTTGATATATTTGGAAGAAGGTAAAGGAAAGATGGATAAAAACATATAAAAGGGGACGAACACAATATGGCTTTTACAATGAAAAGAAGAACACAATTCACACTTTACATTGCTGCCACTGGACAAAGAGGTAATGGCTGCCTCTTAAAAAAAATCGATAGTTACTGCTAGGTTGAGGGATTTGGTGTTGGCAATTGATTTTCTCGAAGAGGCTGCCATTACCTCTTTGTTCAATCAAATGCTAACACCAAATCCCTCAAACCAGTAGTAACTATCTATTTTCTCCAAGAGGCAGCAGTGTAAAGTGTGAACTGTTCTTCTCATTGTAAAAGCCATATTATATTTGCCCCTTTTTATAAGTTTCCAACCACCTTTCCTGTGCCTTTTTACAAATATAACGGTTTATTACTAATTATTTCGCCGTTCAATATAAGTACACAAGACATTTGTGTTGTATTATTTTATTGAAAATACTTTACAGTATATTATATAAATAAATAACTTTTTTGGCGCGTGGGAAGATATTTAAATGTTGACTTATGGAGAATCGAGGTAAGCATTTAAGAATAGGAATTTTGACATTTCTAGAAAGAATGTGTCTACAGACAATGACAGGCTTTCTGTTCACGTCTTAGGAATGACAGACTACTGACTATTGATAGGACAGAAAAGACAAGAAATCGTGTCTTAGAGCACACAATCCACCATTAATGAAACAGTAGGTATAAAAAAGAAATAAAAATATTAAAAAAAGTTGCTTTTTTAGTAATCTGTCGTTTCTATTTTTACCTGTCACTGTCTGTATTAGTCCTGCAAATCAATATTTCCATTGCTGTTAGTTAGATCTGCAATGAAAGTCTGTTCCCCTTCTTCCTTCACCTGAAATAAGTCGGCTGTCAAAACAATGGAACTGACTCAAGTTTTACTGTCCCTTCTCATGAACCAACAAATTTAATATTCAGGTATTATTACCTACCTTATTGGTCTGCAAAATAAGTCAAAATTGGGCTTGTACGAGGCTTAGGGGATTTACGGGTACTCAAATTTTGAGCTCGAGCTGGAGCATTTAAGGTAGGGTTTGAGCTCGATAGCTTTATAGGCTCGGTAAATTCAAGCATGTTATATTGGTCTTAAAAAAAGTTACTTTTTATAAAAATCAGAAGCAGTCTCTTATAAAACCTTAGAGCAGCCTAGAGCTGTCACGAGGAGAAACAAGATTAGGAATGAAGCTATCCAAAAAATAGTTGGGGTACATGAGATAGTAGAGGAAGCAAGACTGAGATGGTATGGTCATGTAATGAGGATGTTGGAGTACATGAGATTGTAGAGGAAGTAAGACTGAGATGGTATGGACATGTGATGAGGATGTTGGAGTACATGAGATAGTAGAGGAAG